>BPLS01000549.1:262977-349450 GCA_019656275.1 Rhododendron kiyosumense
TCGGATCATCGCAAATTAGTTGGGAAAGGGACGTCCTTAATACGGTAAAGGTGCCCTTACTTGGAGTTTTGTGTGTGTGTATATACACACACAAATCACAAAAAATTCTGATTAAAAAGCTTAGTTGAATAAGGATATAACATACGAACCATTCTTTAATGGCAAAAGAAGGTACAAACTGATGTTTGCTCTCAATGAAATAATGAACCAACAGACCAGAGCTCTGATTTTATCAGCATGCTAATTTCACTGTTGTATAAAAGATGTATAATTTTTGGCTGGGGTATGGCTTGGAATATTGTGGGAATCTGTGTAGTTTGGCATATACTAAAGGAAAAACATATGGTACACTTTCTTGTTCGTTGTCTGCATGTAGAAGTAACATGTGAAGTACACAACTACACATGCTTCATAGGCCCCAACTCACGTTACTACTATATTAACTTATGTATATTTTGAATGAAAATCGGCTCTTTCCTTTAATTTTTCAGTCTATTCCTTCTGCATTTGGTCCAGAATTCCTCGAATTTTTTACATGTGACGCATGTCTCTTTCTTCCTTGCAATAGGCTGCTGGGAAGTATAGGCAGGAAGGGAAGACGTATGTGGTCCAAGATGCAGACATCATATTTTTCAAGTTCAATGTGTCTGGTGGTGGGAAGAAGTGAGATATACTCACTAATTAAAACTTTTAAGATGGAATTGTGTTGATTGAGTATACAAGTTCATCATTGTTATCTGTTGACTTGCTCTACGAAGAAAATTTTACTGTATCGTGTTTTGCTGTTGTAGTTATTTTCTGTTCATACTTAAAGATCCCCTACTATAGTTGGCCACTTGGAATACCATGAATCTATTTCTCAAAACTCAATTGACAAGAAGTTGAGAGAGCAGGGTTAGTTTATCGATAATGATAATGCGGTTGTGCTCGTCTATTGAAGTCACTAAAATTCCAAATTGAGATCATTGTTGGGTCCAGCTTCAATCGCTTGTCGTCCAATTGAATTTTTCTTGAAAATTCGGGCATATTTGTGTCATTTTTGTCATCTAGTTCTTGGGATCCTGTTTTGGGGGAGGATTTTTCGCATAATGCATTATACAGAATCAGATCATTAGAATATTTTCAAGTTGTTCGAAGTGGAAGAAAGTAGTTTTTCATAGTTGTCTTACACAATGGTTTTTGAAAATAGCAACAAAACTTGCTCAATTGTTTTATGGTTAACCTCCTTTTGTGTAGATCTGGATAATAGTAGTTTTCTGTTTTTCAGAATCAAGGATAATGGTTATTTACTACTCTCATTATCTTAGTGCCAATAAAGAGAGGTAAGTAATTAAGGTCATTTTCCTTCATTTCTTTTTCCTTTAAAACTTGAACCCAAAAAAAAATGTAGAAACCTCTAAATTAAGCTGTTCATCTGTTCTTAGACGTGCAACTGAGTTTAAGGTCTTTCTCTCTTGCTCCCCACACCCCCGCCCCCCCGGCGAACAGAAGTGAGTGGAATTTTAATTTGGCAAATTTTAATTTGGCAAAAGTAGTATTTCACCTTTTGATAAAAGTGGAGAAAGCTGTTCCGGCCTTCGCTTTTTATTTTCTTTCTGTGCATTCGGACGTTAAAAATTGAATACTGAGAAAAAGGGGTTGTTTGGTAAAAAATTTGAGAGATTTTTGGAATAGTAATTATTAGTAGAGAGAGATACTCCACTAGATAAGAGATGAAAGTAATGAGGAGAGAAAAATTAAATCAAATCACTGATTTGGTCCAATTTTGATTTCCGGTTGGTCTTTTGTCCATGTCCATATGTCTGTTATGATTATATAGATCTTAAAAAGTAAATTCTACCCCACATGTGAAAGTGTAGAAAAGAAAAGATATCGCTTGGCTTCCCATACACAATCCTTACCATTATGCCCTCACCCACTTCACCTCTGGCTCTGGCTAGAGAGAGAGAGAGAGAGAGAGAGAGAGACACAAGTAAACACAACTTTGGAAATCATGAATAAACACAGGCAGGCACAGGCACAGCCCTAGTCAAAGGGCAGGTGTGGGCTCCAGTCCTAGCAGTGACCACTCTTCCCCATGCCTTTTCACAGCGTCACTTCCCACTAAAGGACCCCTAAAACCTCAACTAGATTTAATAAAATCCTTGACGTCCACCATGAGATTCTCTACTTTTTGGCGGGTGAAGCTCTGATTACTGCCAAATACTACTACACTCTTTTTTACCGCTTCTGATCCCTGTGGAGTATTTGCAGACAAGAATTAATTAAAAAACAAGACCCTCAAAATGGAGTATTTGCAGACAAGAATTAGGCTCCGTTCCAGAACACTTTCTTAAAAAATAAATACTTATTTCACATTTTCAAACTCAAAAATAATGTAAATAAAAAATAATTTTTTAATTTTTTTGCACCGTATTAAAGATCTCAATGAGATCTATCAAACAAGATCCATAGTGATAGAAAAATTATTTGCGTAAGCACATGATTTTTGAACTTGAAATTACCTTTTTTAAGTTCTTATTTTGGTTTCTCGAACGCACCCTTATAATTAATGAACAATGGAGGTGTTTATTTGTATTTTTATGCAAAAACAAACACGTTTAAACAAATTAGGCCCCGTTCCGGAAACGAAATAAGAACTTATTTTTTGTGTAATAAGAAGGCTTGTTCCTGAAAAGATTGAACAATTACTTATTTTTTGAGAAGACAATTTGAAACTCAAAAATCATGTGCTTACGCAAATAATTTTCCTATCAATATGGATCTTATTTGATAGATCTCATTGAGATCTTTAATACGGTGCAAAAACAATTGAAAAATTATTTCTCATTTATGTTATTTTTTAGTTTGAAAATGTGAAATAAGCTGCTTATTTAGATTTTGTGGAACAAACCTTCTTATTTTTCTTTGAGAAGTGGCAAAATAAGTGCTTTTTTTTTAAAAAGATTTCTGGAACGGAGCCTTAGTGTTTCAGACTATCGGGCTCCCACGTGTCCTCTTCAGATAGAGAAAGAAATAGTTTTCCTAGGTTCCGTTTGATAAACCTTTATAAAAAAATAAAATAAATATTTATTTTGAAACTTTAAAAAAAAAAAAAAGAATGGTTGTTCCACAAAGTCCATTTTCAAACTCAAAAATATCATAAATAAAAAATATTTTTTAATATTTTTTTACACCGTATTAAATATCTCAGTGAAATATATCAAATAAGATCCATATTGATAGGAGAATTATTTGCGTAAGTATATGATTTTTGAGTTTGAAATTCTCTTTTTAAAAAATAAATATTTATTCACCCTTTTATGAAATATGACTTATTATTAGACAAAAAATAAATTTTTAAACCCGTTCTGAAACAAGTCCTTCAATATCAAATTTCACGAAAATCGATGTTTAAAACCTTGAAATTATTAAAAGTTTGCTGAGTCATTAACCAAAATTGGTCTGGGTGAGTTCAAATGAACTCTAATGCCTTAATATTTAAAAAATAAAGGAAAAAGAGAGAAAGTGGATGAGAGAAAGACAGGGGCATTTACTTTGGGCCCCTCTACTTTATGGTTTTAAGTATTTTCTGATTAAAGAAAGATTAGGGTTGTTTAGGAGAGTTTTTTGGGTTTTGGTTTCTGAAAGCTTAGATGTGTTGTTGGTAGGTAAAACGAAGGCCAAAACTTCTCTGGGTCCATTGTATTTAATGCAATGCTGCTAAGATTTGAAGACCCATTTGCTTCATTTTAGTGGGTTTGTGGTACCAGAATGGTCTGAGCTCAACTTCAGAGTATACTGCAAAAGTGAAGTTTCAGCTATACCCCAATCTCGTAAGCTCCACTTTTCCAAAGCTCCAATCTGAGCACGAGTGAGCTCTCTTTTGCTGTAAACACTGAGTATCTGGAGAGAACACTGTTAAATGAGGCACATTGCTCATATGGAAGGGGAATGGTAAGAGAATGCTCAACTGTTCAAGGTCTGAATCTTTGATAGTGACTCAGTTTGTATAGTGTTATTGCAGTCATTCATTGCTTGGGCTCAGTTTGTGTTACTTGTCTCCAACATATTGTGACTGCTTGTAGATTTTCCCTCCTTTATTTTTCAAGACTAGTAGATGAACACTGTGATTTCTCTGTTTGAGTGTTGATGCTTGATTCTTGTTTCTCCTTCTGAATTTGTTGCCTACTGAGGAAAATGTTGGTGGGTTTTGCTTTAGGTTGTTAAATCACCTATATACCATCTGGGTTTCTTTTGAACTGGGGATTCCAGGCCTTAGAAATCATTTTGGTTCGTCATAGTGGATTCGAAGGTGAAAGATAAAACTTGGGATAGAAATGAAGCTATTTAGGCTTTTTCTGGTAACCGTAGTTTTTGTCAATGCTATGGGGCAGCTTCCCTCACAGGACATTTTGACATTGCTTGAATTCAAGAAAGGAATCAAGCATGACCCAACTGGTTATGTGCTTGATTCGTGGAATGATGAGTCTATTGACTTCAATGGGTGCCCTTCGTCTTGGAATGGGATAATGTGTAATGGTGGTAACGTCGCAGGAGTTGTACTTGATAATTTGGGTTTATCTGCTGATGCAGATCTGAGTGTGTTTTCTAACCTCACCATGCTTGTGAAGCTTTCTATGGCTAACAACTCGATAAGCGGAAAAATTCCTTCCAATATTGGTGATTTCAAAACCCTTGAGTATCTGGATTTATCGAACAATCTGTTTTTCTCAGTTTTGCCATTGGAGATTGGTAAGTTGAGTAGTCTAACGAACCTCTCGTTATCGGGGAATAACATCTCCGGCTCTCTTCCCGATTCAATTTCTGGGCTTACTTCAATACAGTCTTTGGATTTGAGTCGAAACTCCTTTTCTGGGCCACTACCACCTTCACTGAGAAAATTGTCAACTCTGGTATCTCTTAATTTATCTCTTAATGGATTTACACAGAGTATCCCAAAAGGCTTTGAGCTAATTACCCATCTTGAGGTTCTTGATTTGCATGGAAATATGCTGGAGGGGGAACTAGATAAAGAGTTCTTACTTCTTACTACTGCAACTCATGTTGATTTTAGTGGGAATCGGCTCATAACGTTGGAGCAGAAGTTTCTCCCAGGTATATCGGAGACTATTAGGTTTTTGAATCTTAGCAATAATTCACTCAGAGGGTCTTTAGTGAGTGGGAGTGATGCACAGATATTTGGGAGTTTGAAGGTGTTGGATTTGAGCTACAATAAGCTGTTTGGGGAATTGCCCAGTTTTAATTTTGTTTATGATCTTCAAGTTCTCAAGCTTAGCCACAATGGGTTTTCTGGATTT
This sequence comes from Rhododendron kiyosumense, assembly GCA_019656275.1. NCBI lineage: Eukaryota > Viridiplantae > Streptophyta > Magnoliopsida > Ericales > Ericaceae > Rhododendron > Rhododendron kiyosumense. The sequence continues at coordinate 268,278 of BPLS01000549.1, forward strand.
GTTCCTAATGGCCTTCTGAAGGGAGATTCTTTGGTTCTAACTGAATTGGATCTGAGTGGCAACAACCTCTCAGGTACTTTAGTACTGGCAACTTTGGTATGCAGAAATTTCAATTTTATTACATATTCAGTAATAAATCTTTCATTTATTTATTATTCAAGAATCTATTTACTCAGTAGTATATCAATGGGAATATAATTGTGTAATAACCATATATAGAGGAAGTTCTTTTTTCCCTGGGCAGGCTAATGACAGCCTCGTGGGCTACTGTTAACGTAGGAACAATGCCAACATAGTTGAAATTCCGGGGCACATTTCCATATTCCCACACAATTTTGCATATTTCTACTCACTCTCGCATATTTTTATGCACTTTGGCCTTTGTTACCATAAAATCCTAATACCCTCGCAATCTACGTTTTGAAACACGTACGTCTTCATTCTAAAACTTTTTACATGGCATTCTCCAACATATTTCTCATTTGTTGTCTTAACATTTTCTGCAAGGGAAAAACTCACACGGACTAAACAACAATCTAAAGAGAGGATCCTTGGCAACAGGAAATCTTTAAATGTAAAAAGAAATAGTAGTAATGCTGTCAAAAATCTCTTTTCTTTTACATGGATATACGAGAAAATATACTCTCTGCCATTGGATGTATATTGCTTGGAATAAGTATGTTCTACATGCAGATGCCTAATCTTGTTGTAGCACAATATATGGCATGTGGTTTACCATGTTTTGGGTCCGCCTGAACACTCGTTTTAGAAACATATACCGAGACTAATGACCTCCGTTTGGGCAGTTAGTTGTGATTAGATTTTGGTCTGTCTCTTTACTGATTTATATCTGGGAGCAGCCCTCTTACACCGCAAGTACTAATTGCTCCTTGATGGGTTGGTTTAAGTTGCCCCTTAATTATTCCTATATTATGTTCCCATTTCAGGGCCGATTAGCTTGATTACATCAACAACTTTGAGCATCCTAAATCTCTCTTCAAATGCACTTTCTGGTGAACTTCCATTGCTTACGGGAAGCTGTGCAGTACTTGATCTATCGCGTAACGAATTCGGAGGAAACTTAACCAGGTTGGCTAAATGGGCAAACATCGAAATCCTCGATCTCAGTCAAAACCGTTTGTCAGGGTCCATCCCTGAGGTAACATCTCAATTCCTGCGTTTGAATTACCTCAATCTCTCCCGTAACTTTCTCAACAGTTCGCTCCCAAAAGTCATTACTCAGTTCCCAAAACTTAAGGTCCTTGATCTTAGTTTCAACCAGTTAGATGGACCTCTTCTTACTGCCTTGCTAACATCTTCCACTATGCAAGAACTTCATTTAGAAAACAACTTGTTTTCTGGAAGCATTGAGTTCTCTTCTTCGTCCACCTTTGAGACCAACCTTCAAGTTCTTGATCTTTCTCATAACCAGCTTAGTGGGTATTTCCCTGATGGATTTGGGTCTTTAACTGGACTTAAAGTTCTCAATCTTGCAATGAATAATTTGTCTGGTTCTCTCCCTTCTTCCAACATGAGTTCCCTAAGCTCATTAGATATATCTCAAAATCATTTCACTGGTCCATTGCCAAATAACTTCTCAAACAGTCTTGAAAGCTTCAATGCATCATACAATGATCTTTCTGGTGTTGTCCCTGAAAATCTAAGGAAGTTTCCTTTGTCTTCTTTCTACCCTGGAAATTCCAGATTAGAAATACCAAATGGACCCCCTGGATCGGGCAATTCCCCTACTGGAAATCCCAAGAGGAAATCTATCAAAAACATAATCAAGGTGGTGGTGATAGTTGTGTGTGTGGTAGCTGTGTTTATTCTGATCCTTCTTGCTATCTTCATCCACTACATCCGGATATCAAAGAGGCCTCTTCCGCAACACGTTTCAAACAAAGATATCCACAGACGGACCCCATCAAATCCTTCCGGAAATAGCGGAAGAGACAGTGCCGGCCCATTAGTTGTTTCAGCTACTGGTCTGGCACCACGAAAAGGATCCTCATCTGAGATTATTATCAGTCCGGATGAGAAAATGGCTGCAGTAACTGGACTTTCCCCTTCGAAAACCAGCCATTTCTCTTGGTCACCCGAGTCTGGGGATTCATATGCTGTGGAGAACCTTGCAAGATTGGATGTTAGGTCTCCTGATAGACTGGCTGGGGAGCTGCATTTTCTTGATGATGCACTGTCGTTGACTCCAGAAGAATTATCAAGGGCCCCTGCTGAGGTACTGGGGAGGAGTAGCCATGGGACTTCTTACAGGGCAACACTTGATAATGGGATGTTCTTGACCGTAAAGTGGTTAAGAGAAGGTGTTGCGAAACAGAGGAAGGATTTTGCGAAGGAAGCTAAAAAGTTTGCGAATATCAGACATCCGAATGTGGTGGGCTTGAGAGGGTACTACTGGGGGCCCACGCAGCATGAGAAGCTCATTTTGTCGGACTATATCTCTCCTGGAAGTCTGGCCAGTTTTCTCTACGGTATTTTCTTTCCTATCCTTGTTCTGATACACTAATTTCTTTTCTGACTAATTCTAAGGAGGTGAACCAATTGGAATTTGCATCTCTTTTTATGATTGCCTTCGACACTGCGGTAGTTGTTTTGTGACTGAAAGTGTGTTCCATTTTCGCACTGTTTTTTTCTCCTTCCACCAGTTGCTTGCTATGTGTCTCTTAAACTATGTATGCAACCATAGAAGAGCGGGCCAGCTAAGCTAGTGTTAGGGCTAATTTATATTGTTATTTACACGTAATAACTTATCTATCAGGATAAAAATAATGTCTAAGACTCTAAATACCTTCAGCTTTGGCTCGAACCTCCATGTGCGGGTGAAACTAAAAAGAACCGGGTGACCTGATGACCACGAAGTAATAAAAAACTTGTATCAGCTATTCAAAATCTGTGCAAGTCTGCAAGAGATGTATTGAACAACTAGAAACAGGGTCATCATGAGGATTATCTACATGCCATCCTGTAATGTATTGAACAACTATTACAACGAGACATCTACACCAGATAGTATAGTGATGGTTGTTATATGTATTCTTACCCTAGTTATCTGACCTGATTGAACAAATGTTTTTCCCATATTAGAGCTTCAAATGTTCCATGTGGATTGTGGCAAGATGACAAATGTATGAGGTGTTCATTGGCATATACCCTTCTAATTGTTTGTAGAACTGCATTAGGACCTACAAAATGAACAAGTTTCTCCAATCATTCCGGTTTTGTATAGCTACTTGCACTTTTCTATATTCGTTTGTCACTTTGCAGTACTTAATTTGTAAAACATCCTGTACAGCATTGGAAGTGTAAGAGCGTGTTCAATCTGGTTTGATTCTTAAACCGCTTTATGATTATGTTTTTGGTGTGTAATTTTCTTGTCAATTTTCTAAAAATCACTAGGCGCTAGTCGGGCAAAAGACAGGCGCCAGAGATTGATCAGTTTTTTCATTTCCTGAAAAAATATTTTGCCACGTCCCCCAAAGTTTTGGTGTGTTTTGCTATGTATTGTGCATATATTTCGTTGGCTGATTTAGGGTTTGATATGTCAATTGTATACATATATTTTATTAAATAATAACACTTAACATCTTGTACTTTTTAGTATTACACATTTAACAAAATATACTTATACAAAATATAAAATATACCACACCGGTTAGTCATTGCCTAGTCGATTAATCGGCTACAAAGAGCATTTCGTTCATTGGTACTTAGAATTAGTAATTTCACTGTAATGAAGTCAAGTATTCAAACTGCAAATTCATAGGAAGAAGAATAATAATATTATTGGCATGTAAGTCTTAATGTTGTTGGACTATCCTACCCTTGTGCTATTGTTTTCAATCAAATCTGGTACTTTGCCAGGCAATCAATCATGGTGTACTTTTTCCTTTTCCTTTTGCTGTTTAAAATAACAGCTCTTGCAATCCAAAAACCACAAATTTAATCATAAGTCTTGTTGTATGATACAGTTAATACTCCGTCCGTCCCAAATGTTGTCCACTAGAAAACATTGTGGAATATTGAGATAAAAAAGTGAAAGTACTTCTGAATCTGCCCACAATATTTTGAATCTCTTTGCACCAAATTAAAAGATCTCAATTATTTTTTTTTGTTGGTGCATAAAATTGAGAAATTATGCTTACAAGAATTTTATCTTTTGATTTGAAAATAGCACGACTTTTCTTCTTGGGCTACAATTTTGCATCGGAGGGAGTGGAAATTAAGGCAGACAGTATCTTGTTGTTTCTGGTTTAAAGTCGTCTCATGTCGTAGTTTTCATAGGTAACTATTCAACGCCATGCTTGGGTTGTCTTATTTTCATTTTTCCTATTTTGCACCTAGTTTTTTTTATGTCTTCTGGTCCAATGATTTTAACGTATTCGTTTTTCCTTGGATTGAAAAACTAGATAAAATGATGGTCTCTTTAAAAAGCCAATCAAAGAAAACTACAAAAGTTCATTTTTTATTTTGGCTTATTATTTCCTCTAGCCAAAGTATTTTCTTTTCGGAGTCCATTATTTAAATAGCAATTAGGGAATCACCTAGTGCAAAAAGGTGGGAACTTAGTTCTGACAAATGGAATGGAGTCATTGGGCCTATTCGTTTTGGGATTTTGGATTTAGATTTGTAGGTAATGAGTGCAGAAAGAAATAGAGTAATGATTGAAAATATGGGTAATGATTGGAGAGAGATGGAAAGAAAAATGAGAGTAATGATTGAAAATATAGGTAAAAAGTGGAGAGAGAATCCAAAATCCAAATCCCAAAACCCACAACCGAACAAGGTCTTAACTCCAAAGTTGTTATGTAATTTTACACTACATAAGTAATTGACTAGCACCTTCAACATAGTAAATTGGCACCCTGAATCTAATTTGACTTTTACTCTACACATAACTGACTTGCACTTGTTAACCATCACAATGAAGCTGAATAGAGGGATCACTCAGTCTAAGTAAGGGTTCTCTCAATTCTGAATTGATTTTGTAATTCGATGCTAAATATGTAGTTGACTAGTCCTTCAGCATAGGAAACTTGCAGCTTTAATCTAATTGACTTGCATCGTACACAACAAAACAACCTCAATGGACAAACTTGGACCAAACTAGCAGGGGCATGGGCCTCAATATCTGTAGGACAATTGTTCCCCCTTCTAGGCCATCGCAACTACCATGCTGATCAATGATCTAACCCTTGTTTTCACAGACCTAACCTAGTTATAAATAACTCTATCTCCATAATGCTTATACAATGACCCTAATGGATGCCAATTGTCCAGCCATAGGAATGTGGAAACACCATTACCAATCTCATATTTGATAAAACCCTGGCAAACATTCCTCAGCTTTAAAATTTTCCTCAAGGTCCATGAGGGATCATGAGAAAGAGGCATATACCAAAGGCTATGGTCCTTTATAATGTAGGTATCAATCCATTTGACCCATAAGGTGTGTGCCTTTTCGCTAAGAGCCCTCAAGTATATCAGCATTGAGGCTATATTCCATTCTTTTAGCACCTTAAACCCCAGCCCACCTTGTTAGGGGTGCAAATATCAGACCACTTCACTTTGATCCCATGATTCTTCAGATTGATTCGCTTCTCAGGGAACATTATTTCCATGAAAAGTAATGTGATTTTTTTTCCATCTCAGTGCCCTTGATACGAGAACTCCATAAAAGCTGGCATGTCGATGCATACCCAGAGCCGACTGCATTCACGTAAAACATAGCCCACAAAAGACAACATACTAAGTTCATGTAACAATGTAACATAGCCTTAATGCCTTTCATATGATTCTTGAACATTTGAGTAAACATTGTGTATTCAATCTTATTCTTACTTACAAAAGAACAAATATTGAATTCAACCTTATGCTGCTCAAACAACGTGACTGAAAATGTGCCATGGCTTTGCAACTGTTAAAGTAAACCAATAAAACTATCAATGCCCCTGTAGTTTGTAGTTCATACGATTGTTTGGTTAAAGTTGCATGGGAATAGGACTCAAAATCTCTCCAACCGTTTCATTTTATTCTGAAGAACTTCCTCTTTGTGTGTGTGTGTTTTCTCTAGAAATGTTGGATAACAGAAGGCATGGCAGAGAGCAGAATCTTATCATGCCCGTGTATCATCCCAATAGGTTACTTTGTATTCTTGAAATAGGCAACTTTCATTAGATTTGGGTCAACTTCGTTTGCATTTCTGATGAACCTTAATTCGCAGATCGACCTGGAAGAAAGGGCCCACCACTATCCTGGGTGCAACGGCTGAAGATAGCCGTCGACATTGCCCGTGGCCTCAACTACCTGCATTTTGACCGTGCTGTTCCACATGGCAACCTCAAATCAACCAATGTCCTTTTAGACGGGCCCGACCTCAATGCTCGAGTAGCTGACTACTGCCTCCACCGCCTCATGACCCAAGCGGGGACCACCGAACAGATCCTAGATGCAGGGGTATTGGGTTACCGTGCACCAGAATTGACAACTTCCAAGAAACCGCTACCCTCTTTCAAATCGGACGTTTATGCCTTTGGAGTGATTCTGTTGGAAATTTTGACTGGAAAATGTGCTGGTGACGTGGTCTCTGGCGAAGACGGAGGAGTTGATCTGACGGATTGGGTGCGGCTGAGGGTGACCGAAGGTCGTGGGCCTGAGTGTTTTGATGCTGCGTTGATGCCAGAGAGGGGGAACGTTCCGGCAGCAGAGAAGGGGATGAAGGAGGTTCTTGGAATAGCTTTGCGATGCATCCGATCGGTTTCCGAGAGGCCAGGTATCAAGACTATATATGAGGATCTTTCATCTATATGAGATGATTTTCTGTGGTTTGGTTTTTGGTTTCTACTCTTTTAGTTAGATCTTAGGTGGGAATCAAATAGCTCATTGGTTTCCCGTTTTGGAATTATTTCTAGTTGGACCTTTGTGTGATGATCTAATTTACTGACCCTTGTTGTAAAGTTGGGGGCGCAAAATTTGCAATGATGAGCTATGATCACTAATTTGCATTGGCTTTTGACTGAAGTTTGATTGGGTTATGCCCAAGTGAAATGATATTGTTTTGGAAAAATGTGGGCATCAATGAGGTATCTATCGGAGATCAAGCTTCTTTGGCTCAGACATCGAAAAGCCGAAAAGCCATCAGCGAGCCTCCTTTCCCCTATTGGCTTCTAGTCTTATTTAGTTTTCTCGGTTTCGTTGGATGCACCGAGAACGAGCATTATCATCGACTGGATCACCACTCACGAGGGGTGGCTTCATGCATTAGAATCCCAAAAATGTGTAACCCACCCCTTGTAAGATGATGGTGATCCAGTTGGGGTTTTCTTCATGTAGTGGTGAAATTTCACATTCACGTGAAATAGTTTAAACTTCTTTTTGCCAGTGTGCATGAAAAATATTGGTACTGATATGTTAGTATGGCAAGCCAGTAGTAAGGGGACTTGATGCCATAGAAGTTGGCGCACGATCAGTTGGTATAGTCTAAAACTTGTAAACAAGACATAAATCACCCTTGTTCTTTGAACTGGCACATGACATACGGAGGGATCCACAAAACCACCTGTTCAGGCAATTATTTATTGGAAAATGCGCCCTTTTAGCCCCTATGGCGCACACAACACACCCGAACTTCCCGACGTGGAAAACCTGCCTCGAGTTCCAGACTCGTATGCCAATCCTTGGTCCAAGTACACCTGAACTTGTAATGGTTTTTTCTTTTCTTCTTTTGTTGCCATGTTTCAGCCAAATACGTCAAACAGAGACAAGTGTTTTGCATTTAGTAGGACCCAAATTTTGGACGCTGGTATCCGGCAAGTATCAACCGTGGAATTTGCGTCAAAAATGGAAAACACAAGTACACAAAAGTTGCAAGTTTGTTTCTCAAAAAAAAAAAACAAAAAAAAAAATGTAGCAAGTTTGATGGAAGAGATATGATCAGTTCATTGGCGTCGGCTGCATGTATGCAAAGAAGCCGTGATGTGAAAAGTATTACTACTACTATTCATGTCAGGCCAGCTTTAGGGTTGTACACAAAAATTGTTGGATTGATCTGGATGATGAAATCTGGTTTTACTGGTGTGATATTGGTTTACAAAATAGCTAGAGAACTGTAGGGGATCGGCTTGGCTTTACGGTTTCCGTAAGTTGAAAAACAACCATCACAGGTGTGTGGTGGTTAATTGGGTTGCAGCGCCATGTGACCATACTTTTCGTTTACGCTAGTGATTAACTTATGCACTTTAACTTTTGAGTTTTGTTTTTATTCAATTTTTTTTTCGCGTTTGTTAGTTTTACGCTAAACTTTTATGTGATATAGATTCGTCTTGAGAAGAAGAATCGGAAAAGTAAAAAATTATGACTTTTACACAAGTTTTTTGAGAAATATTCAAGAAAAAAGTTTAAAAATTTGAACTTTTTAAAAATTTGATAGATTCTTTTTAATCCGGATTGTCCAAAACATTTTTGGACGGCTGAGATTGAGTAGAGCCGTAGATAACTTAAATTAATAATTTGAATATTAGCCTTCTTGCATTTTTTGCTGCAAATGTACTACGGAGTAATTAAGTTTCCATAGACAAGCTTCTTCCCCAACTCCTTTTCAATGGACAATATAGCCAATCTATTTAATCTTTCTTTAGACATAGTTGACCAAAGAAATTTTTTGATAAATTTTAACTTTGAAAAGTTTCTTTTCTCGAGTCGTCTGTTTTCAACCTTGAACATAATGCTGTAATGGAATGTAATTCTAATTCCACCGTTTTTATCTAATTGAGCCTATTTTGTGGTCTCTAAATTTCAATTGGGCCTATTTTTTTAAAAGGAGCCATGGTTAAATTTATGGGAAAATTTCTATTATATCCCTTTGACTTTAAACAGAAATTCACTTTAATCCTTCACATTTCAATTTGGACAAATATATACTTGCATTTTGAAATTGATTTCAATGTCATCTATGTATTGGATGCCATTTGTTTTTTGAACGGCAAATGGAGGTAGATTTGCCATTTCACTCCCTCAAAACTCCATTCTCTCTCTCCTTCCCACACCAAAACCAGGGTCCACGTCCAGACCCAAAAACAGGGTCACTCACCAAGCAGCTCCGGCCCCCGCAAGCGCAAAACCCCACTGGTTTTTTTCCCAGATTTGTTCATTCCCCTCTCTCTCTCTCATCAATCTCCACCCCTTCCGCGAAGCAACCTAGCTAGTGCAAAACCCCAATTGGTTTTCCCCCCAATTTTTTTTTCCGGTAAAGCTACCTTTAGCATTAAAAAGCCCAAACACATGTACAAATAGTACAACGAATGAAAACAAAAACCCGCTCCTAGCAGGTCATGCAAGACCAAGCAAGAGAGTAAAACAACCTAAGTAAAAGACACGAGCCAACAACCAACACTGCACTAACAAGAAAACATATGAACAAAAGGAAACACTAGAGAATACTCCATTCCCTGCATATGTCCTTGTTTCCTTGAGAAGAATCCAACATCCTCCAAGATAGCAAAGCATCACGAATGGAATTACAAACTGTAGCAGCAAGAGATCCAGAGTCCAACCTTTTGTGTTGAAAGATTCTAAAATTGCGTTCTCGCCAAATAAAGTAAATTGCAGCAGCAAGGGAAAGTTTCAGCACACACTTCCTCATACTATCTGTCACGCCCTCGATTTTTAAACATAAATATAACAATCAATTCAATAAGGGATTCTCACATAATATGAATAATATCCAAAATGAGATTTCCCACCTGCCTAATCCCAACAAGGTCCACAAGTTAAAGAAATTACAACTTTGGCACTACGACTCAAATTAACTTAAGTACAAGTGCAAAGTATTAAGAATATTACATACTTTTGTCAAAAGATCACACTAAGTAAATTAGTTACAATTCCATCTCTATCCAAAAATAGACTAATACAAAGATGGATGAGTAACTAAGTCATGTTAGCTTCCAAAAATCTTCGTTTCCGAAAACACCAAGTCATGCAACCTACTGCCCTGCGTTTGAACCTGAAAAGAAAGATTTTGTTGAGCTATACAAGCCTAGTAGGAAATTCTCTACAAAATCTATATGTAATGAGATGATGAACATGAATGCAGCAAACCAAATTTAACAACAAATCCAAATGAATGTACGTTAACACCACTTACGAAATATCATAACATGCTCATACACATATACACACACACCTCACAACAGTCCTCCACCCTTTACGAAATTGTGTTTCCACACCTAGCGACACAATAAACTCCACTCATCGCGAAATTATGTTTCCCACACCTTGCGACACAATATTCTCCTCCCCTCGCGAAATTGTGTTTCCTACACCTTGCGGCACAATGTTCTCCACCCCTCACGAAGTTGTGTTTCCCACACCTTGCGACACAATATTCTCCACACCCGCTTCACATCAACAACCAAATATGTCACATATAGCTCATGAATCATAACACTCAAGTCCATAATACTACTTTCAAAGAATACGCAATCCTCGAGTCATAAAACATTCCATTCAACCATTTATGGCAAATATACACTTAAAATCACGCATAATCATCCCAAAACATGTAGAAGAAGAGAGAAATCCCTACCTAGATGGGTTTTGAGCAAAACCCTAGGTCTATCAAGAATAATAAGCTCGAATCCTCCAAATACAAGCTTCACCCAAGCTTGGATACAAGATCTAGAGCAAATAAAGTCTAAAAACATGAATATCTAGCAAAGATCAACAAATAATCGAGAGGAGAGAGAGAAAAACGTGGTAGAGCTTCAAGGAGTAAGAATAAGAACACAAAACTCACCCTTGGTTCGCCAAATGCAAGAATCTTGAGATTTTGAGGTTGGAAACCTTTGGATCTTGAAGATTTGAGGTTAAAATCAAGGATTTTGGGTGAGATTAAGGTTGGGTAGGTGAGAGGGGTGTTTTCAAGTGTATTTCGTGGGTTCTAGAGTGAGAAATGACAAAATGAGGGTATTTATAGAAGTCCAAAAAGCGTGCTGAAAATTGCAGAAAAAACGCAGCAGGTACCGGTACTAAGCGACTCCCAGTACCGGTACTGGAGCCTTCAAAAATATCGATTTTGAATACCTTCTGGAGAGTGGGTACCGGTACTGGGAAAAGCCAGTACCGGTACCGGCTAGACAGAAAAGTGAAAAATGTTCAACGGACTCCGGAACGGACCCAACTTGATACCAACACCTCCAAACAACATTACAATATCAAAACTTACATTTCACTAATCCCCGAGAGTCCGACAAGCAACCGGATGCGTATATCTGTACACCCCCACAAACATACGCACGACTTTAATAATATAACTATTCTCTTGCACCACAAATGATTTTCGAAATTTACACTAATTTTATGGGTCTTTACACTATCCCCCTTAGAATGTAGATTAAACCACTCCTTCTCATCATCCCATCGCATTGGAGCCCTACCCACATGATTGCGCCTTAAAACTTCAATCCAAACAGCACTAGAATAACAACATTCAAAGAATAGATGATTGTATGATAAGCACCCAATAATGCATATTCTTGGTGCTTAAGTCCTCTGGCATGTTATGTTTATACATATATATTGTCATTTTTATGCGATATTGCACGTAAGGTGTGCTTTTAGTAGTTTCAGGTAAAACGTGCAAATAAGGCACGTTTGAAGGCCAAGGAATGCTCCGGAAGCTTCTAAGTACCCGAAGACCCTGTCGCCCCCCTAAAATCTGTCTAAGTATGGAAAAATGACTTTCTGAAAAAGTTTCGATTTTCGAGATAAAAAATGGCGGTAATTGATCCTTGAATTTTTCTAAGAGTAACTACAAAGTTACAAGGTTTAACTTGAAGAGCAAGGTCATGTTTTGAGCCATTTTCTCTTGAGAAAAATGTGCAGTTTTCCGTTTTGTACTAAAAGTGGGGGGTTGACATTTTGATTTAAAAGGAATCTTGAAATTCTGGCAATGCCATTGTTTCCAAATGGGGGGTACTTTCTTATTTTCATTAAATAAATTAAAGTAAAGGAAATGTAAAAGAAAGGTTTAAAATGTAGCCTTTACTTAACTTTAGAGAATGAAAATAAGTGCTGAAAAGCTGTGAAGTTGCTGGGAGCTGTTTGCTGAAGCTGAAGCCTGAGCCTGAAATCTGCAGTTTTGAAGAATGTTATCGATAACATTCCATTTGTTATCGATAACATTGGTCCTATTTTGGCGTTTTGAAGAATGTTATCGATAACATTCCATTTGTTATCGATAACACTGGTCCCATTTTGGTCCAGAAGTTGTCCAGACCTGAGGGTATCGATAACATTTTGTTAGAGTTATCGATAACTCTTTTCTCCGGGGAAGAATTTGAAGGATGTTATCGATACCTTTGCTCATGGTATCGATAACATTGGTCTCCAGCAGATATTTTTACTGCTTTTTGGACTTTCCATTTATGGAATACTTGCCACTTTTGGCAAGTTCAGGGATATTTTGAGGAGAGAAAAGGCTGCCTTGTATAAATAGGCCTCTCTCTCTTTCTCCCTCATATAGATAGAATAGGTAGATATTATTGCTTTAAGTCTTTTTATTCCTAGAACTCCATTTTCATTGTTTTCAAGCTTTTGTCTTTAATTCCTTAACAACTCAAGTAAGTTTAGTTCGTTTATTGTTTTCTCGTTTATTAATGTTGTAGCTACTAGTTGGATCTTTATATAAATCAAGTTTATTTCCATTTCTATCGGTTAATCATGTTTTCTTCCTTGAGTATGATTTCTAGTCTTTTTCCTATGAGTGAGTAGTTAAGGTTAAGTCATGGGGTGAGGTTCACCCTATGGATTAGTCAATTAAATGGTTTCTCTTAACTTTAGCTTAATTTCAATGTTTTGAATGAATTAAACTCATGATTTCTAGTTTTGATCATGGGGTTGGTGGCTTCTTTGATCAATGAAGTTTATCGCCTTGTGCTACGAGCTTGATAATCCTACGCGTGCGAACGATCTATTTTCGTCTCTCACTTGCGTTAAATGAGTTCAATTTGAATTAGAGCTTTGAGTTAAGTTTAAAGTAGTCTTCAGCTTTTAATTCTTCAAGTGGAAACCGGACGGTTTCGGTTCACTCATGAGTTAGATGAAGGAACCGTTTTATGGCTAAGTCGTGGGTAAATCAATCCCTTTGACTCGACCCTTGTTAATTTAGTTTAATTTCAAGTTCAATTCCGTTAATCGAATCAATCACCAAGTTGGCCGCTTGAAGGCCTTGCTGCGTACTTACTATCTAATCCAAATTTGCTAAAGACAACTTCTCTGTGGGAACGATCCCGGTCTTTCCGGTTTTATATGCTATCAACGACCTAGCCCTTTGCTCGGGTGCAAACCTTATTAGAGGATAGGTTGCGGTGTTAAGCATTGTAGGACTCCACAAGATCACAATCACACAAAACACAAGAAGATTCGGACACGATTCCCCACAATGACAATCTATCCTTTGTGTTTAAACGAATTTGCATTGCCATCCACAAAATGAAGGCCCATCTAGGTGCATGCCTTTTGAACCACACAACCTTACACCATTCTTGAGCGGGAAGGGCTCTCTTAATTGTATTCCATGCAGATTTCATAGAGAAAATGTCATTCTTGGATGGAATCCATATCACAAAGTCCTCCATAGATACATCAGGTAGAAACCCTTCTGGAGTGAAGTCTTTGATCTCCCTCATAATTCTGTTCCTCTCCCTAGGTCACTTCCAACCACCATTATGAATTAAAGAAGAAACTTTAGCTGAAAGAGACCGGCCTATATCAGCACAAACCCTAGTACCATACTTTTTGTATAGAGGATTCCCATTGGACTAGTTTTCATCACAAACCCCAATTTTCATCCCATATTAAACTCAATGAATTATTTTGAACTCGGATGTTAACTCTCTCCCTCTCAAAATTAAACAAACTCATTCAATGTTCCCCCTATTAATGAGTCCCCAGTGGACTAGTTTAGAGCATAGCAGGTGGCCCGTGGCCTATATCAGGAGAAGGAGTTCTCTTTTCATTCTAAAAGACAACAAGACAAGTACTGAAGTAGTACGTACTGTGAGAGAAGCATTATCCGTCAACAGGTTTGTTTTTCTCAAGAATGGAGTACAATTGGGTGCCCTCTCTCTTGGGTCTTGGCTATGGTGACGATTGTGGCCGGTTCGGTAGAAGAGGTTGTGGTGGCAAGTGGGGTGGATGCGAGGGTGGTAGCCATTATGGTGGCAGTAGGGTCGGTGGTGGAAGACCTGGAGGATTTGGTGGCGGCTGGATTTTCAACCCACATCAAGATTTAGCTTCTGCCGCCGACTGCGGCAGCGCCGGAGCTGCTTGGTGAGTGATTTGGTTTTGGTGTGGGGAGGAGAGAGAGAATGGGGTTTTGACTCTTGAGGGAGGAGTGAAATGACAAATCTACCCCTAAAAAATAGTCACGTGCTGGGTGCATGACCATTTGCTGTCCAAAAAACAGGCATCCAAAACATGGATGACGAAACTAATTCCAAAATGCAAGTATATATTTGTCCAAATTGAGATATGAAGGACCAAAGTGAATTTTCGCTTAAAGCCGAAGGGATATAACAGAAATTTTCTCTAAATTTATTTAGGCTATATATATGGATCATAGAATTTTTGGGGGCCTCATTTTTATTGAATTGAGTATGTTAATTAACAAAGTCTTTAATTAGTAATTAATCAACTTATATTGAAAAAGCTGGTCCGGACCAAAAACCATGAATCCATAACACATAAACCTAATCCAACTGTGTTTGGTTTGGGTCTCTAGACCCAACCATTTTTCTCTGCGCACAAACTCTAATAAATTTTCTCCCCAATTATTATCCTCTTTTTTTTTATCTATCTTTCTCTACTTATTACCGAAAAACCTCCCTCAAAATTCCAAACAAAACATACATTCAGTATCCATTGGGTGGAGATAAGCACATTTTTTTTATTTTTTTGTATCGTGAAAGAAAGTAGTAATATTTCATTGATAAACAATGAAATATTGAGAGGGAGGAGAGAGGAAAAAAAAACCTACAAAATTGACGAGAAATCAACAAACTAAAAAAAACAAACACAAAATCATCTTTGCACTACCCAATGTTCATCCAAAGAGATGATTGATGATTCTCGTGAACGTTCATACCGCAAAACACCCATTACCACTATTGCCTTGACGCGTATTCACCGGCCTTAACAGCAAAAGCTCCCCTCGGCCCTTCCCAAGTCCTTCCTATCTTCCCAACAAAAACAAACAAACAAACAATGTCATTCTTTTGACAGTAAGGAATTGACCATTTCATTAAGGAATTGACCGCAAAAAGAGGACTTGACTATTTCATATGGATCACCCACCTGGACTCAGTGACTTTGCTGTCCCGGCCGAGTGAGGCTCACTTCGGTCTCGCTGTGACGATTGGAAACGTTCACTTCATAGAGCTCGTTGAGTGGAACAACTCTGCAAAAAATCAGCTCGATCGGAAATCATTAAGTGCCTGATCGAAATACTTATAACTTGCGAATAATGTGTTCCAATGAATTTGATTCAGTGTTTCGGATCCATTTTTTTTAAAGATAAAAATATCTCGATTAGGCACTTAATGATATCTGATCGAGTTGATTTTTTGCAAAGTTGTTATACTCAACGAGCTCTATGAAGTGAACGTTTTCGATCGTTAGAGCAAAACCAGAGCGAGCCCCACTTGGCCGGGATAGCAGAGCCCCTGGATCCCATGCGCCTACATTTATCCAATTGGCCTGAAATTTTACAGAGACACTCGAAAAAATATTTGATTGAACAAAATATTCAACGGTTTGGATCATCTGTGTGGGAGCCCAAAGTGGACCCCGCAATTGATCAGTAACTCGACAGTCCCTCTAGAAGGGCTCTTTGACACCCAATGCATGTAAACATCTTAACCATGTCAAGAGTGTGTTTGAACTAAAAGTTTACTATGCTTGTACTATTATTTAATGTAGGGAGGTATTCCCGAACAGATACAGTTAGCAGCCGAACAGATGGTATAAGGGAGCACATGGTGAATACGACAGGTCATACCGCTAGGTAGGGTAGTGAACGACGATATGGACCAGTGACATGAGAAGTTATTATTCCAAGCAGTCTGTTCAGCATATAAAAAGACGTGAGAAGTCATTCAGCCAAGCAAGTGATAAAGACCTGTGACATGTGAAGTCACTGGTCCATATGGACTGTTCAGCAATGAGATGGCCGAACAAGGAAAAGAACTATTGCGGAAACAGCCTTAAATGCTAAGGCGGCAGGAACACTCTGGAAGGTTCCAGAGCGGTGCTATCCCGTAAGGAATAAGATCCCGAGTATGTAGGATCTAGGAAAGACACCCAACGTCAATGGGATGCTCGGCGGTTATGGAAAAAAGTCCTGAAAAGACTAAGAGAATGAACTGATAAGGGAACGAGAATCCAAGATATCCTGGGTTCCTATATGAGATAGGAATCCTAGGGCAATAGGGATACTTGGGCAGCAAGCATCTATGAATCTATAAATACGAGATAAACATAAAGGTAAAAGGTACGCATTATACAGAGAATTGCACTTATTCTTTACTTTCCTACTAATAATTAGGGTTTGTTACTAGTACGTGATACTAATTTAGGTATTGGAGGGCCTTTGCCACAAGAGGCAAAGGTGCACTCACCCCTTGTCTGTTGTGCAGATTAGGGTTCCGTCGACGAATTAGGGTTCCGGTGAAGAGGCACGAGTAGCCGTTGCAATCTAGTGTTGTTCTATGCACTAATTGTTTTCATCCCCCTACAATTGACGCCGTCTGTGGGAAACGAAAGAATTTCCTATTGAAAAACGACCATGGTGGAAGAAAATCCAGTCACGCCTTTTAATTCGAAGGACCAGTTAGGTGGGGGAGGAGATAAGTCCCCACCAGATGCTCCAAAAAAGCCCACTAGCAGGCATGGCTAGAAAACAACAAGCAAGGATGATCCTCTGATATTCCCGAATTACTCCAAGGACAAAGGGGACAGGACGGCCACAGGCTCCACGAGAAGGAACAAGTCCCACCAAAGTGGAGAGTCGGATTCATATTCACGAAGCATACACAATAGTGAAGATATCCTCAATAAAAAGGGGAAAGAAATCGAGGAGTACTCTCGTTTAATCAAAAAACAGGAGTATGATATTCGAGAGCTATAATGGGTACGAGAACACCCAGAAGATTCTGGACTTTCACGAAGGAATTTCAGGGGAGACAGGCAGGCTCTGGTAGTCCACAAAAAAGCTCCTCCACGAGGAAGAAGGAGCAGAAGCAGGAGTCCCACCTCAAGATGATATGAAGCTTCACCACGAAAGAGGAAGAGCAGAAGTAAGAGCCAAATACCAAAGAGACGAAGGGCTTCTTCACGAACGAGGAGAAGCAGAAGCCGAAGTCCCACCGAGGAGGGGGAGACCAGAAAACATCACCGGGATAGATACGAGAGGCCTGATGCTGATTGGGCTAAGGTTGCATCTTGCAAAACTAAGGAACTTGAAGACGAAACGATGACTGCACGAGAAGCAGCACAGAAGGCCCTAAGCAACATAACAGCTTCCTCCTTTGCAAGAAGGCTACAAGAGGCCAAGTTGCCAAGCAGAGTGAAGCACGGTACATTCATTTTTTACGAGACAAATGCGGATCCCGTGGCCCACATACAGCACTATCAGCAGGCTATGTTCATTCATGATGAGGATGATGCCATTTTGTGCAAGATGTTCCCTTCAAGTCTCGGGAAGGTGGCCTTGTCTTGGTTCCATAAACTGGCCGCGCGCTCCATACATGGATGAAGGCAGTTGGCCGAGGAATTCACTGCCCGATTCTTGACGAGCAGAAGAGCACCAAAGACGTTCGGAAGCCTTTCCACCATGAAGCAGGCAGAAAGTGAGCCGATCAAGGATTACGCTAAGAAGTTCTGGGAGACTTTCAACGAGATTGAAAATTGCAGTAAAGAGTATGCCATAGCAACCTTTAAAATTGGCTTGCCTGTTCAGGGAGAGTTACGCCGGTGGTTGAATATGCATCCGGTAGCAACATTGGCTAAGCTGATGGAGTGAATTGAACAACATGCCAGAATGGAAGATGATATACTCCGTGAAGATGGCAAGGCTGTGGCCAAACAGCCTAAGATATCAACAAAGAAAGTTGATAAACCAAAACCCAAGACCTATCGAGAAAGAAAAGAATACAAGCAGGCTAAAAAAGAGCCGTACAAAGAGAAGTAAGCTCCTGATCCCAAATCTTTCTTTTCTATTACCACAGTTTGGAAGGAACCCATCTACAGGATTCTTTATCGAATAAAGATGCAAAATGTGCTACGAATCAGCATTGTAACTACCATAAGGATTAGGGCCACATGACCGAAAACTGTGAAATGTTCAAAAGGCACCTCGATGATTTAGTCTCTCGGGGCTATCTCAAGGAATTTATCCAGGAAGACCCCAAAGATAATAGGAAAAGTCATGGAGATGGATTATGAGCAGAATCCTAAGGGGGTAATCCATATGATACATAGGTTGGCCACGCCTTAAACGAGAAATAAGGTTAGATTACTCTAGAGGCAAGTCAAGCACGACCAGCATGTTATGCAATTGGAAAACAAGAGAGGGCGAGGAAACGATATATGCAATGGATACATAACATTCACAGATGAGGATCTGAGAGAAGTCCAAGTACCCCACAATGATGCTTTGGTTATAACCCTACGAATTGAGGAATATGACATCGAGAGAATTCTGGTGGACTCAGAGAGTTGTACAGAGGTATTGTACTACGATGCATTCAAGAAATTAGGTCTGGCCCAGACGGACTTGGAGCAATCTATAACACCCTTAGTTGGGTTTGGTGCAGGAGTAGTTTGGTCCCTTGGACAGGTGACACTGCCTGTTCGGGCAGGCTCAATAGTTTTAAGGATGGACTTTTTGGTTGTAGATGTTCCATCTTCCTATAATGCGATTATATGGAGGACTTGGTTGCATAAGATGAGGGTCGTTCCCTCTACTTATCACCAAATGGTGAAGTTTCCAAGGTCTAACGGGATCGAAAAGAACAAGGGTAACCAAAAGGTGGCTCAACAGTGCTTGATTTCTATCATTAAGAAAACCTAAAAAGCCCACCAGGTGCACACGGTGGAAGTACCAAATCAACTGATTATCAAGGATGTCGGACGAAATCCAACTGAAAAAGTAATTGAAGGCCTGGAGAAAATACAGATCAACGAGACTGATCCTAAAAGGTTTTTTCTAATTGAGGAATCACTACCAGCTGAAGAAGGGGCCGAACTGCTAAGCTTCTTAGAAAACCATGTCGACGTATTCGCATGGATACCAGAAGAAATGCCCGGGGTAGACGTAGATGTGATCTGCCACCACTTGAATGTCGATTCTCAGCATAAGCTGGTGATTCAGAAAAAGAGAAGGGCAGCCGTACAACACGTCGATGCTGTTATTAAAGAAGTAGAACGTCTGTTGGAAGCCAAGGCAATACTGGAAGTATATTATCCATGGTGGCTGTCCAATACTGTAGTGGTGAAGAAGAAGAACGGAAAGTGGCGTGTCTGTGTTGATTTTACAGACTTAAACAAGGTATGCCCAAAGGACAGCTTTCCTCTCCCAAGAATTGACCTGTTGGTTGATGCAACTGCTGGATACGAATGGATGAGTTTCCTCGACGCATATTGAGGATATCATCAAATTACTATGTTCGGGCCTGATTAGGAGAAAACTTCTTTTATTAGACCATGAGGGTTGTATTGCTATAACGTCATGCCTTTTGGACTGAGGAACGAAGGCGCAACATATCAAAGATTGGCAACCATCATGTTCAAAAAGCTGCTTGGCAAGACTATGGAGATTTACATAGATGATATGGTGGTAAAGAATAAGACCAGATAGGGACACATAGCGGATCTGAAGGAAACCTTTGAAATCCTGAGGAAGTATAAACTAAAACTCAATGCCTCGAAGTGTGCATTTGGAGTTGGTTCTGGAAAGTTCTTAGGACACCTTGTGACCATAAGAGGGATTGAAGCAAACCTTGATCAAATAGTAGCCTTACAGGGGCTACAAAGTCCAAGGATTACAAAGGAGGTCCAAAGACTGACTAGAATGGCTGCAGCCCTTAACAGATTCATCAGCTGGTCTAGTGACAAGTGTAGGCCTTTATTTCAATTGTTAAAGAAAATGGAAGGATTTGAATGGGGAGTAGAGTGTGAGCAAGCTTTCTAGGATCTGAAGAAGTACTTGGTTGAGGCTCCACTTTTGTCAACTCTACAACCAGGTGAGTCTTTAGTTTTATATTTGGCTGTTTCTGAACATGCTGTAATTGCAGTATTGTTAAAGGATAAGGGATCCGAGCAAATCCCTATCTATTATGTGAGTAAAATATTATTAGATGCAAAAACGAGATGTTTGCCCCTTGAGAAGTTGGTCATGGCGTTAAGGACAGCAACTAGAAAATTGCCACATTATTTCCAGAGCCATAAGGTTGTGGTTTATACTGAATTCCTATTAAAATCATTGTTACGAAAAATAGACTTCTCTGGAAGAATCTCAACTTGGTCCATTGAGTTAAGCCAATATGACATTGTGTAACGACCATGATTTTTGGTCGTTAAAAATTTCGTTAAATATTTGAATTTTATTGTAATTGCTATTAATTTCCAAAGTTTGTCATAATTACGTTTTTGCCCTTCAAAATTGATTTCTTTGCGCTTTAGCCTACTTCGCAAGCCTAGCTAGCTTTTGACCATCCGATTGGAGTAATCGAACTAGGAAGCCACCTAGTTACTTTTATCTAACCGCAAAATGACCGTTTTGCCCCTCGTGAACCTTTTGAACCCTAGACTAAGAATTTAATATTCTTTTTCATTTAATTATTTTGGTTTTAATCTTTGTCCATTGGACAATAAATGTTAGGGAAACTATTGTCCATTGGATAATAGAACCCCAATTGTTTATATTAAAAGTCTACTTGGGTAAAGTACTAATCTTTATTAAAAAGTAACTTTTTGATTACTTTAAAGTACCTTTTTGGATTATTTTATTATTATAATCTCCCTTGCAACTATTATCCATTGGATAATAAAAGTTAGGGTGGTTATTATCCATTGGGTAAAAGGTTCATCTTTCAACATAGTACATGAGATTATTAATTTAATCTTTCTTTTTAACCCCATGTGCCAAAAGTACCAATTATTTTAATATAAAAGTTACCTAATAACTATTGTCCATTGGACAATAGAAGTTAGGGGATTTATTACCCAATGGGTAATAGGTTGTTCTTCCACCCAAGTACATGGGTTGATTTAATCTTCTCCTTTAAACCCATGTGGGGTAAGTACTATTATTTTACTTTTTGTTTAAAGGCTTGAAATTTCATTAGTACCATTTATTTATTTTATATTGGGATTTTGATCTTCCTAGATCATTTGGTACATGTGTATATATAAATTTAGTACTTGGATGACTAGAATATTGCATTAAGTACCATGTGCCAATTTATTTTGTTATTGGGCAAATCTTAGCCCTTAAGTCTACTTTAGATCTTTTGTACAAAAGTACCCTTGTTTAATTGTTTCTTGCACATGGTTGTATATATATACATATGTACTTGAGAGAGAGGGAGAGAGAGAGGAGAGAGAGGGAGAGAGAGAGGAGAGAGAGGCCAGAGAGAGAGAGAGAGAGAGAGAAGAAGGAAGGAAGAAAGAAGGAGAGATTTGGTTGGTACTTCCCATTGATCTCCCATTGTACTTCAAATCCATGAGATTCATATTCTTCCAAACCAAATCCTAACTCCATTGTACTCTTGTATACACCTTGCAATGGTTTAAACCCTTAGATCTTGTACCAATCTCATCTCCATCATTCAATTGATCCAAGATCAAATCTTGGTACAAAAATAGCCATGCAAGCCTAGGATTGCCTTTGATCTTCCATGATCTCTTGCCAAGTGTCAAGGTGAGACTTAGAGAGAGAGAGAGGAGAGGGCCAAGCTCTTGCCTATAAATAGAAGGCCATTCTCATGCTTTGAACTCACACCTCAAGCATTTGCTCTTCCTTCTCTCTAGAAACCATTTTCTGTTTTTCTGGGCAGCCTACTGTCCCGTCGGAAATCCCCAGTTTTCTCATGTTTAGAGTAGTTTTTAGGATCAACTTCCTTCTGGAAAGTTGTAGAGCACTTCGAAACCTTGAAGTTAGGCTCAAGAATCACCCCAATCGGTTAAGAAATGACCAAGATATTGGCATCCGAAATTCAGTAAAATTTCTGGATTTCCATTTCCTGACAGCTTACTGTCACTTCTTTCATCCCCATTTTTCTCCAACCTAAAGTCGTTTCTAGGATTAACTTCCTTCACGAGAGTTGTAGAGGGTTTCGAGATCTTCGATTTCAACCCAAGAACGATCGTATTCGGCCAAAGATTGACCGAGTTACTGCCGTCCGAAGTTTGGTCCAGATTCACCACCCGTAGGATTTTCCAACTTGCATATTCGGCCCCGACTAGTTTCGGATCAAGGTAGTTATCCTTACCTATTTTTCCAAGTATAAAGTAGTTTTTCACTCTAATTCTATGTATTGTATAAATCGTATGTTGTTTTGGAAGTTACTTTGATTATAGTTAAAAAGTTGGAATGCATGTTTATGTTGTTTATGGAATTCAAGCATGCTACGTAGTTGGATGATCTTGTTGTACTATTCAAGACTTGATTGAATGCATGTGTGTATGTAAAGTCTCACACGCGGAGTCTTGCATGAGAACGTGACACGAAAACCGAGGAAGTTAGAAACATGGCACCTAGGGTGTGTTTAAAGAGAAATGTGTTTTGAAACCGCGATGTGGCCGGACTTGGTAGCCCATCGTGTGGATTGTGAAAACCGCAACGTGGCCGGACTTGGTAGCCCATTGTGTGAGTGAAAACTCGTAATGTGGCCGGACTTGGTAGCCCTTTGTGAAGATTGCCAATAGGGCCGGACGTGGTAGCCTTATTGGTAATATGGCTTGGTTTTCCGTGGAGAGGAGCCAATGCAAGTTTTGTGTGCCAATGGGAACCCGGTGCGGCGGAACCATTGTGAGGATACTCGGGAACCCGGAACGGCGGAACCGAGGTTGGGTGTGTATGGCTTGGTTATCCGGGGTACGGAGCCAATGCAAATGATTTTGAAAAAGGTTGATTTGTATATGGAATTGGAGACACGGTCTACGATGAGTTGCGTAGGAGAAACTCGGAGAATCTTGGACACCAACGGTAGTTAGATTGTGGATGTGGGTGTGTCATTGTTACTGTCTATTATATTGTTATAAGTTAAGGGTTAGTGGGTAGGGTTTACTCTATTGAGCTTTCGTAGCTCATGGTGTTGCCTTTTTGGTGACCCTGGCATATTATATGGGTGGCGACGCCGATATAATGTGTCAGATCTCATAGACGAACAGGGCGAGATCTTCACCGTAGAGGCCTTCGAAGCTGAGGAGCTAGCCAGGATGGAGGAAGGAGCGGAGCAGTAGATAGGAAACCCTAGTTATTCCTCTCTTTTGTAATATTGAACTCCTGTGGGGGTTTTGTTGTAATAAGAGCCTGACTCCAATTGATTTTATCAATAAAATGTTTATTTAACGTACCCTAATTTTGGGGGCGTTACACATTGACTATCAGCCGCACACAGCAATTAAAGGGCAAGTGTTAGCTGATTTTGTGACAGAATTCTCACCTATAATTGCACCATTGCCTCCTACGAGAGAGGAACAAATGGCTAGTCCATTATCTAAGAAAGGGAAAGCCCCAGCCGAACAGGATCCCCTAGAATGGAAATTGTTTGTTGACGGATCAGCATGTAACACTGGTTCCGGAATTAGGGTTGTGCTTTTTCCTCCCAGAGGAATAATGATGGAATTATCTGTTCGGTTGGGCTTCAGTGCAACGAACAATGTAGCGGAGTACAAGGCATTCTTGGCAGGGTTAAGGAGTGCAAAGACCCTAAAAGTAGCGAGAACTAGGGTATATTGTGATTCACAACTTATGGTGAATCAACTGTCTGGGGAATACGAAACCCAAAATGAGAAGATGGCAGCCTATATGGAAGCAGCCAAGGATTTACTTGATACTTTCGAAAAGGTCTACATCGAACAGATAAGCTCTGGATAGAATGCTCATGCAGATTCTCTAGCTTGGTAGGCAGCGGCTATACCAACTGAGCTCAAAAGAAAGGTAGCAGTGGATTATCTTAGTGAGCCGAGCATTGGACGAAGTGTGGAGTTGGTTTTGGACGTAAACCAAGCACCAAGCTGGATGGATCCAATAGTAGAGTTTTTACGAGATGAAAAACTCCCTTTTGATAAAAAGGAGGCTCACAAGAAAAAAACCAAATCTGCACGATTTTTGTTGTCACCAGAAGGTAAGTTATATAGAAAATCCTTCACAGGTCCATATTTACTTTGTGTGCACCCCGAGATGGTACAGAAATTTCTCCACGAGATCCATAAGGGGACATGTGGGAACCTGCTGGAGGCAGATCCATTACTCACCGAGCAATTACCCAAGGTTATTGGTGGCCACATATGCAAGAAGATGCAAAAGTGTATGTAAAAATTTGTGAGAAGTGTCAGAAATTCTCACCAATGATTCGAACACCAGCAGAAGATTTGGTGCCTTTGACGAGTCCTTGGCCGTTTGCTCAATGGGGAATGGACATCGTGGGTCCACTCCATAAAGCAACTGGCAACAGGAAGTTTCTGTTGGTAGCGACGGATTATTTCACCAAGTGGATTGAGGCAGAGCCGTTGGCTAAAATTACTGAACCTATAATAGAAAGGTTTGTGTGGAAGAGTATTATTACTCGATTTGGGGTCCCTTATTCATTGGTTACTGACAATGGGTCCCAGTTTCAGAAGAAGTTCAAAGTTTTTTGTGCCCAGTATGCGATACGAAATTATTACTCAACCCCAGCCTACCCTCAGAGTAATGGGCAAGCAGAAGCGTCCAACAAAACCATCATTGACGGGATCAAGAAGAGGTTGTACAAAGCAAAGGGGAAGTGGCCTGACGAATTGCCATTAGTATTGTGGGCGCATCGAACAACGCCTAGGAGGTCTATGGGAGAGACCCTTTATTCCTTAGCATATGGAACAGAGGTAGTAATACCTTTGGAGATTGGTCTGCCAACTAATAGAACAGCATTGGTTGAAAGTGGGGGAAATGACAAGGCTCTGGAGATTGAGCTGGATCTTGCCGAGGAAAGGAGAAAAAGGGCTCTGGTGCATTTAGTTTCCTACTAGGAACAACTAATGAAAAGTTACAACAAGCATGTTCACCCATGAGAGTTTGGTGTTGGAGACCTTGTACTTCATAAGGTGCTCGGTAACACAAAAGTTGCAAATGAGAGCAAGTTGGGGGCCAATTGGGAAGGCCCGTATCGAGTAACCGAGATTGTGGGCATAGGGGCCTATAGATTGGCCGATCTGGATGGCAATCCAGTGCCAAGGCCTTGGAACGTTCATAATTTGAGAAAATTCTTTGTTTAAAAAGAGTTTTGTTTCATTCTGTTTTAGGGTGCACTACGTGATTGTGTGGGATTACGAATAAAACTCCCTTGTTTTTTATTATCTATTAGTTGCAAGGGGTACGAATAACGCTCCCTTGAGTTCAAAATTATGAATAAAATCAACTTTTTTGTAGTATATCAAGTTTTTTGTAATATTTGTTTTTGAAATATGAAATCGGAATTGTTTTCCTTTTTCATATTGGGGAGTAGGGACTGGGCACGAAAATATCTAGTTGCGTACGACTAAACACTACGATTTTTCCAAGTACGAAATATTTGGGTTGCATACCTAACCTTCGTAAGAATATGAATAGAATTGCTCCTTTGAACTTCGTGAACGTTCGAAAGACTAGTCTCGATTAAGTATGAGAAACTCCTATTTGTTTAAATACGAGAAATTTAGGCTAAGTATGAGAAACTTTTGCTAAGTACGAGAACACTTAAGCTTCGGTCTAAATATGAAAAACTTAGAGGCATACGACCAAATGTTTCCTAAAGTATGAATCGCCAGGGGTGGATACATAACGAGATATGTCTAGAATATTTTGACTGAGTATGAAATACTTAGGGTTCAGTTTAAGGATGAGGAACTTAAGAACATATGAATAAATGTTCCTAAATAAGAAACACGAGAAGCTTATGTGCATACGAATATATGAAACATTGTTTAAAAATGAGAAACTTAAACTCATGTAAAGTACGGAAAACTTAAACTTGTTTAAAAGTATGAGATACTTAAAATTCAGAGCATCAAATAGAACGTGATTTCAAAGCCACGAAATAATGCCATGCACGGCCACAAACACACACTGTTATGCCATGAGGGGCTGAATACTTGTGTTATCAGAGTATTATCCAACTATCAAAGTACTGATGCCATGTAGGGCCAAGAAACTATGGTCATACAGGACTTGCAAAATTGTTCTGGAGTGTTAAGGGGAAGTAATTACCAATCTAGTCTAGGTTCTGGATCTCTGGCTTGCAATCTCAATGTTCACTTCAGTAGTGGAAACTCTGGCAGCAACGTTTTCCTCCAGGTTAGTTGCCTCAGAATTTCCCCCCTGAGCAGGGGAACCTTCTATTGGAGCAACCTATGTTTCCATTTCGATCTCCTCGTTAGCATCATTAAACTCATCAATCTGATGCTCGATGTCCTCTATCGGATGTTCCTGCGATGCATGAGAGGCTGGAGCACGACTGCTTAGAAGATCATTATTCACCCAAAGAGGAGAATCCTCTGGGACACCAACCTTTGTTAGGCACGCCTCCCAACAAGCCGCCCAGATCTGGTCCTGAATTGCTGGCATTTGATCGACATAACTCGCCGTTGCGGCATCAAAACCCTTTTGGAACCCATCTTCATAAGCTGTCTTCGTGGCACTATCAATCTCGACCAATGCTTGGCCAAGATTGTCTTCAGCAGTCTCAAGCCTTGTTTTCATCTCTTTTGTATCCTGTTTGGCCTTATCTCTCTCTCTTTCTAACCTAACGATCGACTGGAGTTGCCTGGTATTATCCTGTAGAAGCCTGTCCCTTTCAAGTTCAATTTCTTGAAGCTTTTGACCGAGTGTGACCATCTTTTGAATGAACTGGGAACATCCAAATATGATGAAAAGTGTTATGATTAAAGACAAAGGGAAATTAGGTCTTGCTTAAAGTAAAAAGAATACTTTACCTTAATTCCACTAACAAGACTGGTTAATATCAGCCGGTTAGGAGAGGATGCGGCCTCTTTCTGCATATCAACAGGCAATAGAAGGCTTTGAGCAAGGGCCAGTGCAGTCTCCGAAGTGCTGGCACTGTCCCCAACGTTCACCGCCTGATCACCTTTGGTTAGTTGAGGGGTCCAGGATCGAGGTGGGGCTTGAGTACCCGGTGTAAAATCCTGCTCAGTAGACCCTGCAGCTTGGGCTGAGGCATCCCAGTGTCTTGATTCCTAGGACGTTTGTCCCGATGAGCATCAGTAGCCTCAAGGGAACTGTCATGTTCCCGAGAGGAGGAGAAGGATCGAGTTGAAGTCCCCCTAATGTGACGAGGTGGCGGGGGGGCGTGACCACTTGATGCCACCCTATTGATGGCACCACGTCCCCATGAAGAGACGGTGAGAAAAGAGCTTAAGTTTAGGGGTTGACGAGTCATGATACCTGAGTTTGGAGGAGATGGAGAGTAGCTGGAGGAGGATGATTGGCTGGTATCACGATTGGGAGTTGGCTGTTCGGACTGACGAAGTAAGGAGGTCTATCTTTGCGAAGACCTTCTTAGGACCACACGAGGAAGTGGGATGCCCTTTAAGATAGGAATTTCACTTGGCTGTCCGGCGATCGTCACTCCAGCATTAGATCTTAAGCCCCTTGGTTGGGGAGCAGTCGAGGTTGAGGCAGCACTAGTACTTGGGTTGGCTAGCCTTCCGTCAATAACGCCCTTGTAGGCTGGGTCGTAACCCAATAAGACATTCGCGTCACGACCCCGACCAGCTGTCAAAGTACCAGGCTCTCCAATGTATTTTAGGATCCTATTTATTTCAGTTGTTCAGATGTAGCTAGGTTCACGTCTTGGACGTTTGTTAGCATTATCCGCTATAGAATT
The DNA here is from genome assembly GCA_019656275.1 of Rhododendron kiyosumense. Lineage (NCBI taxonomy): Eukaryota > Viridiplantae > Streptophyta > Magnoliopsida > Ericales > Ericaceae > Rhododendron > Rhododendron kiyosumense. Next base: position 296,435 of record BPLS01000549.1, read on the forward strand.
AAAGTTATGATTTAGAAACATGAAGGAGCTATAAGAAAACAGTAAATAAGAATTGCAAGTTAAAATTAGGAGTATACGTGGATGACCCCATATGTGGGGGCAATGGAAGCCCACCACTTGGCCATCTTCCCCCATTGGCTCGAAGGCTCCAGTGACATAGAGAAAATCAATTTCATGATCACAAGCAGAATCTGGCAGGTTTAGCATGAGACGCTTCTTTGCCTTTCTAACCTTGAAGTAATAGGTATTATACTCTGGGTTAAGCACAATGCTATACCACCATTGGATGTCCCATAGGCCTATCTGAGTTCCCAGGATTCAATTCAAAGCTGTGATTCCCATTAGTCTAAATACATTCATAGAAACTTGCATGGGGGTAAAGAGATACCAATTCAGGACCTAACGAAGTAATGGGTGAAGGGGGAAACGAACTCCGCCCTCAACAATGGCTACAATGGGTATACACATCCTATCCCAAGTGCCAACATCCCTATCTGGTCTTAATGGGGCAAGTTCGAGCCCCACGTTATCTGGGACATGGTACTCAGCCCTAAATGCCGCCATGGCAGCATGAGTCTCGCAGAGTTTCCTAAATTTACTTGGCTTAGGGCCATTATCGTCCTCATTTGCCATGAATATACTTGAAATAAAATAAGAACCTGGAAATGGGAACGATTGAAACCCTAGAAACAACCAAAAATCTGAGAACGAGATCTCAAATTGAAATGCGAAAAGGAGAAGGAATGAAAGGGCTTACAATGTTGATTACGACAATTCCTGAGGGTGCAAAAGAAAGTTGCAGACGGCGGTGATGATGGTTGAAGCTTTCGCCAAGTTTCTTAGAGAGAGAAGGATAGGATTCGAGTTTTGGGTGGAAAACCCAAAAAGATCCCTTTTGGGAGTTTAAAGTGAAAGGGATGGAGATGAAATGTCTTCGTTCACGCCGTTACAAGAAAAGTAACAGGGAAAGCGAACTAAACAGATAACCGTTCTGACGCCGTTTGGCTGGAACGTCAGTCTGAATTTAATGCGAAGCGTATAAAACATGCCATGTGGAGTCACTACCTTGAGATGATATAATAACAAGAGCGCCAAAACCATCAATAGGTATAAATACTATATCTGCGCGGGGCCCCAGAGGAGTTTGGTCTGACGTTTGTTTCTAAGCTTCACCCATTGCCCCCGAACACTGGCAACGAGCGAAGCTGGGGAGCAATTGTAGAGGTATTTCCGAACAGATACAGTTAGCAGCCGAACAAATGGTATAAGGGAGCACATGATGAATACGATAGGTCATACCGCCAGGGAGGGTAGTGAACTGCGATATGGATCAGTGACATGAGAAATCATTATTCCAAGCAGTCTGTTCGGCATACAAAAAGACATGAGAAGTCATTCATCCAAGCAAGTGATAAAGACCTGTGATATGTGAAGTCACTGGTCCATATAAACAGTTCGGCAATGAGATGGCCGAACAGAGAAAAGAACTATTGAGGAAGCAACCTTAAATGCTAAGGCGGCAGGAACGCTCTGGAAGGTTTCAGAGTGGTGTTATCCCGTAAGGAATAAGATCCCAAGTATGTAGGATCCAGGAAAGACACCAAACGTGAATGAGATATTCGGTCAGTTATGGAAAAGAGTCCTGAAAAGACTAAGATAATGAATTGATAAGGGAATAAGAATCCAAGATATCCTCGGTTCCTATACGAGATAGAAATTCTAGGGCAATAGGGATGCTTGGGCAGCAAGCATCTATGAATCTATAAATACGAGGTAAAATGTACGCATTACACAAAGAATTGCACTTGTTCTTTACTTTCCTACTGATAATTAAGGTTTATTGCTGGTACGTGATATTAATTTAGGCATCGGAGAGCCTTTGCCACGAGAGGCAAATGTGCGCTCACCCCTTGTCTGTTTTGCAGATTAGGCTTCCGACGACGAACTAGGGTTCCGATGAAGAGGCACGAGTAGCCGTTGCAATTTAGTGCTATTCTAAGCACCAATTGTTTTCATCCCCCTACATTTAACTTGTAATTACTTCTTTTTAGTTTTTGTCAAAATGTTTACATCATATCGTTCTTCTATGTGAAGAAAACACAAAAGCATAAAATATGATATTGAAAAAGTTATATGAAATAACGCTAGAAAGAACTGTCTTTTCCAAACTTTTTTCTTCTTTAATTTTCTTTATATTATAAAACTTTGATCTATATTTTGATACTTCATAAATTTTTATCCCTAGGACAACGTTTAATTTAAAAGATTTAACTGGAATCTAATAAAAAAATAGTTTGGACCAAAAAAATTTAACCACAGGAGAACTCCAAGCATGCACAAAATATTGGCAGAAGAAAGAAAGAAAAAGAAAAAGAAAAAGAAAAAGAAGAAGAAACCCCAAGTCTCAACTTTCCCTCTGTTTTTTGGAAAAATTTCATATTAGCACCTGACCTTTCACACAAATTACACATAGACACTTGACCTTAATGAAATATCACATAAATACTTGACGTATTAAAAAACTTATCAATTAAGCCCCTACCGTCAATCGTCCAAAAACAAACGGAAAACATTTTCTTTCTCCAATTTTGCTACCCGCATTGATTTTTTTCCACAGATTTTGCACATTTTTTTGTGGGGCCCATTTTTTGGGTCCCACGCATATTATCCGATCCATTGATTATGTCAAATTTTTTTTTTTTGAGAACCTTTGTAAAAAATCAGCTCCATCAGATAAATATAAGTGTATGATCCAATCGTACAACTTTTTATTCAGAATTTTGGATTAAAATTCTGCATGAAAAGTTGTAAGATTTGATCTATTTACTCTCTTGAGCTGATTTCTTATAGGGTCATGCAAACAAAAATAAAGATTAATGAGCGGATCGGTTCACTTTTGATTGGGTTCCCACAAAAAAAAAATTGTAATACAAATCTTGTTTTCTGCATTATTATTTTCTTTTTTTCTTTCCCGCATAGTGCTGAGTTGTTACTTTTTTTAATTTATTTTTTGCCTGAGCAACTAACACTACCCAATGTACCAACACAAATTAGTATTATATAGATTTGTTGTGGGGCCCACTTTTGGGTCCCTAAAAATTAGGGGTGTACACAGTTCGGATTGGTCCGATTTTTTTAGAAAATCAGTACCCGGACCATTTCAAATGATTCGAGAAAATTGGGAACCAGAATCTAACCAATATATGAGTGGAACCTAACCAAAACCAAACCGCAAAACCGGTCTGATTTTGGTTCGGTTCCGGTTCCAATTCTATCCAATTAGCATCCAAATCTATCTCCAGACTTTTAAATAAGGTTGCAAAATTGAAAGAATAGGAAGGTAATCTATTAGAATAGAAAAAGAAGGAAGAAAATAAAAACTTTCCTAAAAAATGAGATTTCATCTCTAAATAAAATAAGTTTAGCAAAAAAGAGATTAACCTACCAAATTACACACATATTTATTTTTATATAATTACATATATATTGGTTTTAAACGGTTTGATCCGGTTCTAACCACGGTTCTTTAATTGAGAATCAATAACCGAACCAAAATTAACGGTCCTTATTTTTTTGGAACCATAACCTGACCGTAGAACCATAGAATTAGACCAAATAGGACGGTTCGGTCCGAATCGGACCGATTTTACGGTTCGGGCGGTTTTCTTGAACACCCATACTAAAAATGATCCAATCATTTCATTAGTTTTAAAATTTTTTTTGGGTAACCCTATAAAAAAATCAGCTCAACAGGGTAAATGTAAAGTGTTTGATCTAATCTTAAAAACTTTTTATTCAAATTTTAATCTAGAATTATGAATGAAAAGTTGTACGATTAGATCATATACTTATATTTATTTTATGGAGTTGATTTTTTGCAAGATCGCTTGAAAAAATATTTTAGAATTAGTGAATAGATCAGATAATTTGTGTGGGACCCAAAAAGAACCCCACAAAAAATTTGTGCAAAATATGTGAAAAAAAGTCCGTATGAGTAGCAAAATTGGAGAAAAAAACATGTTTTCCATTAGTTTTTGAATGGAGGTTAACAGTGGGGGTTTAGTTGATATATTTTAAATACATCATATATTTATGTGATGTTTCGTTAAGATCGGGTGTTCATGTATAATTTACATGAAAGGTCAGTAATTTGCATGAGGGTCAGGTGCTAATATGAAATTTCCCCTGCTTTTTCTTGGGGCCGGCTATTCGCAGCCACGTATTTTCTCCCATAGCCCACTATATTTCGGTAAGTGGTTGTTGAAAATTATAAATAACATTTCGGTAAATAGTTGTTAAAAATAAGATTATATTTCGGTAACTACATGTCGAAAATATATTCAATTTTCGGTAGATAACTGCCAAACATGCATTTTCGGTAAATAGCTGTTAAAAAAAATATCATATTTCGGTAATTGGATGCTGAAAATGTATATCAATTTCGGTAACTAACTGTCGAGTCTAATTGAAAATTTTTAACGGGCTGTGGGAGAAAATACGTGGCTGCGAATAGCGCCGCCCTTTTTCTTTCTTTAGAATCGCCCTCTCCCTCTCTCTAAAACCCAGAATCTCCCAAGTCCCTACCGAAACCAAAAACCTTTTCCGCACCACGAGGCACTCTATCTCTCTATTTCTATTACTCCTCTATTTGTCAAAACCATTGTCGATGTAGAGTACGGTTTCGTTTCCGATTCTACTCCACTTCAGAGCGGTGCTACTGAAATTTTTTTTTTTCCGGTAATGTTTAGTTTTGTCCGTAATTCATACGATTCTTGAACATATTTTTTTCTGAAAACTCGCACTTACTGTTACCATTTTCGCTGCATTTTCTTTTCTATGTTTTGTTTGTCAACTTCTATTTCCTGCTAATTGAATGCAAGCTGATTAATTCATTGCTTATTGTATTTGGCTCCACGTATGTAGTGATAATGAATTCCTCCCTTGTAATAAACTTGTTATGTATTCGTGGAACTTTGGGGTTTTAGGGTTTTCCCGGGAAAAAAAAAAGGATATCATCAAAATGTCAGTGCTAGGATGGTAATCTTGCTGAATACTTTTTTGTGGTAATTAATTATGCAAGGTATTAGAGTAGTTCGTCGAATGTACTAATCAATGAGCCAACTTTGGTTCTATTATCACTTCAGGTATGTCTGAATATCACATTAAAGCCATTGGTAGATAGGAGACCATAATTAGCCTCTATTGGCACTTGCTGAAAGTAAAAAATCGACGGTGTTAAACCTTCATCTGTTGATTTGCATTCCTCATGGGATGGTATATTCTTTTGATTGTTGCTTGACTAGCTTCCATGTGCAGTAAGTGAGCCAAAAATGAAGTCTTCGTTTATATTTAAGTTCACTTATTTGAGAGGGAACCCTCATATTAGATTGCTGTTCTAAGGACATTTGATTGTTTTTCTAATAATGATGTTAAGATATTTAAGATCAGCATGGGGGCTGAATCTACATAAGGTCTGTAGTCTGTACTAATTTAGGAGCATGTGTGGCATTTAAGGAGTGTATATTATGAAAGGGCAATGTACATCACCCAATCCGATCACCACGGTTGTAATTTTCCAAAGCCGAGCACCAATTATGTGTGGTGATCTTAGTGGAGTGCTAAACTCTTTGACCTTTGTATTATATATATTTGTTTCTTACTATAAACGTATGAAGGAAGATATCCAGAAAAAGGCCATGATTACTTTCCACGTGGTGTCCAATCCAAAGAAAGAAAATAAGCTCGTATGACTTTGAATCCCTCTTGTCATACTCTTGATCTATAGAAGCTCATTTTATCTCCACACAATCGTCCTTTTGTTTGTCCTTTGACTTTGTCCCAGTCTTTTTTAGTTGGTTTGGGTCATAGTTATTGTTTAATTTTGTTTATATCAGTCAGGTTAGCTTGATCTACATTTTGGGCCCATTTCCTTACAACTTAAGCTCTTTGAAAAATTGATGATCTAACATAGTATTTCCAAGAGGTCTTGGTGTCGTCTAGCTTATGTTTTATGCCCTTTTGTTATCTTTATTGTTAAAGTATCCAACTGACCATGAGTGGAGAGGCCACCTAGGCTCATATACTAGTTTTGGAGGTTTTAATTAATCAATGTAGGACAAACTGTAACACTCCCCAACATGTGCGATCCCTGACTTGCATGTTGGGACTTGGGAGGTAAGGATCCATAACATAGGGATCATGATGAACCGAGGTGCACTTAAGGCACAAACAACGGGGCTATCAATCAGGGGAGTCTCAAACAAAAGCCTTCGAGAAACCCTAATACCATGTGAAGGCATCCAACTCAAAAAAAATTGGCCATGGGTGTAAAGGCCGTCAACACTCATATTCTAGAGATTACAATTAACCACATCAAACTCTATTGTGCATTCTGTTTGCATGTGATTCCTTAAATCTTAAAAAGAGGTGTTGTCAAGAAGATGATAAAGGTGCATAAACAATGATGTTGCAGTGCTTTTAATCGTTGTTTATTTTAACAGCGGTTTGTAATCCTTCTTTTAGGACTTGTTGCACCTTCGATAAGTTACTTCATCGGCAATGGTTTCTGTAAATTGCAAACAACAGTTTCCTAGTTGTTAGTTGTTCTCATCAAATAGTTTCTTTAATTGGGTAAAATAAGTGAGGATGTGCTAATAGAGGAAAAAACCTCAGTTTCTAGAGCTACTAAACATTATCGATTGTACTCTATGTTGCCTTCTGCTTGGCAATCCAAGTTAATAAGGCAAATTTAGGGATTAGGTTCTACTCCAAAATCCAAATGAACATTACATTCTGTGTCTGGGTATTGCATCATGGTTGGATATTCACTTTCTTGGCTGAAGAAAGCTTAGCTTGTTTATTACTTGCTCTTAGTACATTGTATTCTGTGATTTACTTCGATTTGACATATTTCACACAGGATGCTAGTCAGTATTGGTGTTAGTAGATGTTGTCTAACACTCTATATAACTTTTTATCTGGAGGAGATAGATGGAAACAGGAGGGCCCCCTGCTGTGGTGGTAAAGAAGGTTCCACTTACACCTAAGGCAGAAATACACAAGAGGTTTGGTGAAAAAGCATGCTATACGGTTGAGGAAGTACATGAACCGACTCATAATGGATGCCCAGGGTTAGCCATTCCACAGAAAGGCCCCAGTCTATATCGTTGCCGCTTGCAACTTCCAGAGTTTTCAGTTTTATCAGAAACATTCAGGAAAAAAATGGATGCGAAGCAGTCTGCTGCAGAGATGGCTTTGGAAAAGGTTTTGCTTCATGTTATTAGTTTCTGAGTACATTTTGGTTTTGTTTGATTGATTTAGAATTCTGGCTGCTATCTTTCATCAATCGGTGAACTGTTCTTCATGTTGCTTTACTTGTTTCACCACTGAAATGAATTCTAAGGTTGCATTGTAAAATTGTTCGTAATTAGACGATTTATCAGCTTACATGTGTTTTTTTTATTTTGTTTCTCATGTCTTGATGATTGTCAATTATCAATCAGTGAGTTTCACTTATTGTGCGTTACTTCTTCATCCGGATATCTGGGAGGCAATCTATGTAGAGGGACCTCCATACCGACTCTCCAACCTTTACCAAGATTGGGAAACACCATCGGATTAGCACTAGTAAAGGCATAGTCAGCTATTTCTTAGTGATGATTAGCCTCATCCCATGTGAGCTAGGCCTCCTCAACCGAACAGAAAGCAACATCCTTGTCTTTCAACTATATTCCATTTCAAGCTTGTGTGGCTCATTTTTGGGTCGATGTCAAAATTTTATGGAAAAGGAAGTGGTTTCTTCAATATGTGCTTGGTCATCTAGCGTGTAGTGTTATAAAATCGGCCTAGGCAGCCGCCTCTAAGCGCTAGGCGGTGGTCCGCCACCTCGACTGGGGGCCTAGGTGCTGAATTAGGTTGCGGGATGATTAGTCAGCCGCTAGGCGGGATTAGTTGGTGACTAATTGGCAAGGTTGTTGGGCGGGATTAGGGGGCTAGGCAGGATTAATCAGAGAATTAGGCACGTAGGCGGGATTATTCAAAGAATTAGGTGGCGAGGTAGGATTAATTTGTCAGACGGTCTTGGGTAGAACTCAACCCCAAAAGCTAGCTTTTGAGGTAAGGGTGCCCTCACGCTTATATTCTTCATATTACTTTGAGACCCAAGCGATGTGGGACTTCGCTTCACACCCTCCCTCACGCCCAGCGTGCTCACTCAGCAACACCTGCCGCTTGCAGGCTAGGGACACGCATCCTACCCATCCTTGGCATACCCAACTCTGATACCATGTTAGACGGTCTTGGGTAGAACTCAACCCCAAAAGCTAGCTTTGAGGTGAGGGTGCCCTCACGCTTATATTCTTCATATTACTTTGTTACCCAAGCGATGTGAGACTTCGATTCACATAATCAGGGGGTTGACCATTCGTCCCAGTAAAAACAATTGAAATTCTCAGCAAGTTAGGTTTAAGGCCTTGTTTGGCTTATGATACTGGTTGCCTTGTCGCGTCAAAATTTGTCAGTAAAGAATACATGCATTGATTTTGACAAGTACATTAGTGTTAGAGCTTTTGTTCCTTCCCTGAAACAATGTTGAAAGGTGCTTGGATTCTCTCTGACTGAAAAAGGATTGGCTACACAGCTGTTGAGAGTTTCCTTAATATCATCTTTTATTGGCAAGCGTGTTACAATTGTGCAAAGACTTGTCATTTGGGGGACCCAAAAGCTTTGGCCACACCCCCCAGTGGAGAGGTAAGTTCGAGTCACCATAATTACGTAACCATGAAGTAGGACTAACACTTTGGACTCAGCATAAATGAAGTCACTGAAGTTGTTGGATTTCTAGCTACATATATGTATCCGTATATAAATTTTTGCATTATATATTCTACTATTTCACACTTAACAGTATGTCGGAAATGAGGTTCTAAAGGTACTGCATAATGTGCTTAAGATGCATATAGTTTGCTAGTATAATGACAAATCTTAGGCATTCTCTGCTTGTAATGGTATTTACACTCCACCATGTTTATTTGGCACTCTTCATATTGTTGGCTCTCCATTATGCGTGATCTTTCAGGTTATATGATTTGTCTTTTTCGCCTCTCCAAGCCATAGTTTGACTTATGAAAAGTGTATTTTCTTGAGCTGTCATTCCTGTCTTTTTTCTTCTGGCAGCTTGGCATCAATCCTGCGACTGATACGGCTGCACAGGATCCATGGGATGCATTGGTTGCTCGTCTCTCATATTTATTTTCAAATGAGGTATGTTTCTTATAGAGTACTACAAAAGCGATTTCTTTTCACAATAAGAAACTTCCCTTGTTGCCATTAGTGCCTTGAAACATTTGGACTGTTTTTTTCAGCTTACTTAGATAAACATTGTGACCATCTTAACTGTTTGCACAACTGCTTTTATATTTGTTTATGTTATTGGTACAGTTTCCTTTAGAAGATTGTTTTGTACTGTTCGCCCTTTCATCCCTCTAAAATCGTGGGCATCAAGTGTATCTAGGTTAAACAGGAACCTAGAATGTGGAGAAAAAAACCTTGCAGTACTTACTGTTGATTGGAAATAGACCAAATATTGTTAAAGATATGTAGTAATGCTTTTGCCCCCAGAAGAAAAGAGAAACAAAAGTGAGAAGTGGAACAAAACTAAACCTCGTACTATGAATCACTTGCTGCTTTCCATCCCTAGAAATTGAAAAACAACTTAATTCCCTTAGATGGTGAAGAAACTAATGCCCAAAAGAATACAACTAACTCACTTATCCTCTAGAGGCTCAGAAGATTGAAAAACTAACGCAAAACCACAAAGCTTCGTTTTCTTGTTACTTCCAAACCAATAAAGTTTGGTTAAAAGCATATGGGAACAGGAATTGGGGGCCGATCAACGGAAATCCATCATTTGAAAGAATCAGTTTGATGAACGCAAGGCTAAGGGTGATGCAAGAATAAGTGGTTCAAAGATGCCTAAGCCTCTTACACATGATACACCTTTTGGGGCAAAGGTTGTGATTAGGTGTCATTTTTCAAAATCTATCGTTGGCCAGGAGACTATTATGTGCTAAAGGCCACATGAAAAAATTTATTCTGAGAGGCAATACTGCTTTCCAAATTGTTGTATGATAAGAAAATGGATGAACATCTAGATAATCTGCAATCTTGGGAAAAAGGAATTGCATGAAAATGTTCCGGTTGAATGAGCGAAGGCCGAAGACTTGGAACCTTATCCCCAACATTTGGATTCACTGAAAAATCATCAAGGAGAGCCAACAGTGAAGCCATTTCCGTTGATCCCCTGCCATTAGAATTGGTGAAATATTGGAATTCCATGAGATTGGAGCCACATGAAAAAAATGTTGTTGAAGCAACAGAATCATTACTAAGACTGTCCTACTGGTACAAGTGTGGGAACAATCTAAGTACAAAAGGAAGAAGCACCTGCCACGAGTGAAACATCCTCCCAAGTCCCAACATTGATCCCCCCTCCCCCTTTTACTTTTAGGCCTTGTTTGATTCGCAGATTAAAACCTATGGGATTAACAGTCTTGGGATTGTTAGTCCTCAGATATTTCTCCTGGATTAATTTCATCTCTAATTCTACCAGATCCCATGTTTGATTCGCATGGGGTAAATATTGGTAAGGAGCAGTTTTGTTTTAAAACAAATTTTAAAAGAGGAAGGATCTGAGATATAGATCTCCATGGAGGTAAGATGAATGCTGTGTAACTTTTTCAAACCTAGTAGTATGGATGACTATAGTGTCCAAATTGGGACAAGAAATTTCTAAAAGGTACTACTTTGGTGTTTTGTTTACATGTATATTAAAAAATACATGAATTAACCCAACTTTGGCGGGTTGACTGAAGTGAGGGATACTGCAATTTAGGCATCCTTGTACGTTGTTATATTTCCCATGATTCCCCCAAAGTGTGTAATGGGTAGTGGATCTCTCTCTTGAAAAAATTGACAAATCCAACAATCAACTCAACGTTTCTTATGTACACTTACGTATGTGAGGGTTCATTTGCCATTGTTGGTAAAATGGTGCATTCCAAAAAGGTTTGTATATTTTTTCCCCATGTTATTGTGTGAAAAACAAACTAAACTCATTTTGGTTATTAACAGCACAATCCTTCTTGTTATGTAAGACCATTCTGGTTGACCCAACTTATTTTTGTGAACCATGGGTCTTTTACCCGAATGACTTGATAAAAAAAACTGTCAGCTTTGGCTTATGCATAGTCCTTTATTAGCATCAAACTTTTTCTGGTTTATGGAATGAGGAAAATATTGTTGGAAGAACTGTGCATATCATTTAATGCAGTTTCTCATCGATCTTGGGATATGTTGGCCACTTGTACTTAAATCGGCTTCTTTGGACATTCGAAGTTTTGATTGACAATGTTTTGCTAATTTGTGTCATTGGTGAAGTTCCTTTCATCTCCTCATCCCCTGAGCTGTCACTTTAGAGCAGCTTTGCAGAGAGTGGGACACCTCAGTTGTCTAGTTCCGATATCCGTCCTTGCTGTCTATGATGCAAAGCTCGGTAGTTTGTGTAAAACCATAAATCCAAAGGTCGAGTCAGATCCGCTGTTGATTATGTCACTTGTGCTGAAGGCTGCTCAACAATCATCTGGTTCAGTAACTGCTCGTGAAGATCAGCTTTCGTTGCAGAGAGGAAATCCATACCCTCCTGAGATTATGCAGACTCTGTTCAACCAGCAGTCGAGCTTGGCTGGAAGTATTTGGATTTTAGCAATCCTTATTCCGTGCTCAGAAGAAAAGGCTGTTGTACCCTTGATGCTCAAGGTTGCCCCAAATGATTATTACCTGGATGTTATTGCTCAAAAACTTGGTTTATGTGATGCTTCTACGGTTTTTATTTCCAGGTAATGAGAACATAAATCGATTAGGGTTATTGCTCTTTTTTTTTTTCCTCAATATACTTATTGGTTAATTCTGGATACACCACCTTATGTCTCTCCTCCACCCCTCCCACTTATCGTGGCAATGACCCCTTAGAGAGGTGGTGGGTTGTCGAGATAAATAAAAGGGCCCAATTAGAATCGGCCTATTGTTCATAGAATTTCCACATTTTCTAAATACACTCCCTCGTAGCCCCAATTTTATTGGATCCATTTAGGTTCCATTTGGTGGGTTTTTACCTGTGTGACTGCCATATTGACATGAAGCTGATCCCAGAGAACTGTGTTTACATAGCTGTGGCTCATTATCAACTTACAGTCATTTTAGAGTTGTTATTCTTTAATCGTTATGATCCCATCCGGAGACCATAGTTCATGGTGTCTGTGCTTGGATTTGATACATGCTTGTTATCCATGCCATGTATGGGTGATTACATTCGGGTATTCAACAATCCACAAACTCACATCTTTCTCATTAAAGATTAAAAAGCATGGAAAGAAACCATGTCTGGATGTGTGGAAGCTATAGCTGGAATCTAGCCTCTAGCATGGAGCAGCATGTATGGAAAAATTAGAGATGGAAACAGGTTGGGCGTGGCCCACATGGGACAGCTGCCTGTGTATAATCCCTAACTCAAAAATTCTGATTCGATAGATATATCAGTGCGCTTCACATGAGGTGGTCCTCATTTTAGTTAAAATGCGGACCTCCCCATTTCTCACATTTCTGGATCGAATTTTGATGATTCGAATCAAGCCCTTCCTGGTCATTTATTTTGCCGATTTCTCGCGTGTACCCTTAAAACCACATTCTAAACACATTGAGTGGCTTAGATCATTGAAATTCGATCGGGAAAGGGGAGCCCGCATTTTAAGAGGTAACGCAGACATACATGTACAGCAGGTAAACATGCACGTACTATATATGTCCATGACAACACACGGAACATCCTTTATACACGTAAAAACTCGGGTAACCATTAGCAAAATTATAAATAACTAGACTAGACGAGGAAAGGGGGACGAGTGTAGAGAGCGGTGAGAGTCTGCCTTGTGCGGAAGATAAACAAGGATAGGTCAGATTTAACAGGGCTATTCTTGTATAAAAGGTTACCTAATGGAGGCAGGGTAGGGCTGAAACTCCTTTAATTTGTTGTTGATCGAACGAATTCAAGTTGGGCCCCAACATTTACACTGGGTCATGGTAGGGTGGGACTCGAAAAGCTGAGTTGATTTTCCATACCTAAGCCCCTTTCCTTTCTCTAAGTGGAATGAGGTGTTGGCTATGAATATCTATTTATTTGAAGGAACTATACATTTCTTTTACAGGACTATTGGCAAAGCTTCGTTAGAGATGAGATTGTACTTTTGTGTGCCCAAGTCATGCCTGGGCGTTCTGTCATCAGGACTTCTACACTCAGCAGAAGCTCTTTATCCCAAAGGATCTTTAAATAAAAGAGGAAGTTACTTATCTGGCCAGCTTATATATGGTGATGCAATTTTGGCATCTATTGGATACAAATGGAAGTCTAGTGACCTCTTCTATGAGGATGTGTCCTTGCGCACATATTACAGGTCTTGTCTTGACTCTTTTGTAATGCATTGCCCACATGCACTCTTCAACTGCTAGTGCTCTGAAAATCGTTTGCACATTTTATACCTCAAAACTATGCTTGACTTGCATGTTTTGTTTTGGATGAGAAAATACTTGTTGCTCGTTGAAAGCTATCTGAATGTTTATTTTTGCATACATCATATGTGTACAATCATCTCCTGGAAGTTTCATTTCATTGCCTCTCTAGTCTCTAGTCTTGTCAATATATACTATTGGGATGTAGTGTAGGCTACTAGGCTTTGTATAGGGTATTATGTTCTCATTTTTCTTCACCACCAATAGTATGTACTTCGGGTAAGTTATTTAACCAAAGCGCACGCGCGTTGATGATTCTTTGAATTTGATTGTCAACCAAAAAACTTGAACTTGAGACTTTCTTGAAGGCCAAGCAATGAGGATGACTTGTCACGTCTTAATGATCGATCAAACTAATGAAAATTAGTTTGAGGTTCTTATGCTCTTAAAGTGAAGATTAGCTTCATGGTCCACTAAAGGTTGGGAAAATAATCCAGGTTAGAGTAACCTTATTTCTTGCTATTTCTTTTTCTCACATTTAAGGTTGAGCTGAAAAACTGCTGTCATTCACAAGCTAATCATTTGAGGTCTTTTCATAAGAAAATATAGCTGCAGTCTGACGGTATTTCATTAAGTCACACAATTTTAGTGCATTCTATACTATCTGATACCCCTTTAACTTTGAGGGAAAAGTGGCAAAAGCTGTTTCTATCAGTTAAAAGACAGAAATAAAGCTATTGACCAGTGCTAATCAAAATTTTCATACAGATACTTAAAGAAGGTTGACTTTTTTCTGCCTTGTTTGGTTCATGATTTGAAAATTTTTGGATTTGGTTTTTGGGTAATGAGTGGAGAGAAAAATTAGGATAATAATTAGAGATGGGGGTAATGAGTGGAGAGAGATAGAGAGAGAAATGAGAGTAATGATTGGAGATAAGGGTAAAGAGTGGGGAGAGAAATGAGAGTAATGATTGAAAGTAGGGATAATGAGTGTTTTTTGAGTTTGAATTTTTTTTCCAAATCGTGATCCAACAAGGCATTCATTTGTCATCCCTTTATGCTGGTCACCATCAGCATGTGCCATTGTCGTATGCAACATGCTGGTTGTGTGAACTTGACTGCTCTTTCATTCAGTTTGAAAGTATATTCAGTGTCTTGGATAGTGAAAGGTTGTATTCTCTCATCTCATATGGTGCTTTCATGTGAACCTTGTGAGCCACTAAATATCTTCAAATTTGCTTTGTTTAAAGGTCACACATAACATTTTGCAGGATACTTGTAAGTAAAACACCCAGCGGACTTTACAAGTTGTCCAGAGATGCAGTACTTGCAGCAGAGTTGCCTGCAGCATTCACTTCGCGAACCAATTGGAGGGGTTCATTCCCAAGAGAACTCCTACGTACATTCTGCTGTCACCACCGTTTATCTGAACCTGTCTTCTCTATCGTCAGTAATCCCCTGGAATCGTTGACAGAGTTTCCTGGATCGCAGAAGAAGCTGAAGGTTACTGAGACAAGTAACCAAGTAAGAAACGAAGGTGCAAATGATATCAGTGGTAGTATACCCATGGGATCCAGAGAGACTTTTAGTTGTGAAGTAAAAATATTTTCCAGGTGTCAAGATTTGATTATTAAGTGTTCACCAAAACAATCTTTTAAGAAGCAGAATGATGCCTTTCAGAATGCTTCTCTGAGAGTTCTCTCTTGGTTGAATAAGTATTTTAAGAAACTAGATATGACTTTAGAGGAGCTGACCTCTTGCGGAGACGTTCTTGACATCCAGTTTGATTCCCAACTCTTCATTAAAGAGTTTTCTCTGGCCGTATCAGTGTACACTTTTTGGCAGGGCATTGGGGTTCAAGAGGAAGACAGAGTGTTAGATTCAGCTTGTATAAATCAGCTAAACGGAATGCTGGGAGATAAAGTGGGCTTTATAGACCTCAAAGGTCCAGATTCTGGAGTCTCTCCTTCTAATGGGTGGTTGGTTTGTATAGTCTATTCCATATGTTTAATTACTGGAGGAGAATATGAGAAAGAACTTATTGAAAGCACTGAAGATTTCGAGTTTGAGATAGGGTCTGGTGCTGTGATTTCCTGCCTTGAATCAGTTGTGACACAGATGTCTGTTGGTCAGTCTGCAAGGTTCTATATGAAATTCCCTCCTCAAGAGTTGATTGTAGCTTCAGCTCGTGAGCCTTCCTTAATTCTTCCGTTATTAACTCCAGGTGAGTTCTCGCCTAATATGTTGACTTTATCAAGTTTCATCACATTAGGCAGCTAGCTGCACCATGAAAATGGTGAGAATTCCATGTTCAGAATTTCATTATTGTTGCTCTCATTTATGTGCAAAAGTTTAGAAATATCAATATTATCCACTGTGTGATTATAGTGTAATGTCCTCTTGTTCAATTACAAGCTATGTTAAATGGATTATAGTATAGGTGTCGGACGGATATGTCTAATTGTCAGGTCCATCTAATTTTCATTTCAAGGATACAGGGACACGACATATTCAGTAAAGCTTTTAATATATTTCTTTTATAGTTTTATTTGCCAGGATAAGTGGTGTCTACAACGTGCCTTTTGCCACTCCATGCATAATATAGGAGTTCTAACCGTAGTTCATGTTAAATTTGCGTCACACAATAGGCTTGTCAGGTGAATATCAAACAATAAATGTCGGGCACGGATCCCATAAGGCCATAACCCTAACTGACGGTCGAGCATGTGATACAGGTACTTTATAGCTTAGACATTTATAAAGTCTACGTGACATATATTACTAGGGTAATGGAAGCATGAATCACTTGAAAAAAAAAAAATTCATGTGGATGAAATGAACGTGGAGGTTTATCTGAATACCTTGTTCTGGACAGAATGGAAATGCATTTCACTTCATCGTACATTGTACACTTTTGATCCCCTATTGAAGTTCCTTTATTGTTCATGTTTACATGGCAGGAGGCTGCAGCTTAGAGTGCACCACAACTCTGTTGCGGGTGACGGAACCCTTGGAGGACCGAATGGAGCAGGCTCTATTCAGTCCCCCTTTATCAAAGCAACGTGTAGATTATGCAGTCCAACATATTAAAGAATCTTGTGCTTCGTCTTTGGTTTGTGTCCTAGGATTTGTTCTATCATCCAAATTGATCTTAAGGTTTTAGTTTAATTTCTGGTTATGTTCCAGGTGGATTTTGGATGTGGCTCTGGAAGTTTACTGGAATCTTTGCTAGAATTCCCAACGTCTCTGGAGAAAATTGTTGGTGTTGATCTTTCCCGAAAGAGTCTCGCGCATGCTGCAAAGGTCAAAGATATGTTCAATCTGAGTTTTGATCTAGTTTTTTCTTCTTGTTGTTCCAATTTCCATAAGTAGGAACTGAAGGGATAGTATGAAGAACATGGTGCTAATCATAATTGCAAATTAATTTCTGCCCAATATCTCATTCATGATTTTGGTACGGCCCTGGCCTTCTCCATTTCTGCTTGATACAAGGTGTGGGCAAAGAGCTAATTGATTGGTTTCTAGTGATTTATTCCACAAACACTTTTTTTTTTTTTGTTGATCGGCTATGTCACAAACACTTTTGGAGAAGGTTTTAGACTCGGTGGCTATGAGCCTATGTTGAATCGTTGATAAAGTCATGTTCAATTGTGCACATAGGAATCTTCCTGCGGACCAAAAAAAACAAAAAACATAGGAATCTTCCTGGTTTGGATTGACCCCAAGTTATTTGTTTCCTGTAAAGTGCAGGGGCAGTGATGGCACATCTTTCTTTTTATCTCTTGTTTATAAAATGGTGTGTGTGTGGCTGATTTAAACTAGTAATTCTTTCGTAGAATGGTTCACTTGGTATGCTTCACATCCAGTTACATCTAATGTTCTCTTTGGACTATGCAGATACTCTATTCAAAGCTAAGTACAAGTTCTGATGCTAATGAGTCAAGTACTTTTATAAAATCTGTGCTGCTGTATGATGGTTCCATCACAATCTTTGACTCTAGGTTGTATGGATTCGACATTGGCACTTGCTTAGAGGTACTTGGCTCTCTTTCTGATCCATGAATGCTACTTAGATATGGAGCTTGTTTTAATAACTACAACAAAGGGTATCGTTACAACCTTTTCTTGCTTTTAATTGAATACTTTGAAGTACACTTCAGTTTTAGACATTCACATTTCAGACCATTTACGGTATTCAGATTTGATTCGGTACACCAAGCTGTCAATTCATGTCTGTATGTGAATCGGTGGAAGATGAATATTTTATGTTTCACGATACATATCTATCATATGCTGTTCGTTTCAATACACCCCAAAACCATTCACTTTATCAACATGTTTCATTGCAAAAGGAATTATGTGAAGTCATCTAGTGAGATAATTGAAAAGTCTCTGCATAATCAACACCATATGTATGTGTATTACCTTTAGCAATGAGACGAGCTTTGTGGCGCTCAACAAACCCATTAGGATGGTACTTGACTGTGAGCACCTAAAGGTGGTTTTTCCAGGCGGAAGAGGTACCAACTATCAAGTGTCATTATGATGAAGGGGCTGACATTTCATCTTCCATCGCTGTCTGCCACTCATAAATAGACAAGGCTTCCTGAAAAGTGTTACAGACGGCACAGAAGTGGCAAATGCGCAAAGAGATGAAGGAAGATAAGTGATCATAAGAGACATAATCAGCAATGAGATGAGAAGTATGAGTACCTTTGCGAAGAGTAATGAGAAAAGAAAAAGAATTAGGAGAAACGCCTGGATCTCGCGATGCTGTGGAAGATGTGGTCGGATGGGGGGGGGGGTGGTGTGGGTGTGAAACTTTAGGCCGACAAGCATACACTTTCAATGGTTGCACGGGAGGCGGAGACAGAATTGTTGTATCATTTTATGTAATGAGATGAATCTGCCAAAGAAGAAGACAACGGGAAAAAGGGCAATGACTCATTGAAAGTTACATCAGTGCACACAAATTCATGACAAAGAGGAGGAGAGTAACACTTATACACTTCTGGGTGCGAGAATACCCAAGAAACACACATTTGATAGATTGAGGATCCATTTTATCTCGTCCAAGATCCAGACCATGAACATAACATGTGCACCCAAACACTCGAGGGGGTAAAGGATGTAGTGGATGACCAGGAAACAAAACAGTGTGTGGAATCTGAACATAAGATGTGCACCCAAACACTTGAGGGGGTAGAGGATGTAGTGGATGACCAGGGAACAAAACAGTGTGTGGAATCTGACCCCTAAGGACCATAGACGGCATACGATTGATAAGGTATGCAGCAGTAAGAACATCACTCCAATAAGATTTGGGTACTTCTTGTTGAAATAAAAGAGCACTGGCGACCTCTAGCATATGTCGCAACTTGCCCTTGGCGACTCTATTCTGTTGTGGAGTGCGAGGTTTGGTGGATAATATCGTAATCATTAAAGAAAGTAGACAAAGCATTATGATAAATACGAATGGGAACACCAAACTAAGTTTTTATTTCCTGATAAAAGGGCTTAAAAATTGCATACAACTTGGACCGCTCTTTCATAAGATAAACATAACTCGGGAATAATCATCAACAAAAATAACAAAATACTGAAAACAAGAACGTGAGGAAACATGTATAGGACTCCAAATATCAGAATGAACTAAATAAAAAGATCTCGACACCGAACTCTAGTCTAGGGGGAAAGGAAACATGATGGTATTTACTAAACTCACATACTTCACGTGGTAAAACCCATAGTTGTCAAAGGTGCGCACCTAGGCGAGGCGCACCCCCATCGTCTTGTATGACCCTAGGCGAGGCGACTTGAATAAGGCGCAGACTGGGCAACAAAGGCGACGAGGCGCAAAAAGGCGTGCTTCTCTCAAAATTGATCACAGCCCTAAGATTTTGTTGTCTAGGTTAAAATTGTACCTTTGGTCGTCGATTACAAAAGAAACAAAAGGGCAAATAAAAAAAAAGTAGGGCTCTCAGTCAATTACCAGCTACAGCTGATCGATAACAAAAGGGCCGTCGATTTGTCGTCATCTCTCCTCTCCTCTGTATCGATCTCCTCTGTCCCTCATCTCCTTTCCTCTCTTTTCGTATGTATAGCTTCGTATATAAAAACAAGTTATGGGATTTTCAAACAATTTTTTTGACATTTAGTCCATTTGACATGTGATGGATGCTTTTATGTATCTTTTGGATGGTAAACTCATTGGCTTAGTGCTTATTATCTGAAATATTAGTGTATGCTATTTTTCCTATTTTTTTCCCGCATAGGTGTGCCTCGCTTAAGAAAGGGGTGCCTCTCGCCTTTGGCCCAATAGGACTTTGCGCCTCGGTGCACCTTTCGCCCTTGACAACTATGGTAAAACTGTGACACGACCACAAGATGGGACCCAACCGCTTGAGATTCTAAAGAGACGGATGGCCAAGACGACAATGGTGCTGATATGGTGAAATAGAGGACTGAAGTGCAATTGAAGAAGATAGCTCGCTGTCACTAAAATAATAGAGACCACAATGTTTGGCACCCCCACCAATCTTCTTCCCTATCGTGAGATACTAAAAAACTCGAGCCAGGAAAGAATGTTATGGAACAATGTAGGGATTTTGTGAGCTTACTGACAGAGAGAAGACTACAGAAAACGAGAAACATGTGAAACATAATCTAATGAAAGTGATGAACTCCAAGTAATATAACCCAAACCAGTAATATCAGCAGTAGAACCATCAGCTAATGTCACACGGGGAGATTTTCCAAGGGAACGAGAACCAGATAAGACGGTGGAGACACCAGTCATATGATCCGTGACACCAGAATCAATGACCCAAGGAGTGTTGGAAGCAAGACCAGCATAAGATGAACCTCTCTGAGCAAACGTAGCGGTGGAAGAAGATGGCATAGAAGTGAGGTGTACTCATCCTTTGGAATAGTAACCACATGAGGAGTGGAGCTAGATCCCTCGGTCAATGTTTTAAAAACAGGACCGGACCGAACCAAATGGTTTGACCGTTGACCGGCTTATGCACCAGTCCAGACCAACCTCAAAACTGATAAAATTGCAAAACCAGCCTATTTTATGAAAACTGCTTGGTCTAGACGACTGAACCGTCAAACTGTTGAAACCGTGCGCGGGTTTACCGAACCGGTAGGCATCAAAATTTGAACTTATTGGCAGAACATTTAATGCTCTGCTTCACACCAGGTCTATCAAATGCTGGCCAGCTGTAGATGGGACCCATGGAAAGGTTGAGAATCAGCCATTCACCCACGTAACGATCTTCTCAATCCATTGTCAAGGCTTTAGAGACATTGGGCTTCCTTCATGTTTAACTCACTTCCGATGTGGGATTGAGTAAAATGGTAAAATGCAGCTTGTTTGAACAGGTGTTCATTTCTTCCTCTCATTTCAAAATTCTCATATACATCATGGTTCAACTCCGGTTCGACCACGGTTGAACCGGGGACCCATCCACCTGGTCCCTTTTACAATTCACTCAATTTTTAAAACATTGCCCTCGGTCAATAAATTCCCATCATCCTCAGAGATAATAGCCTGATGCGCAGACAGACGACCATAAAGAACCCAACTATAATCAACAGTGTGATTGGTCCCATTACAATGAAATGCGGAGAAACCCAACCTTGGCCACGACGACCCAAATGTTTGCCCACGGCCTCCGCGGCCAAAATCATGACCAAACCCGCGGCCTCTACAGCCAAAGTTGCGACCACCTACCCATGACTCCTGACCACCACGACCAAAACCGCAGAAATAGTGACCACTAGAAGCAGATGTGGCCAAAGCAAAGCGATGCGATCAGAAGGCAGTAGGGGAGGAGGACTAGTATCAGATATAGCAGACTGACAAAGATGACTAAGCACCTCACTCAGAGGAGGCAACTCCCGCCCTCCAGTAGTTGACATCAAACATGATAAAAAAACTTAGGCAAGCGAGACAAGAATCGAGCTGCATTCAAGTTTTCATGGTGGCGACGCATAACCTCAACATCGGTAGAAAGGGGCTAATAGATGTTAAGCTTCTCACAAACACCGCTGAACTTAGCATAATATTCTTCCAAAGCAAAATCACGAAGGCCAAAAGAGAAATACGTCTGATGAAGATCAAAGGTCCGGCGAAGATTGTTAACCCTTGAATATAACTGCTTAGCCCGATGCCAAGCCTGTTTAGCAGTATCACAAAAGACAAATGTGCCAGCAATCACGGGCTCCATACTATTCCACAATCGAAGACGAATCTGTGCATCCTCAACCACCCAATTTGCATGAGTTGGCCTAGGAGGATCATCTGTTAAATAGGTATACTGTTTGGAGCCCATAAAATATGTTTCAATAGACTTTGCCCAAGTAACATAATTCTTGCCATTCAAGCGAATAGTAGTGATTGACATTATTTTAGAGACCAATTCGGAGAAAAACTAGCAGCAACAACAGAACTAGAACTAGATGCAGAAGTAGAACCCATCACAATGAATCTCAACAACCAATCAGTGATTAAAAAATTGTGCCTAGGCAATCGCCTAGGTGAGGCAAGCGATGAGGCGAGGCTGGGTCGCCTCGCAGTGGTGAGGCGAGGCGAGAATGGAAGAGGCGGTCGCCTAGTCGGTGAAGTCTCACCTAGGCGCGAGGCGTTAGGCGATGAAAAAAGGTCGCCTAGGAGAGGCTGGGTCACAAACAAAATATAAGGGCAAAATACAACTTTTACCCAAACACACCTCATCAGATCGAAGCCGCCTCTCACTCCTGGGCGATCCGAAGCCCTCTCTCGGTCTCTCCTCTGCGATCGACAACAACATCGAAGCCCTTTCTCTCAACTCTTCACTCCGGTAAGCTCTCTGCTCTCAATCTCTCGCTCTCTCTGATCGATCTCTCTGCTCTTTGTCTCTCTCTCTCTCTGATCGATCGAGTGACCCACGGCCCACGCTCTGCTTTCTCTCTCCTTCCTGATCTCTCTCTCCCTCTCTGTGCTGTTCGACTCTTACCCAGAGCTTAGAGGTCCCGGACACAATTTATTTATTTTTTTAATCCTGTCAGCAGACTTCAGAGACTTACACAGAGTCACGACTCACTCACACAGTCACATGTACACACTACAATGACTAATAACCCACAAGTTTGTGAATTATGTTTCTGCATTTTGTGACTACACAGTAATAAGTAATAACTCTATAGTTTCTGCATTTTGTGAATTATATTTTATCTCCTTTGTTTGTATAGATATTGTAGATGTCGAATAGAACCGATCCTACTTGGAAGTATTCAAAGAGACATGATGATAATAAGTTCAAATTCACATGTAATTTTTGTAACAAAGTGGTTATTGGGAGTGTTTACCGAGTGAAGCTACATCTTGCTGGAGGATACCTTGATGTGACTTCATGTCCTAATTGCCCAGAACCAGTTAAAGAGGAGATTAGGGCATTTATCTGTAAGAAAAGGAGACGGCGTCTAGCATAACTCCTCTTCCAAATTTTGATGAAATGGGCAATGAGGAGGACATTGATGAGGATGAGTTTTATGTACAATTGAAGCCCCCTCCTAAGAGGCCTGCTGCCACTGCTACCTCCGGCTCTAAGTTCCAACTTAAGAAGCCCAAGACCAAAGGGCCTATGGATGCTTACTTCACTCCTGACCCAGAGATCGAGGTAGAGAATAGGAGAAGTGGTAAACAACCTAAAGTTGACGATAATACGCCGCAAAAGAAGTTATTGAAAGAGCGGGCTCATCAAGCCATTGTGAGGTGCATTTACGATGTTGGAATACCTTTCAATGTTGTCAATGTGGAGTCCTTTGAACGGATGATTGAGGCTATTGGGCAATATGGCCTTGGTTTAACACCACCGACTTATTATCAAGTGCGTGTCCCTCTTCTTAAAAAAGAGGTGGAAAATGTGAACAAACAAATGGAGGACCAAAGAAGGAGAGAGAGGAAAATGGATGCACTCTTATGTGTGATGGATGGACGGATCAAAAGAATAGGTCATTGATAAATTTTTTGGTTAATTATCCTAAAGTTAGCATGTTTATTGAATCGGTTGATGCATCGAGTCGTTCCACAACCGGGGACAGCATGTATAGGTTCCTTGACGAGTATGTGGAGTGAATCGGAGAAGCTAACGTGGTCCAAGTTGTCACGGATAGTGCCGCATACAATAAGATGGCAGGTAACAATGAATTGCCATATGTTAGTTACTAGTTACTACTCAAAGTCTCAAATGTATTATTTCTTACTTTATTACTTACTCTTAGAATCTTATTGTACTTGTTCTAACTTATGATGGGGAAGTTGTTAATGGCAAAAAGACCACATTTGTTTTGGACTCCATGTGTTGCCCATTGTTTGGATTTAATGTTAGAAGACATTTTCAAGTTGCCATATTTGAAGAGGACATGGGAAAGGGCGATCAAGGTACACGGTTATTTCTATAACCGTCTGACATTGTTGAACATGATGAGATTCTTTACCCAAAGAAAAGAGTTGATTAAGCTAGCAAAGACTCGTTTTGCAACAGTTTGTTTGACTTTACAAAGGGTTCATCAACAAAAGAATAACCTAAGAAAGATGTTCACATCAGGGGCTTGGAGTAAAAGCAAGTGGGCAAAAGAGGCGGATGGTAAAAAGGTAGTAGAAATAATGTTGTCACCATCATTTTGGAACAATGTCTTGCTGGCCCTAAGATTTGCATGTCCTCTTGTTAAAGTACTTCGTTTGGTTGATGGTGAAGAAAAACCCGCAATGGGATACATCTACGAGGCCATGGATAGGGCCAAAGAAACTATTATAAACACGTTTGGCGGAGATGAAGACAAGTATAAAACTGTGTTTGAAATCATTGATGCGAGGTGGGAAGTGCAATTGCATCAACCTTTGCATGCAACAGGCTACTATTTGAACCCTGCATTTTTTTCAAGGATGGTGCAAGGATGAAAGTTGATAAAGAGGTATGGAAGGGTTTGGTGGATTGTATTGAAAGGCTGGTACCAACTGCGAGGATGCAAGATGAAATTCTTCATCAGATAGCATTCTATGAGGAGGGAATCTTCAAAAAGGACATAGCAATTAGGCAAAGAACTACAAGATCACCAAGTGATCACAATTTTTTACTCTTTGTGCTTAAAAGTCTCAAATACTACCTCTTTATTCTTTATCCTTTGCGACAATATAACTAATTGGCAATGTGTAGTTGAGTGGTGGAAGTTATTTGGTCGTGAAACTCCTGAATTGCAAAAATTTTCCGTCAAGATACTTAGCCTTACTTGCAGTTCATCCGGATGCGAGAGAAATTAGAGTGTGTTCGAACATGTTAGTATTACATTAAGGGATTTCTAATTGTTTTGAAGGTGTGAATCGTGTGATATGAACTTAAATCCCTTTTAACTTTATTTTGCAACTTTAGACCAAAAAAGGAAATAAGCTAGATC
Source organism: Rhododendron kiyosumense (assembly GCA_019656275.1). Classification (NCBI taxonomy): domain Eukaryota; kingdom Viridiplantae; phylum Streptophyta; class Magnoliopsida; order Ericales; family Ericaceae; genus Rhododendron; species Rhododendron kiyosumense. The sequence continues at coordinate 321,437 of BPLS01000549.1, forward strand.
AAAAGCGCCTCAACGACTTGGTGTTTGTTAAGTACAATAGAGCGTTGAGGCGTCGATATATGAACCGTGGCAAATTTGACCCGATTTCCTTGAAGAACATTGATGAGAGCAATGAATGGTTGATTGGAAAATTGGAGGATGAGCTTGTATTTGACAGTGAAGATTTGGATTGGAATGTTGTTGCGGAGGCTTGTGGGGTTGAACAACCTAGCAAAGTAACTAGGTCAACTCATAAACCAACAAGTTCAAAGAAGCGTTCAAAAGCATGAAGTTTTTGTGCAGATGATTGGGAAGAAGAAGAATTTGATGACACTGTTTCAGATGAAGGAGAAGAGGAAGATGTGGATGGATATTAGTCAAATGATGATGAAGAAGATGAAGATATTGGTGATGAGTGATGAAAGGATGATTGATGATGTCTTGTTTGGAATATCTGGATTGTTAGTTTGTTACATTTTATGAGCGTATTTTACTAGTATTTCGTATGTTGGAATGTTGGATTGTTGGTTATCATGCAATATGGTGATGTTTATTCTTGTTTTGATGGTAGAAGTGAATATTGGTCGTTTATATAGTTTATATTACTTTTTTTTTAAAACGCTTGCCTCGCTTCAATGAGGTGCTCAACTCGCCTCGCCTCTCTCCGACTAGGGCTTTGTCACCTCGCCTACGCCTCGCGTATTTAAATCACTACAACCGATACAAACAACCAATCGACAACCTTCCAGAGCAACCAAGATAAATAACCGAGTAGATCAAAGTAATCAACCAAACAATCAACCAAGCAGCAATCAACCACATTATACCAAAGAACCAGAAACGCAACAGCCGATCAACTCCCAAAACCAGAACAGAATGGAAGACCAAATAGATTATACCGCGATTTTCAGAAGTGGATGGCGAACAAATCGCGATGTTCAAGCACTGGGTGACTAACAAATCATGATTTCCAAAGTACTGGGTTAGATTTCGAGCACTATGCAATAGGTTTCGAGCAAAAAATTGCATGTTGGGAAGGATTTCGAGCATAAATCACGAGTTTGAGCCCTGTGCAGATTGTTTCGAGTAAAACCCACATGATTTTGTACTCGATTTAGATGTCTCATGATTTTGAAGGTCAATTTGTAGTGGGTAGGAGTCGATATAGGTTTCTGAAGTGGGTAGGGGTCGATTAGTGTTGGGTGGTGGTGATTTGGTGTCGATTAGGGTTGAGTAGGGTTTAACAGTAAGTTTTGGTAGGTTAGGGTTTGTTTTGAGAGTCGACTGGTGTTCTACTGATTTAGGATTTTGGGATGGGGTTAACTAGTGGTCGGCGATGATGGACTGACAACGACGAATGGCGGTGGAAACATACAGTGGTGATGGATGGCGGAATTAGAGACTTATTAGGGTTAGGGTTAGAGTGAGGGTGGCTCTGATACCATGTTGTTTGAGAAAGCGTTTAGGGTGTTAATTAACCCTAACACACAATCTTTATTTATATTAAACGATAAGTCCTTGAAGGCTTAGCTAACCCATGTAGGACAACGACAACGACAAATACTAATACTATTCTAACATTAGTTATTTCTCAGTACGTTAGTTGGGAATTGTCTTCTTAACATATGTATGGATAGACTTCAGTTTGGGTAAAAATACAATAGTTTCTACTGAAATTTATGATGTTGGGAATCTCGTAATGGGAGTAGTATTGTGTATTGGCTCTCGTATGATATACCTTAGATTTTGTTTCCATCAATTTACATGTATACGTGTATGGATGAATAATCTTGGTAAAACATACTCCCTCCGTCTCAATTTACTTGTCACTTTTTGGAGTTCGTGCCACTTTTCAATTGATTATATCTTGTAATTTATAATATTCTAGGCGATTTTGAAAACATTGTATTATAGAACAAATCGAGATCTATCAAACAAGATCCATATTGGATATAAAATTCATTACCAATTTAAAAATATAACTAATTCTTTTTTCCGGTTGGAATAGAACTGTAACAGGTAAATTGGGACGGACGGAGTATAATGTAGTAGAGGGAGACAAAGACGAAAGATTGCATATAGTAATCCTAAAATCCAAAAGACCTTAAAATGGTTATTTGAATCTTTTTTTCTGTAAGGAGTCAAAAATGGTATCCACTGGATTTACATCTTCGTCATTGGATTCAAGCAAACGGACTTTGCCATTGGATCACGTGATCATCAATTCATCATTTTAAGACAAACTGTCTTCGCTTTCAGTGCCCTTTGGGCTGTGTAAAATTTTTTTAGGAACTTTTTTTCCAATCAAAATCCTAGTGGAAAATTTTCATTATTGACGTATGTCTGTTGAGCTGATTATTAGCTTCATCCTTCGAAGAAGAGACTCTGTCTCAGATGCCTTGTGATTTCCTTGTGCAGACTGGGTATCAGTAGACTTTCCAATGTCTCCTTGGCTTCCTTTTCTTTACACTTACCTTTACCTTTACCTTGATGAATTTTGTTGTACACCCAATATTGTGCACGAATTCTTGTTTCATTGGTTCCTACATTGGCCGTTGTTGTGATAATTAACAGGTGATCGAGCACATGGAGGAAGATCAAGCACACTTATTCGGCGACATTGTGCTAAGTAAATTTTGTCCAAGGATTCTTATCGTCTCCACACCAAACTATGAGTACAACGTGATACTTCAGCGATCTACTCCCCAAGAGGAAGATCCGGACGATGGTAACCATCAACAATCTTGTAAGTTTCGTAACCATGACCACAAGTTTGAGTGGACTCGTGAGCAGTTTGGCCGTTGGGCTTCTGACCTTGCTGCGAGGCACAACTACAGTGTTGAATTCAGCGGAGTTGGTGGTGCCCCAGACAAGGAACTAGGATTTGCCTCCCAGATTGCTCTTTTCAGAAGGGGGGATGAATGCCCAAAAAACGCAGATGTGACCCATAAGTACAGTGTCATATGGGAATGGAATAGCACTTGACAGTTCTAACATCTGCTCTCTGAGACTTCAAATAATTCGAACTAGTGCGCAGATGAGTATTTTGCTTTAAAGTTTTAGTCGGGGCTGCAGGGCATATTAGATTATTTGAATTTTGCTAGGGATGAGGTTTAATTGTGAAAGGTGATATATAGATGTCTCACAGATTGTAAGAAAATGCAATTTACTGGAACTTGGCCCAATTGGCAAAAAGAACACTCTCTCAGTGTTTATATACAAGATATGACATACTGATATTCCAGGGACAGAGGTACTCATTGAATCAATTGTGAAGTTATTCCCCATATGTTATATTCGGGTCATAGCGGAAAAGGGGGGAAATGTTATGCTAGAATTATGGGTGAGCATTGTCATGTCGCGTACGAGTTTCATGGGCGGAGCAATATAAGGGCCCAAGAGTTTACTCTTGCGGTCCCAAAAAGTTGGTTCAATGAAAGTGATGATTTTATTTGAACTTGTACAAAATCTATCTAGCCCCAATTTCTTTTCACACCCATTTAAAATATTTGTTAATCCCAACTTCCCTCATATTTTACCGGGTGAATCTCATCACTCACCAATCACAATTATTTCTTCCCTAGCCCACGTCCGCCCACCCACCACCATGGCTGCTATCTCTCTTTTTTTTTCCTATTAAGTTAGTATAAGCTTCCAAGTGTAAATACACAGCATTTACTAGATGCTTGAGAACAATTAAAATTCTTTGGTAACCACTAACCAGTAAGCTTTCTACATTCATTTGCTTGTGGAAGTTAGTAACTCAAAAACATTTGATCACGGAAGTCCGTAAACTCAAAATAACATTTTCAGATTCATGATTAAATTACATTAGCAATCAATCAACTGTCAAATTTTTTTTTCTTGGAAATTAATTACTCCCTCCGTCCCTTTTTTAGAGTCCGGTATTTCATTTTGTAAAGTTAATGGGTAAAAGTTGGTGCATTGTCTATTTTGTCCCTAAAAATAGATTCCATTTTGAAAAGTTAGTGAGTAAAAGTGTAATGATGATGGGTAAGTGGGGAAAGTGGAGGAAAAAGTTGATGTGAAAGGTATAATGATGATGTTTTTTTAATAAGTTGGAATTACGAAGCAGGACACTTAAAAAGGGACAGAGGGAGTAATTTTTTCTTGGTACATAAGAGGCCTAGCTTGATGAACTCCAAGAACATTGCAGTCATTATGCAAAGCCTTCATCACTGTTGATGGGGCTTGATCACACACTTGATCTAATTGAAGACTCAACCCTGCTAGATTATGAGCGTAACCATTAGCAGGAAAGAAATTACCACCAAAGTAGCAGCAAAGGAATTACTAGCTAACTGCTATTGAAACCACCTCCGTAAGTGCAAGAGCAGGACGAGGTGGTGGAAATGGGGGGGGCGGTTGGGTGGGGGTGAGAAGATTTAATTTGTTGGGTGACAATTTTTTCTTTTCATATTTGTTATAAAACTGTTGTAATATTTCTTTTTTCCGTTTTCCTTGTATTATCATGCTTTATATCAATGAAGTTCTCTCTATGTCCAAAAAAAAAAATTCCATGGGGAGCACAAGAGGTTTGGATGATGGTGGAAAATTCTTCAGTTCAGATAGAATCACTCTTTCTTTAATTACTTTAGAGTCATACCGTTTACTCTCAGCATTTAAATCTCCAAATGGTGTCTACATTTTTTGCACTTGTAAAAAAAGGTAAATTTATTTGGCTTAGAAACCTTAGTACAATAAGGGCATAATGGGCATTCATGTAATTAGATGACGGGAACTTAATCCGCGATGACATCATGGATATGCCAAATTAAGTGATGATTAGAAATAGGATGAGTATTTAATTTTTTCTACTCCCTCCGTTCATTTTTAAGTGTCATGTATCTCATTTTGGGTTGTCGCTAAATAAGTGACATTTTGTAAAGTTAGTGGATAAAAGTTAATACATTTTTTATTTTGCCTCTAAATGTAGTAAAAATATAATGATAATGTCTCCATAGAGGGTAAGTATGCAAAATAATATTTTGGAGGTACAATTATGTTAACTCCTAAAACTGCGTGAAAGTCAAACGAAGACACTTAAAAAGAGACGAAAGATGTATATTTTTTTGGCTCGTATTAAGTTTCATCAAGCATAGATTTGTCACATTCTGTGCTCTGATTGTCATTTCTAATAATTTGTCCGGTCTGTGTGGACGCCCATTTGCCCCCATAATGTTCCTTTTTGTTTTGTAGGCTTTTACCTCATAGTTAAATACAACATTTCACATTTGCAAAAAAAAAAAGAATAAATAAACTTGTCACAAATTGATTCTCTACATAATTTCTAGGGCCTGTTTGGGAGCCACATTATGCATTTTTTATATTTTATTTGTTTGGGAGCCAAATTTTATAATGCATTCTCTCAAAATAGAGGCACAATTTGAGAATCAACCAGGAAGGAGTTTTTGCATTCTTATTTTGGATTCTCATTTTCTGCTGGGGTAAAAAGACCTAATTACCCCTGTCTATTTTTTTTTAATTTGTTATTATTTTTCTTGTTAGATGACCAATGGATCAGACCGATGGATGTGTTGTACAAAAGGTTGCTGAAAAAGATTTTAAGCAACCAAGAAGTAGGACTTTCATATCATATTTTAAAAAATGGAGACTTCTGTGAAGATCTTTTAATGATCAGTATTTTAAAATTATTTTCAAACTAAAATGGTTATTCATCACACTACAATCCCATAATAAATAACCAAGATAACATGGTAAAAAAATAGTTCTTAATCTACTTTGAGTATTATCCTCCCAAACACTACTTTATTGCAAAATCTAGGGAATTAATATTCACGCTCCCTTTTTTTATGCAGACGCTTCACTTTCAACGTGAAGTTATTAGTAACTTCTTGAACAAAGTGGAGCGCCTAGATCAAAAAAGGGAGCGCAAATATCAATTTCCTGTTCAATTGTGCACATATCTTTCACTTTTACCATATTCATAATCTATTCTAGCCACAATTCAAAACACAAAAATGCCAAAAAAAGGAAAAAGTTCTCAAACGGGCCCTTAGCCAAGTGAAAGGGAGTGTTTGTGAGGTTCCTTAATGCATGAATTGAGACCACTTGAGCTTATGCATGCTAAATCCAGTTTTTTAAGCTCTTCTAGAGCGCCCTTATATTAGGTTTCCTTCTTTACATTACCGGGATTTAACAATTTGATAGGAGTACTTATTAGTTCTTTCTTTTTAAACCCCTCCACGTAGGGCGAGGGCCGCTCCTGCTCTATCTCCCTAACGGAATAGGGTATGGAATTGTGTGTCACTAGCATTTTTTGGTGGGTGACTACCATAGGGTAGGCATTACAAGAGTGGTCATAAAATCGAATCCTACTACCAGAGAGAGAATTCACAACAAAAGAGCTCAACTCTTACAATTTGACAATGAAATGCTACGTGTACCCTGATAAATTACCCCGAAAATGCCCCCAAAAAAGAAATCAATGGTTCAAATTCACTTGATGTGCGTGTGCCTTAGCGGCATTTTCGGGGTAACTTGTCGGGATACATAGAATTATTGCAGAATTATTGTTGTTTGACAACTGCCCATTAACCAATTTGGAATAACCAGTCACACCGAAAGAGTCCACAGATACAAAGAACACACACCTGTAACCCATGTCCAAAAAATTATACATGCATGCCCCATTCGAGAAACTGCAAAACAAGAGTAGAAAGTTACTCCATTATAGAAGTAGTAGTAGTGTTTTTAAACCAACATCTCTCAGATTACCCTTTTTCCTTGCCTTTTATGTCTTCCTGCAACCTGCCTTCCGAAACAAGGTGCAAAACCAGATCTGAGGTTCCACAGCATGGAATTCCTTTTATGTCCCAGGCCATACACACATTTTCAGCACATTTAATCCTTAATCCCCAACAGGCATTGTTGATGTAGCTAATTAAGAGCCCGTAATTGATATAAAAAACTGGGAAGATCCAATTACACACCACATACAACTTGGGCTTTAAATAGAAACCAAAAGCATTAGCAAAACTGTTTGAGCCAAACAAAAAATTTAAAAAAAAGTTTCAAACAAAAAATTAAAAAAAAACAGATTTGCCAGTTACCACAGTGACGGGGAAAAGCTGAGATCGGCTCACCCAGAAGGGAAAAAAAAAAAAGATACTAACCAAATTTAAAACCATTGAGCTTATTCCTAGCTTCGTGAAGCTTTGATTAACTGTAGGTCATTTAAGATTCTTTTTTGTGGAGTTCTAAAAGCCAGCCTTGTCTTTTTCCCTATCTTTATTTTCCTCTTCCAAGTAGGCCTACCAATGGACTGAATTCGGTCCGGATCCTTATTTGATTACAAAATAATCCAAATATGCTCCAAATCTGACTCCCGCAAATCCGTCGAAAGGCAATCCGGATCCGAATCCAGAAATTGGATATCTGATATGATAAACACCCAGAAGAAAGAGACAGACTATTAGAGAGAATTCCCAGGGTCTGAATACCTTCTACAGAAGCATCTGCCTAGAAATTGCAATGCATAGTTTCCATATGAAATGATTAGTTCAGATCGGATTTCATCCGAATTGGTTTGAATATATCCGAACTTGATCCAACATTTAGTGGATTCGGACTTGTACGACTATCGGATAGGATCTGACTAAAACTCATATTTGACCAGATTCAGATTACATCGGATCCATTTACATACCCAAGTGCTTCATCAGTTGACAAGAAAGTGCAAACATAGTTTAGCGTAAGCTAAAGAGCAAATACAAGTAGCGCTACTAAATACACAGCATAGGAGTTCTGGAGTACATAATTGTAACATACATATAGCGAAGATTTAGCTTACGATGATCATTCGGCATATCCAAGAGTCAAAAACATCTGAAAAGAGAGACCAACATGTGAAGCATACCACTTACCAAGGGGCTGCAGCAAGCCTTTCAAAATCACGCTGGGCATTCTGAATATCTCGATGTATGACATCCATTTTCGATTTCAATGTATCAATATCATAGTCAGTCATCTTCTCCATGGCTGTAGCTAATGCAAGCTTTTCTTGTAACTCCTCCATCTTCTTACTGATCTCGCAAATCTCTTCACCAATTTTTACTTTCTCAACACTCTGCTCTGCGATTTTCTTCTCAATTTCTTTAGATTCCTCTAAAAGGTGTCCTTGATTTTCTTTCTTTGATAGCAACTCCTTTAGACGGCGTCTAATGGGGTGAACATCAAATCCATGAGTTTCCAAATCAGAAAGAGTTTCCAAACTGCTATCAATTATGCTTCTAGGATCGTTAAATTGCAATTTCAATGTTTTCTCCACCACACTGGAAAATATCACCATCTGTCCTATAGCTAAACCTTCTCGGCTATCTTCCTTAGACTTGACCAAAGGACTAAAGTGTGGATTTTGTGGCATCTTTTGAAATATTTCCATACGTTCAAGGGTTGCCCAAATCGGCGAGCGCTTTTCAAAAGGCGATTTTTTATCCTTTTCTGACACATTATTATCACAGGTAGCAATTGCAGGAGATCGCATAGCACTTTCATCTTGTCCATCACTAGCGTCAGCACTTTGAACGACATTCAAATCAAAAGGCGTTCCTAGAAAGGAAAGAGGAAATAGTAATTATACAAAAAATTTAAATAGCTAAACTGCAAAGGCAAATGATTATATAATCAACCTAAAAGACAATCAGAATACGGTCATCGCTGCAAATTTATTGTAACTTACTTGAGCCATCCACACGGTATGGAGAGTTCATTTCTTCACGCCACATCTCTTGAGGTTTATCTTTAGATTCATTAGATGCTTTTTCTATGCATGCTTCTTGAGTATCTACAATGTGCCAAAAAATGACATGGTTGCGGCAAGCAGAAAACAAACTAAGTTGTTAAAGGGAAATGTACAATGCTATAGTTGTTTCTGCTGGGCAAGAAAATCATACTTCATTCGGCCATCATAATAGACAGAAATCATATTCTTATTCCACACCATCTCTCATACAATTTTCAAGATCATAATGACAACATTTTCCATTGTTACTTGTTGCCTTCAAAAATCCACTTTGAGGAATATGTACCGGGGGATTCCACTTTGTCCCTTGGTTTCATCTCTATGTTCAATTCAACCCAAATACTTAGGTGTTACATCAAGAGGAAAAGAACCAGGATTTTACGAAATTCTGATAGATCTTTCCGTATCTCCAGCACAAGAAGCACCTCAATAAAAAATGAGAGTGGATAAGCAAATAGCAAGGGAAATTCGGATCCAAGTGTTAACTAGATTGCCCAAGACAAAGCGGAGAAAAAACTAAAACTCGTGATTCTAAACTTAGAGCAGGGCATGAGCTAAATTCCAATAATAAATGCCCACTAGTAGTACCTGTGGGTTTGTTACAGGGGTCGAAGTATCCACATCAATATTCCAACCCTTAGCCACCATATTCAGCTGATCCTTTCATTGCTTTTCTTGGTTATTATGCCGGCCGTGTGATTCACATCTTTCTTTTCTACATTTGGGTAACAGGTGTGACGATGCCTGCTATTACCACCGATTGCTTTCATCATCATTCCATGATATTCAAACTACTAATGATCTCCAGTCACTTCCTTTCTCCTCCAATCTCATTGTTGACTAACTCTATTATAAATTATAAAGTAGACAAATACAATGCAAAATGTAAATCATTCAATTTATCAACTCATTCTTACCATGCTCTTCTTAATTATCACCACCAGTGGCCATTGCTGGCCTCCACGGAATCTAAATGGACATTCCATTCAGTTTAAATTGGGTAAGTGGTGAACCAAACTATACTACACTGTGGCTCCATACAGTTAGGAAAGAATGGTTTTGGTAGACAAGAAGAGAACAAGGAGAAGTAAAGGCCATAGACCTTTCAAGGTTGAGGCCCCTTTAATATTTCCTTCGATTCGTTGATGTCTGCCAATACTCATAGATCCCATTGCAAGCTAAACTTCAAAGTTCAAACCAGAATAATTTGGTGTGATTGGACCAGAAAAAAATGCGATACTGAATGATACCTTGTTATTGTTTGCATCATAAGATGACTTAATTAACTAAACTATTGGTACGATTATTAGTGCTGTCGAATCCTATGTCGGTTAAAAACACAAAGCATGTGAGGGCCATGTCATTTGTGCAAGCAAATCATGGCCCACATGAAACAGTTACAAGGAACATAACAGGACATAAGTAGAATTGATGGATTTCACACTGAACAATATCCGTCAAAACCGCCCTAACGGTATTCGTCCCTCAAATTACAATGGGTAACTCACACAACTGACATTAACATAATGCATGACAGGGATAGAAATGAGATTACTGAACTCACATGGCCGAGTAAGGAAACAAATATTGAGAGAAAAAAGCTCAAGTTTATATTATAGGACTAGACTCTTTTATTCTCGTCAAAAAAATAAAATAAAATTTACTATAGGTCTAGACTGGAGCAGTAATAATCATCTCTAAAAAATTCCATAATACAACCTTCACTGCAAATTTGTAGGAACTTACTTGAGCCATACCACATCAACTGAGGTAAATCTTCAAACTGTTCAGATGGTTTTTCCCTGCATGGACCTCGAGAATCTACAATACAAAAAGACAAAAACAAATTAAAGCCATTAAAAAAGGATTTCTACAACACAGAAGCAGTTTCAGCTAGCTACTTGCTTTGGCTACCTTATTAAACAACCCAAACTTGAGCCTAATGGTTTGACAATAGAAACCATTTTCATATTCCACAATCTCTCGTGCATTTTCAAGATCATAACTCGTATATCCCAATATTTTCCTAGATTGTTCATTGTTACTTTCATGGTTTCAGTTCCAAGCATATATACACTAGGGAATTCCCTTCCTTACCTTGGTTTCTTCTTCATGTTTACTTTAGCATATAGAGTTGGGAGTTACAATAGCAGCAACAAACACTTTCGTTTTTTGGTGATGTTCTAATCGATCTTTGGCTTTCCCAGCACAAGGACGCACTTCAAATCCTAACCAAGACTGATAACTCTTTAATTTCCCACTTTTAATAGGAATAAAGTTCATTAAACTGAGAGGTTGTCAAATTGTGAATCGAATCAATAATTGAAATCGAATTGAATCGTGAATCAATTCAATTCGGTTATGATTTCTATAGCGCATGGAAACATATGCTTATTGATTAGGGTAAAAGAAATATATATACTACAAATGAAAGCTTTAGGCCTAAATAAAAATAAAAACCATCTTCTAAATGATGATTTGATAATAATGTATTAATGTTGGAAACTTGGAGTATTAGGTAAGATGCTTCTATTGCAACTTCGAAGAGATGAGGTTTCGTGAATCCTAGTATGGTCCCTTTTGTAAAAAAGAGTTAAAAGTACAAAACAAACCCTTGTAGGGTGGTTGTATGTATTCCCTTTATCTTTGCCATTTTCAATCCACTCTCGTAATAAATCTCCCTTTCTTAGTAACTATAATATACAACATAAGGAGAAACAAAGACAAAAGATGGCCTATAACAATAGTAAAAACCTTGAGAAAATAGTTTGAACCCTTTACCAAAAACCAAAAAAGCAAACAAAGAGTAAAAAAATGACGGTGAACTTAAATACGGGTCCTGCCCTCTATAGATATTCAAGTCCTCAACCAAGTGGGTTTGAAAACTTATCTTTCCAACATCAAATTCAAATAAAATCCTAAACTACCCTTTCTCTCTGCTTATCTTTTCAAATTATCCCAATTTCAAACTTTTCTCTCACCTAATCTTTTCAATTCTCTCTCAAATTTTCATTCCCCTAAAATCTCAAAACAAAATTTAAAACTAAATACAAAATCATAAAACTATCAAACTATTAAAAAAAAAAATTTGACTTGTTGAATAAAAAATGGTAGATATTTCAAAGATATGATATGACAAATTTATTATAAATCAACCAAACATCATGTTAATGACAATTTGATAAACATGATAAATTCAGGAACCACACATAACCATGAAAACTGAGGCTCGAAAATCACAAACATGATAAATATGATATCCCAAATGTGATAAATAGATTACAATGTCATGTATTATCATGGATTATTGCTGCAAATTTACTATGAAACTGTGGCTCAAAATTACAATAATTTCAATTCTAAAGAGAATATTCCAAACATGATAAAGTGGTTTTCCATCTATTGACCTATCTACACACACACATACATTATTCACTCCGTTTGGTTTAACATTTTGAGAGTTACTTTTAACTATCGGCACAGTTTTCAATAAATATCTCTCTCTCTCTCTCTCCACTGATTACCACTCCAACTCTCAAAAATAACTTTCTAAAATGTAAACCAAACAAAGCCATTATTTATCACAACCCTTCAAGAGCAACCATTACCACAGTAAACAAAATATATGAGTTCTTAATTAGCATATGAACCAGATTGATCCATCTTTTTAAAGGAAAAGATCTATCACTGCTAACATGTGTGTGCAAGTAATCTTGATGACGATGTCGTTTGAAATCAATGTCAAAAGATCGATGCCGTGCAATAGAATACGTCGTGCGAGACGCAGCACATCAATTTGGTTCGTCCTAATAGAAACATCGTTCCGATGTTGGTTCAATGAAGCTTTGAGATTTGAAATACACCTACACAAAAGCAACCATTATCACAATTCTTCGATCTCCCGGCCAAGGTAACTAGGACAGCTCATTGTAGTGAGTTGGCCGGGGTGGGTCGATTGCTGGAGTGGACTGTTGTTGTGCCGTTCGCCGAGGTGGGTCTCTCTCCAGATTGGGTCGATCTCAAGAGAGAGAGAGAGGAGAGCAAGAGGTCCTGGGTTTTGATTATACACAAAGGAACATATTGCAGTCATGTTGCTATTAATGTTGTTTCAAGAAGTTAATGTTATGTTTTCAACATCGTGTATATACATATATCAATAAATTATTAGGGGCATAAAGGGACAACTAAGCAATTTCAGGATGATAACTTGATTATTTAAACCCATTAGGATGGGGACATAAATAAGTTCTCCAAACACGATGGCTATTTAATTTCTTCAAAACTGAATTCTGGAAATTTTAAGTGAATCAAACGACTCACTGATTTGGATCACGATTCGCAGCTATTTCGGATTTAGGCAGCCTGTTTGTATCCACTACCCACTGAATCGTTGATACGAATCGTGAATCGTACTATTCTAACAACTAACAAACGCATCTAACACAGAGTAGCCACGCACATACACCCTCAGAGAGAGAGAAGAATAAATTAGGTCCAAGTATTCTATCAGATTGCCAAGAAAAGATTGAGTCAAACTAGATTCATGATTCTACACTGATTTAGAGCAAAGGTAGTCACAAAATTCTCACATCTTCTTTCCCATACTAAAGCTCTCAAACAGAGAATACAGGACAATAAATCAACCACACTACAGTATGCATTAATAACAAAAGTACCATTATTTTTCCTGGAATTCCAAACCGTATAAAGTGGAGAGGGGTCACAGTGCAAAAAATAAAAATAAACAAGCACAACACAGTATGAAAACTTAAAAAGTCCAGCTTAAATCGGGTGAAACATACTTTTACGGCCTAACCTTCTTTTCCTCTCTTTCTTTCTTCTATTGTTGGACAGACTTTATTAATTCAAAGCAAAGATGGGCAGACTTCAGAGAGATCAGAAAAAGATAAAATAACAAATACAAAAGCAAAAACAGAACTACCAAGAAACTCTTTTCATGGCCTACCTTGGGTTGGAGATTTCTTGTTGGTCCTGCTCCGTTGATTTCGTCTCTTCGATGTACAACTCCTAGGTTTCCTACCAGACTTTCCCGCAATTGTTTCACTAATCTGGTTATCAATCTTTGCCAAGCGAAAATCCAAAACGTTGTCCATTATGTTATACTGCCTTAGTGGAAGCTGTGGTGGATAACCATGGTTGAGAATCGGTATCCCTTGAATACTGATCCCTTCTAATGTCGATTGTTCACCATCATTACTTGCAGAACCTTTAACCATTTCATATGATGTACTTTCAGCTCCATTTTTCTCCTCTCCTGCAATCATTATGCAGATTTGATTTCTTTTGTTGAATAATTAACAGCCAGGAAAAAAGTTGTTCTTTCAAATTTCTACATACCATTGACCAAATCTATAGGGTTTTCTTTAACAACCATTTCATTTGATGTACTTTCAGCTCCAATTTTCTCCTCACCTGCAATCATTATGCAGATTTGATTTCTTCTTTCATATAATTAATAGCCACAAAAAAACTTGTTCTTTCAAATTACTACATACCATTGACCAAACCTATAGGGTTTTCTTTAACAACCATTTCATTTGATGTACTTTCAGCTCCATTTTTCTCCTTACCTGCAATCATTATGCAGATTTTCTTTCTTTTTCCGAATGATTCATAGCAAAAAAAATTGTTCTTCCAAATTACTACATACCATTGACCAAACCAACAGGGTTTTCAGTCATAAGTTTTTTTGGTCTTCCCCTCTTTCTGCCTTGAGAGCTCACCCCACTTTTGGGTTCAATAATTTCCTGCAGGTGAAGAACAAGTACTGTCAACGATATGATTAGACAAAGAAAATTACTGAACCATGAAAGATCAAGTATCACATTGCACTACCAAAGTCATACTTCTTTACAGAACCATGCAACAAAAAAATTAACCTTCACACAAATAAGTGAAGACCAACAACAAAGCTAGCTTCTCGGAGAAAAGCTATCAAATTTATAGAAAACTATATCGCACCAATAAGGAAAGTAGGGAAATGAAAAAAAAAACTGTCAGCAGAAAAATAAAATGGAGTTAAATAATTTCATGTGGATTGCACCATTAGACCTTAGCCTATATGTTCTCTTTCCACATGCTCCACACCATCATTATGTTGAAAGCTAATGTATATCGTAACTAACACTATTTACGGTCACTCTTAAAGGGTATCTTTCGAATCTTAAAGTATGCTCAATTCTCCATTTTTCATATTCTATTCAAAACCAAAAACAAAATTCAGTGCTTTGCTTTCTGCAGTTCACATCTCTGGTTTCAATTAAGGATGTCAATGTCGATACTTCAATCATATCTAAGAGGATCCGAAACATTTCTGCATTGACTAAAGGAAAATTTCTTGTCAGTTTCACACAACACAGGAAAATGCTCCTTCCGTCCTATTGTGATTGCCAGTTTTTGGCAGTTGTGCCATTAAATGAGATCAACCCAGTGTATTTTAGAGAAAAAAAAGTACGGATTTTTTTTCACCAATCCCTCTGCTCTTTGCCTGGCAGCAGAACATCTAATACATTATGCAAACTCCAAAGATCCCAATTAGTTCTTCTAGACCAAGTTTTAAAATTCACTGCAAGATAATAAATCAATAAAGGTACCAATTTTTCTACGATGTTCGGAATAGTTAAAATGGACCAACAAAATAGGACAGCAGAAGTTCTATTTTCAAGTGACCATAACTAAAAACCCAGATTTTACTCCAAAATAGATTGTGGTTCACGAGGCAAGCAAATATGGCCCCATAACTAGTCATAAGGCAAGAAACTACAGCAATGACAACTTTTCAACAGGGTTTTTCCTTGAGGGATCGTGGTTTGCTGAGTTGCCGCGGCTTGGATCTGGTGCTTTCACTGCATCTCCAGCAGGTTGGCGTGATGTTGCCAATGAATATCAAACACTCGGGTTTTGATCGGTGCTTTCGGGAGGTCTTATCTTGCAGGTTCAGTAGGTGGCGGTTGCTGGTCGGTGGCTGTTGCGGTGGAGGTTTTGGAGGTGGCGGTGCTATGGTGGCGTCTTGGGGCTAGCGGCGGCTAGGGTTTGCTCGGTAGGGTTTGGTTTCTTAAGTTTTTTGGGTTTGGGCTTGGCCCATTAGGTGTATGTTTGGGATTCGGGCTTGGCCCCTGGGGGCGTTTCATCCAATGTTCTATTGGATCCTCAATGTACTCTTATCAAGCTTAATAAAATCTCTCTTTTACCGATCAAACAAATAAAAAAAGAAACTACAGCAATGACATTTGAAAAAGAATCAAACCCACATGCACGGATATGTGGGTAACGGTTGAGGCTACTAACATAGTGCATTTGTCTCCCTGCTATCACATACATAACAATGCATCCTATACCAAAATAACAGTTTATTCTTCATCATTTTAATCAAAAGAAACCACCACTTCGCAACTCATAAAGATGTAATCTTCAACATTGCTTACCTCATTGTGGCTGTGTTGGTCATTCACACGCTTTTTCTTGTTTTTCATGCTCTTTACAGATGACTTGCCATGACGCCGTTGGGGATTTTTTGTTCCTGAGCCTTTTATGCTCTGACCCTCCAACCCTTTGGCAGGTACAGCAGCCTTTTTAGGTGTACAATCTTCAAGCAATCCGTGAGCCTGACAAAGCAAAAAACAATAGGAGTTGAGTTGAGAAGCCCTGTCTGTCTTAGACACCTAAATGCCCAGGTGCCCAATTGGGAGCAAAAACTAATTTATCAACTTCTATGATCTCTCTTCGCAATGCTAGTAAGTCACTACTGAAACTGAAAACAAGAAAACTGTGAGCTCCCACAACCCAAACTGATGAATATGTCCAATGTTGTAATAATATACTAAGAAGCAAAGCAATACGTCTGACCACCAATTAGTATAGGGAAATAAGGGCTGGAGTCCAACCTCAATGCTATTGAGTTGTTTAGTATGGTATGGGTAAACTATCCATAAGTCCAGAAGTCCGTGCAATTAAAAGTTTTACGAGTTAAGGACCTCTAATTCTAAAAGGAACAATTTTATAGAAAAGTTGCCCTTATTACTCATAATTATATCTCTCAAAACCTTAGTTGCATGGAGCATCGTGGGGAAGGATAGGGGCAGAGAAGCAAAGAAGCTCCTCATTCGAGAGAGCTAGGAGGCATATAGAAACATTTTTTTAAATAAAAATGCAACACGAGTAGATATTATAATTCTTAATCCATGTCAACTACGAATATTTTTTAAGCAAATATGAGTAAATATTCTCTCTTTACCAAGTTCTTGGGCAAATTTGGGTCAAGATTTTTCTAGTATCTTATTATCACTTCATATTATCTTGCTTGGTTTGTTTTAGTTTTGTCTCTATTTAAGAGATAAAAGGAGAACAGATGTGTAGTGGCAACAGATGAGTATATCTACAAAATCATATTTCAGAGGAAGCCAGAATAGAGATGTAAACTAGCTGAGTGGAGCCACATAGTTGGTCATTCAAGTTTTGGTTGGAAGAGAAATGAGATTCAAAAACGTGTTCAAGCTTACTTTGTTTATTTGTCGACCTTATCTCAAACAAGCTTTAGTCGAGTTGATCGAGAGCAGCAAGCCAAACTCAAGTGGCTAGATCTTTTTTCAAAAAATTAGAGTTAGCTTATCAATCCGAATGGTAAGTTGCTCAAGCTTAGGTTTCAAAAGGTTAACAAGCTCAAAAGATGCGTTCAAGCTTGGACTTGTTTGTGAAACATGCCGATCTCAAACTACCTTTCCTTATAACAAGCCGAACTCGAGTAACTTAGTTCAGTTAACAGCCCTTGCAGATCCACCGTAAATATCAAGATGATTCGTGACCCTAGTTGTATACAATAGCCAAAAATTAAAGCCAATGAAGTAGATTCAAGATGAAATTTACAAATATTAAACACTACTCAACCATACAATGGGTAGGGCTGCAATCCAACTGAGCTGCTCGCAAGCAGCTCGTGGCTTGGCTCATCAAGGCTCGGCTCGGTTCGACTCGTTTAGTAATCGAGTTAAGCTCAAGCTCGACTTTTAGGCTTGTTTACTAAACATGCCGAGCTCGACACTCAAAAGCTCCGCTCGTTAAGAGCTCAGCTAGTTCAAAAATGAGCCAAGATCAAGCCTAAGTTTTCAGCTTGTTTACTAGAGCTCAAACACGACAAGCTCAGCTTGACTTGTTTGCACCCCTGTCAAAGGGTAAAGGTTTACCAACAAATAATGGATTCTAAAGGGAAATAGCATCTTTCCTATCAAACACTAAAATACACATAAAGCTTTTTAGTCATGAGAAGAACCCCAAGAAAACATAGAAAATTAATCTCAGGTCTATTATATGAACTTCATAAGCCTACAAATCTACCTATTAATTTTGTAAGGTCTCAAGTCCATTTTAGGGTACCCTAGAAAAAGGTTGGGTACTTTCATAAGATTTTAGGGTGTAATTTTTTATTATAGGATAGGGTACCCTAGAGTAGGGTAGATTACCTTAGCGTAAGATACCCAAGGGTTTAGGCACTTTTATAGGATTTTAGGGTGCACTTTCTTATTATAGGGTTCTTATTATAGAGTTTTAGTGGTTTAGGCACTTTCATAGGGTTTAGGGTTTTAGGCACTTTCATTGGGTAAACTAGGGTTTAGGTTGTGTAAATCTGTGGCTTTACAAAACTATTAGGTAGACTTGTGTACTTATGAAATGTTTATCGCTAAATCTCCCAAGAAAATAACACCCGGAAAGCTAAAAACATCAAAACAAGAAACAAAACTACGTAAACAAAAAACCAGCCAAAAACCAAAACAAAGCCACAAACCTTCTTTTCAGCCCTGACCCATTTGTTTTCAACCCAATCGTGATGAACCCTCAACTCAGACCTCGCAAACTCGAAATGCTCGGGAGGGTTCTCAAAGAATACCCGGAACTTGGAACCGTCATCGAGTACCCCAACGACGACGCCCGTCCACCACCCGTCCCTATGGGAGGCGTCAACGACGTCGTTCAGCTCGTAGGCGTGCTGGCTCTCGGTCGGGGGCGGCAGCGGCCTCATGAAGGCCCCTTCCACGAACTCCCTGAGGTGCTTTTTCGGCGTTTCCTTGTCGTCCTCATCCTCCTCGCTCTCCAAGAGGGTGGAGTACTGAACGAGGTACCTCCCCTGCTCCATTTTCCTCTTCTTCTTGCTGGAAGTGGGAGAGGAAGGGGGACGGGTATTGTGGTCAATTTCGATGATGGTGGCCGTGTACCAGGAGCCCTTGAAACCTATTTCGTCGCTGCTCACTTCGACCTGGGACCCTACCCCGAAGAAGAGGTGGTCGACGCCGCCGCGGCCGCGGCCGACGACAACGTTTCGGGGAGGCATTGGCTGCTCCGGCTTTCGACGGATCACTAGCTTCTTGCGTTTTTGTTGAGTAGCGAAGTAGTGGTTGAGAGGACTCTCATCATCCATTTGTGTACTGGGCAGAGATATGCTGCCTAGGGTTTGTGTTTTGGCGGTACTGGGTGGTGTGGGAGGTGAGCCAGATCTACGTGGAGAGATTAGGGGAAAGTTATTTATGTGCCGTCGAGACACTTGTTCTGACTCCATTTCTCACCACACGGATATCATATCAGGGTCCAACACAATGCTAAGAAACATAATGCGAATGCTACGGGTTGGCCCGGTACTATTGGCCTAGGATTTAGTCATTTGTTCTATCTTGAGATTTTATGTTCGATTATTCTTGGTACTAGTAATTTTGGAGTCACCTCACCTTATGTATTATGTATGTGAAATAGCTGTGGAAGAGATTGTAGAAAATTATTCAAAGTGCACATAAATTGACCCGAAACATCTTATATTATCAAAAAAAAAAGTCACATAATACACGTGCTTGCGTAAGAGCGTCTTCTAATTATTATTTTATATTACTAAATAAGAGACAAAGTATATAAATCTCACCATGTTGCGGGGTGAATAATCTTTCACAGATTAGGTCCTTTTCCATCTTACATTCTTAAAAAGTAAATACTTTTACATTTTAAAACTTAAATATAATGAAAATGAAAAATAATTTTTAAATTTTTTTGCCCTGTTTAAAATACCTTAATGAGATTTATCAAACAAGATCTGTAGAAAAATCATTTGCGTAAAAACATAATTTTTTAGCTTGAAATTAAATTTTTTTAAAAATAAATACTTGTTTGAGAATCTGAAACACCAGTTACTGATGCATATATCCTTTTTTCGGGTTTTGATTTTTTCATCCAGTCCACCTTTATTCCTGTGGATGGGATACATTGACGGAAGATTTATATTTTATTTCTCTCTTCTTTTTTTTGTACTTTTTGGAAGAATCTTGAAGAGATTCATCGTCATTTTTAAAGTTTGGAGGGATTTGATCTTATAAATTTGGTGACCAAATCTTTAAAAAGAATGACCTTCAAAACTTTTAAAAAAGTAAGAGCATCTCCAATGATGGAGAGGTGAATTGGAGATGCTCCTACTGCAAGGTCTGGAGGATGGATGTGACACAATGATGGAAAATTTTAATTTATCCCCTCTTTTCATCACTTTTTGTTTTTTTTAGAGAATTTTGGAGGAACCCATCGTCCTTTATAGAGATTTGGTCCTCGAAATTTACTTTTAGTACCCTTTGTTCCTCCATATCTTCATATTTTACTCTTTGAAAACACTTTTTTTTTTTGCAGATATTTGTTTCAATCCATCATTTATTCCTCCATATCTCCATATTTTGGTCCTCCAAATATATATATTACTCTTCCCAAAAGGTGCAAAAATGTGTTTTTGAATGATGTATTTGCTTCAATTCATCATTCATTCATCTATATCTCCATATTTAGGTCATCCAAAACTTTTTCATCCTACATTGAAGCAAATACTGCTTTATTTGGTTTGTGTTTTGAAATTTTTTTTGAAAAATTGTAGGGGTAATAAGTGGAGAGAGATAGAGAGAAAAATGTTAGAAGTAAGGGGAATCTAGGAGGAATTTTTTGAAAATGGAAGAGAACAAGGCAATAAACATCATTCAAAACACATTTTCCCACCTTTTTAAAAGAGTATAAAATATGGAGATATGGAGAAATGGAGGGTGCATTAGAGCATCTCCAATCCATCAAAAATAGAGGATGAAAGTGACACATTGAGGTGAGATTTGTAATTTATTCCATTTTTTCTTCATTTTTTGTATTTTTTGGGAGAATATTTGAGGGACCCACCGTCCTTTTTTGAGTTTGGTCCTCCAAAAGTAAATTTGGTCCTCTAAAAATGGAGGACCAAAAGCAAATTTGGAGTATGAAATTTCTCCAAACTCTAAAAAAGGACGGTGGGTCCCTCAAATATTTTCCCAAAAAATACAAAAAGTGAAGAAAAAAGGGAATAAATTACAAAATCTCATCTCAATGTGTCACTTCCATCCTCTATTTTGGAAGAATAAGGATGGATTGGAGATGCTCTTAGAGATGCTATTAAGGCTCCGTTCCTGAAACCTTTTTAAAAAATAAGTACTTATTTTGCCACTTCTCATTAAAAAATAAGAAGGGTCATTCAACAAAACTTAAACAAAAAGTTCCTTTCACATTTTCAAACTAAAAAATAATGTAAATGAAAAAAAAATTTCAAATTTTTATGGCACCGTATTAAAGATCTCAATGAGATCTATCAAACAAGATCCATAGTGGTAGGAAAATTATTTACGTAAACACATGATTTTTGAGCTTGAAGTTGTCTTATACAAAAAATAAGACTGTTGCTATGATAATGGGTGCCGGCGGAGGTAAATCGTACCGGAGGCCGCGCCGGGCCGTCTCCGGCCATCGAACGGCCGATCCGAGCCGTCCAAAAATTCGAGAAAAAAAAACCGAGGGGGTTTGCGCGGGAATCAACGGCATCCGAGGTGTGTAGGGTGCTTGATCCGAGCACCTCTTTTCCGTGTATATATGATCAAGCACCCTACACGGAAAAGGGGTGCTCGGATCAAGCACCCTACACACCTCAGATGCCGTTGATTCTTGCGTAGGCCCCCTTGTTTTTTTTTTATAGAATTTTTGGACAGCTCAGATCGGCCGTCCGGTGGCCGGAGACCGCCCGACGCGACTGCCGGTACGATTTTCCTCCCTGGCCGGTTGGTACCTATACAAATTCTTCCAAAATAAGTACCAACCTTCTTATTTTCTGGAATAAGCCTTCTTATTACACACAAAAAAAGTTCTTATTTGGTTTCCGGAACGGAGCCTAAAATACCCCTTTGTGGCTTATCTTAATCAAATGTTTTTCCATTTCGAACCGTTTTAGCTAACAACAAATAAAAAAGCTCCCTCTTCCTCTTTCTAATTACAATATTATAAAATTCTTTGAAAATTTAATTTTTCCACGAAAAGAATAACAATTGTCACTAAACAAAAAATCATTTTTCGTTGTCATTCGTTGTTTTCTTTGAAATACACTCATATTCTCTACGTTTCATTTTGTTTGCTTTGAATTTTATTTTGATATATCCCAATTGCTTGCTTTCTTAAGAAAATTTAAAGAGAGAAATGTGTACATTTGTATGAACTAATCCTTAAATAACAGATAAAATAGTTTAAAGGGTAGTAGAAAACAAAGGGGTAATGTTGAAAAACGCATCTAACATTTTTAGGAAACATGTATTAATTTTATGTCTCTTAAGAGGTTGACTTCCCCACATAGAAGAAACAATACGGGATGGAGGGAGTATACACTCCCAAGGATAGTTTGGAAAATTTGTTAATTATTGGAGTTTGACTTTCTAAAAGGGTTGAAATTTTGGATCATTAAAAATTGACAAAAAAAATCCCATAACATGATACAAAATTTACACACACTTCTCAAATACTCACTTTCAAAATACCTGTCAGATTAATTATAAAAAATATCAAATGAAAACAAAAATAGTCGAAAATCTTCCATCAAATTTGATTAGCATTTTTTTTTTCTAACAAAAAAAGTTATAGCTACACTAAGAAGATAAGTTATCCTAAATATCGTTTTATTCAATGCCACCCTGGGCAGGTCTAAACACTCACTACGAATTACACAGATTAGCATTATAAGAGCATCTCCAATCTTAACCCATTTTAAGATCCAAATTTAAAATTTGGGAAAAGCCCACAAAAAATCCTCTCCAATCTGACCCAAACCTTTGACTATTATGGGATTTACCCGTTTCTTTCCCCAAATTTGAGACAACCCAAGTCCCTCCCCATTTTTTCCCCCAATATTCCAACCGGTCTTTTCTCTTTTCAACGGCTCTTTCCATACCATTCTGAGAGCATGGCGTCGTAGACACCATGGCTCTCCCAAGTTTGAATACCTCTCTCTCTCTCTCTCCTTGGATATTTGAATGCTGAAGTCTCGACGATCTCTCCCTATTCTCTCTTCTCTTTGGAAGAATCTTGAAGCTGGTTGCGGAAT
The DNA here is from genome assembly GCA_019656275.1 of Rhododendron kiyosumense. Taxonomy (NCBI): domain Eukaryota; kingdom Viridiplantae; phylum Streptophyta; class Magnoliopsida; order Ericales; family Ericaceae; genus Rhododendron; species Rhododendron kiyosumense. The sequence goes on from BPLS01000549.1 coordinate 344,614, forward strand.
AAGAACTGCGTCGTCGAGGAGAGATGTGTGTTACCCTTTTGGTTGAAATCGTTGGGGGAAACAAAAATTGCGGGAAATAGTTTTGAAAGCATAAAAAAATAATATATTTGGGTAAGTGATCATTTTGCGCCATTGGAGTGAGCCTGACTCAAAATGGATTTTTACCCAAATTTTGACTCAAATTTGGATAAAAATTTGGGTCAAGACCGGAGATGCTCTAAGATTTACACCTAGATTTTATTTTTTACCAAAACGTTAGGAATCTTTATTATAACTCAGAGAAATCTTAATTACAAAATATAAGACAGCTATCTCATCCAAGAGGATTCATTGATCAACCAATCGGGAGGCCTAGTTTTCCAAGTTCTAACACTAGGACCTCACAAACCATCCTTCGCCAAAGCATTTGTTACACCATTAACCGATCTTCGAGCAAAAATAAACTTGCACTCACCAACCATATTTTTAATCTTCTGATATCTTCTACGATCACCTCCACATCAATAGGACAATCTATCTCGCCTCGAATAATCCTTACTAACTGTTGCAAATCTCCCTTCATGACAATTGAACCCAATCCCACGTCAAGAGAGCAAAGTCAAATGTTGCCCTCTATGCCAAAGCTTTAGCAAGTTTACCAAACAATGTAAAATACATTTTTCTCTATTTTGAAGAGAAAAATTACAAAAATATGTTTGCACTAGATTAGGTAAAAGAAGAGGTAAAATCCATTTGTGAATAGTTCTTAGTCATTTTTACCTAAGCACTATTCATACTCTTTTCTTTTTTTATTGTTTCTTTCCTCTCTCCTTCTTTCTTCTCCTTTCTCTTCTCTTTATTTTTAATATTGGAAAAAGAAAAAAAAAATTTTAATAGATGATAGGTAAAATAGATTATATTGGTGTAGTTGTGAAAGAAAAAGTTGATAGCTAAAATAGAATTGGGAACTATTCACAGGGTATTTTAGCTATACACTGATAAACTTGCTCTTAGCACATAAAGAAGTACCCACAACTAAAGGAGTACCCACAACGCCCAAATTCAACGAGCGTGTAGCCACAAAACACTCCCCAAAGTCCCGCGCCACTATCCCAGCACTTGCCTTCGCTATTCCCTCCGATCTTCGCACCCAAGCTCCATCCACATTTATTTTTTTAGTTTTCCAATCGCTAGGCTGTGCCAAAACTGCTCCAACACCCCACTCTCCCTACTGTGTCATCTTGGTTCAGTCACCATACCCCTCATCGCCTGAACATATTCCTCAGCATCCCTAACAGCCAAAATTACCATTTGTAACGGGTCCATAGCACTCCCGTTAAAGAGAGTTTCGTTCCAACATTTCCATATCCTCCACATAATCATAGCAGCCATGTTAGTTTTTTCCTACGAGTGTGGCCCACTAGCCTTCATGTTTTGTGCATGTGGAAATCCACTATCCGATAAGCCAATGAAGTGATATGGTTCCGTTACGATAACTAATTAGAATTATAGATTAAGGAAAACTCTTGATAATTAAAGAGACCTTGATGGACTAGGTGTCTTTTAATAATTATTTCTAAGGCCCTCTCCTCTCATCTATAAAAGGAAGAATACCCATCCCTTATTCTTATGGTTTTTCCATCAATAAAAGTTATTGGGTTATTCTAGAAAAGTAGAGACAGAGAGAAGAAGGCGAGCCAAGAATTATTGTTTCACATAAGGGATTTGTTCTTTCTGATTTCGATGGCCAACAAAGGTACTTTATTTATTGTTCTTGAGATATGTTAAATTCAAGATCATGTTATATCTGTTTTCCGCATAATAGATTAAATACAGATACATATTTACAATTGGTATCAGAGCATGATTTTTTCTGAATCAATACATCTTGGAATAAAATCATCAACCGTTATGTGTTTGATTAAAGTTTTGGTTGAATATTAGTTTAACTTTATGATGAACCCATTAAATAATTATTGTTAATTAATGAAAGATTTTATGCTACTGTGTCCTGTTATAGATATCGATTTCCGCCATTGGTGTTTTGCGTGTCACGTTTTTTGTAGAATACCAGCGGGAGTTATTCTCTTTTCTTAAGACTTAAGAGTTGTACACCTTCTGTTAGTGCTAACATATTTGCATCATGATTGAGTAAATCTTGATCGAGTTTAATTTATGGTGGAATGGTTGTATCTCGGTTTCTAATTCCTATCACGTTTAGCGAAACACGGAATTACGGTACAGAGATATTCAATGATACATGATTCTTGTTTTCATGTAGCTTGTGATAGAAAATAATTTCCAAAAAAAACACATGCTTACAAAATTAATGTATCTCGTTAGATTATGTTTTCTGCGATGGCATATGATTATTTTGAGGCATTTAATTGGGAAAGTTTTTCTATTACTGTGTTACTGTATATGTGAGAGTTATGGTTATATTAAATGTCATTGAACGGATACTCAATCACAGAAAAGAATACTTAGTTGTATATATTATTTTTCGGTAGTAGTGATTGAATAAAAGAATGACATCAGCATAACTCGAATAAAAGAATAGAGTATATCATTGGTTAATTTGATACTCATAGGGATTACTAATTTGGTAGTCACCAAAGTGATCACCTAGGTTAGTGATGAAACTTATGAATATTGAACTACATTAAAGTTTTATTGAAAAGGTAACAATTAAGTCAATGATATTCTCGATTGCAGTCATAATTATAAGAATGGGACTATGCCCAAAGGAGAGTCACCTTTAAATAATTATGAACTGGGTAGGATGAGTAATTTGTGCAACTTAGCGGGTTAGGATTGGATATCCAAAGATAACATGATTAACTAGATAAGTTGTATAAATTATTTAGATATACTTAGGTGATTATGTTGCACCTACTTAATGAGTGAATAATAGGTATGCTTAGGTTTTGCCCAAAGGAGGATTTAGGTGATGTCAATAGTTCATTATCATAAATGTTTATATTTTTCAAAGCATTAATTAAGTGTTGTCCTATTTTATTTCCTATTACAGTACGTTCCTTGTTTCACTGCACTAGAATACCTAAAGGCTGGGGAAGATTGCTTTAAGTCTACTGATGAGTCACTTGTACGTACAATTATGGCTGAATTAACCACAATGAAATATGATGGTAGTCGTGGAGTTCAAGAGCACATCTTTAACATGTATGACAAAGCTACAATACTTGCAGCCTTGAGAATTCAAGTGGATGAGTCTTTCCTTGTTCAGGCTATACTCAACTTACTTCCAACATAGTTTGGCCCATTAAAAATTCACCGTAATTTCAACAAGGGAAAGTGGAGTTTGAATGAGCTAACAAACTTATGTGTTCAGGAGGAAGTAAAATTGAGAAAGGAAAGGCATCACACTGCATTGGCAGTGACACAAGTTGCTATGAAGAAAAAGGGTAAAGTGAGAAAAAAATCACCAATGAAAGTTAGTGAACCTGAGAAAAGTAGTTAGGCTCATAATGGTTTCACTGTCAAATGTCACTTTTGTGACAATAAGGGACATGTGAAAGAGGACTTCAATAAACGTAAGGCTTGGTTTGAAAAGAATGGTAAAAATCTTTCTTTTGTATGTTACGAATCAAATTTTGCTGAAGTTCCTTCTAATACTTGGTGGATAGATTCTAGAGCTATGACTCGCATTACGAATTCCTTGCAGGAATACCTTACAACCCGAAAACCGAAGGAAAGTGAGAGATTTGTCTATATGGGGAACCGTCTCAAAGCTGAAGTGGTAGCTCTGGGTACATATCGTTTGGTTTTAGAGATGGGTCATCAGATAGATCATGAAGATATTTTTTATGTTTCCTCCATTTTTAAGAATTTGGTTTTTTTATTTAGATTAGATTGTTTTGGATATTCAGTTTCATTTGATTGTCGAAAACTCAAGTGGATGTTTAAATCAATAATGGTTGGTTCTGGTGATTTATATGATGGTTAGGGGAATTTTGAGGCCAGCCCCAAAAAGTAGGTTCAGACTTAAATTTAGTCATGACAAAAATATTCCTTCTTTATTTCAGTCTTTTTTCTTGACTTTTCATGCATTTTTACTATTTTGCCCATTTTTCTTAACTCTTTGTGTACACGTCCATTTTTAGTAAAATTTATATTTTTAGAATAAACTCCTGACCCATATTATTTCGGACAAAAGTACACTTGGCTATGTGAAATGGCTATGAGAACTACCAATTCTCATAGCCAGTTAACATAATATTTCGAACAAAAATATCCCCGCTAAATTTCTATTTATATAAAATTGCCTTGAATCATGAATTTGCACAATCATTAATAACCTTGCATTCGGATGTTGAATCAAAACATGGTCAAATTGATGAAAAATCATTTACCCTGTGGCATAGACAATTGGGGCATATCTCCAAAGTAGAATTGAAAGATTGGTGAAGAATGGGACTTTGGAAAACCTAAATTCACTAATTTTGAAATTTGTATGGATTGCATTAAAGGAAAGCAAATCAAACACACAAAGAAAGGTGTCACTAGAAGTAATGCACTTCGTGAGATAATCCACACTAATATTTGCGAAAGTCCTGCTCCATGTTTTACCGGACAAAGATATTTTATCATATTCTTCTTTTCTTTTCTTTTTTTATGAAAAATAAACCTAAATCAACTACAAAGCTGAGAGAGACACAATAAATTACGCTGTAGAGATGAAGAACAAGGGTGAATCATCAGAGTCACACGGATCGATTGGGTGGAGTGGAGAGCATATTTGGTTTGACGAAAATGTGGTTATTTTTTTAAGGACTGAAATCTGAAGAGAGAGAGAGAGAGAGAGAGAGAGAGAGAGAGAGAGAGAGAGAGAGAGAGA
>BPLS01000549.1:359450-401021 GCA_019656275.1 Rhododendron kiyosumense
TCAGCATTAACCTGATTTGAAAAGCACAAACAACAATGGTGATTGACATATAGATAACAATGAAATAACTTAGACAAAAACGTCACACTCTTTCTGACCAAAGAAATCTAACATCTAAGTGTGTAATTTTTCCTCGCTGAAAAAAAAAACTACTCCATCAGTGATTCAGCATTGATTTGACGCCTCATTTATTGTCAACTTATTTGCTTGAAAATAGGGCTTATAAACTATACGTGAACAAAAAAATGTATTCATTCAAATTTCCGCATGAATTTTCAGGTGGGTGATCGGTTGATTGAAAATCAAGCCAAAGCAAGTGGTTATACTACTCACCAACAAAGAAATCCAAATGTTATGGCAGCAGCAGTGGAAGTCTATTGCAATCAACTAACAAGTATGTCAAGAAAATAATGACCGGGCATGTACGTAACTTGGGAAATTTTTGGAAGAAAATGCAAGATGCTTCAGAATTGCCAAGTTTTGTCAAGAGTAATGATTAAAAAATCGACCAATTGAACCCACCTAGAGATAAGTATACTACTACACCAAAGATTTGGTCAAGTGGTACGAGAAAGCAACCAACCAAGAGATCGCAAGTTCAAATCTCATGAAGGCCAAACATTCTAAACCTTGGAGTCACTAGAGGTATGCCCGACCATTAACTTAAAGGGCCCGGATTTATTCAAAATGCACACAAGCTGACCCAGACATCCGGTTATCAATAAGTACATCAATACACCAAAGATTTCAAAAGCAAGACCAAATGATAAGCAGAGAAACAGAGTAAGACATCAACTGGTAAATTTCTTGGAAAGCAAACACTAACCCAATGCAACATGAAACAATCATCTAATCAAACCCCAAAATAAATAATTAAAAAACCTACAATAACCAACATAAGTAACGTGAACATGTTTGATCCCCATAAAATACAACGTTCTTATTTTGTTTTGATAAGCCATAAAATACAACATTCTTGGAAAACAAACACTGACCCAATTTCAACAAGAAAGCACGATTCAACTCAAACCCGCCAAGAAAGAACAAGAACAAGAGTTTAGGTCAAAGGGAATTACCTGAACGTGTTTGGCCCTGACGTAGGGAGAGTCGCCGGCAGGAACTTTGTGAATGACGTGGAAGAGATCGGTTTTGGCCGCCTGAGGCTTCTTCTCCGAGAGAGGTTGCCTCACCGGCGGCGACCACCGCCTCCACTTCCCCTGAGGCGGCGGCGTCGAAAACCCTCTCGCCTGAAAGTTGTCGTTACCATTATTCAACATTGTGACTTGCTTCTAGATGGGAGAAAAAAGGATTACTTCATGAAACTCGTTTCAAGTACAAGGCCTTCAGACCCTTTTCTTAGTGGACAAAGGAAATTCTTTTCAGTGGGTTACCAGTAGGAGAGAGAGAGAGCTGCGATGAATGAAAACGGGGGGAGAGAGAGAGAGAGAGAGTTGGGAAAGGGGGGAAGGGGGAGAACTAGCCGTTATATAAAAGTATCCGTTGGGAATCGTGATCTTTGGGGACGTGCGACAGGCACGAGCGATTTTGCTGTCTTTTACGGCTATGGTGAAATTGGTGATCACACCAACTTCCAAAATTTGGCTCAAAAGTTATTGAATAAATTAAATAGCCATTCTGTTTAATAGACTTATTTAAATATTCATCATATTAGATTTAAATATTTAAGTTGACATTTTAAATAATACCTAAAATACTCTTGACACCTACATTATTTTTTAATATTATATAGATCATTTTGGGATTTACACAGGACTAATCTTTTGAAATTATTAGACCATGATCCTGTCCTCATCTCGAAAATTCCTCATCATCTTATACCCACCTCATGATTGAACATATCCATTGCACCATATAATCAGCAAAAAAGCTTTGAGAAAAAAACCCAAAAATGGAAAATCCCCATCGTCGACGGTGAATTGATTGAGAAGAATGGCGATCCGCCGGAGCAGCAACCAACAATATCATCCGCTGCCACTGCTTGACGATCCATGCTCGCCACTGGCCTGTCTCCCTCATCTGCCTCAAACACCCACCTTCCTCTCTCACTCTTTCTCCTCTAGCCGCCATTGCAGCTCGACGATCCATGCTCGCCACCGGCCTGTCTCCCTCTTCCTCCTCTAACACCCACCGTCCTCTCTCACTCCTTCTCCTCTAGCCACCGTCACCACTGCCGCGATTCAAGATTCAAGCTTAGAATGGCGATGTGCTTTACCCCACCTTTAACTCCGACATTCCATGCTCAGATCGATCCATCGCGGCGGAGACGGGATACCACCACAAAAGCGCTACCCACTCTCTCGTTCTCCTGTCGAGCAAGCTGAGTTTGAGACGCACCAAATTGATGCACTGTGGTTGAACATTGATTTAGCACAATCAAAAAGAAGTAGGAACGTGGTGCGTACCTATATGGCAAAAAAATAACTCTTATTTTGGTCATGATTTCTGTTTATTGCAATTTCGTCGGGACGATTTACGATATATGTTTATGATTATGGTGATTTCACAAATTTTGTCATGATTTGGAATGTGTGTTTCGATTTCTCTGAATTTTGTCATTATTTCGATTTAGTATGGTTTCGTGGGCACAATTTTACGATACGTATTCATGATGTCATTATTAAGGAATGTGGATGTGTCATTGTTATTTAATATGTATGTGCTATGCGACTTGCTACTTGTAAGTTAAGGGTTTGTGGGTATGGATTATTCTATTGAGCTCTTGTAGCTCAGGGTGACATATTATACTGGTGGCAACGTTGGTATAATGTGTCAGACCTTGTAGATGAACAGGGTGAACTCTTCACCTTGGAGGCTTTCGGAGCCGAGGAGCTTGCTAAGATGGAGGAACAGACGAAGCAGTAGATAGGAATCCTAGTTTCCCCCTTCCGTGTTTAATAAAAGTACTCTTGTGAGAATTATGATATAATAATGAGTCAGATTCTATTTAAGATTTCAATAAAATTGTCTATTTAACGTTCCAAAAATTCGAGGCGTTACACTCTCTTTCTCTCTGTCGTGCACTAATAAAAAGGTTAGTACTGTATCACTTCATTTTTTTAACTTTAGTTAGTTAGTTAGTTTTTTTTTTAGTAGTTTATATTTTGTTTGTTAATTCATCCAAGCTTTATCTTTTTTTCAGTATAAATCGTGAGAATACTAACTCGAATATAAATCGCTCCAATGGAAAAAGGTAAATACTTGAATGTGGCTACGCTGACAATGACCAATTATACAGAGAAAGAAGCAACGAAAAGGCGAAAGAACCACGCCGTGTGCGATCGTGCATGTTGCAGAAGAAAATTTTGTCACCTCAAAACCCCAAACATACTTACGTAATGCCTTTTCATTACTTTCCATACCAATTTTTTGATCCGCATTATTGTTTTTTAAGAATAGAAAATTGTCCACGTGACCATGAATGCAATTGTGTAAACATTGGATGAATGCAATTGGATAAATGCAATTGTGTAAAAAATTTCACATGATGGACGAAAGTCCTGTAGATTACTAGCAAACGATTCCATGATTGAATAAGCAGAAATTAAAGACCTGATTAAAGAAATCAGGTAAATTCATGAAACAGTGTCTGGGCTTTAAACTAATTTTAGTCCGTGCATACTTTCATTAGTTCATACTAAATTTAGTCCGTGCACACTCTCATACTTCCATTCTGCACGATTCTTCATGAGACATGCAGTATCGTGCATAGTTTAAAAATTACCTAGGACTTCCGTGTATATTGGTTTAAAAATTCTGCACGATTTGCAGTAAACATGCAGTATCGTACATAGTTTAAAAATTACCCGGGACTTTCATGTATATTAGTTTAAAATGCTGCAGATTCCAAGTATACCAAGTTACGACTTCCATGTATATTAGTTCTGTTTCATAATTGTTTCTATTTTAATAGGTGAAAAGATTGTCATGCAAACTATACGGGAAAGTGGCAAACTGTACGATTCCAAGAATGTCATGATTGTTTCTATTTTAATAGGTGGGACAAATAAATATTTGTTTTGTTTAGATAAATTCATAGTTTTGTTAATTTGCTTTTTATTTGGTTTATGAAGCAGGTGTTGGTGTTGTACACTACAAGAAAAATTACATCGTGGGTGACGAATGAAAATCATCACAAATTGTATGTTTTTCGTCACAAATAATATAGGTGACGAAAAAAAATTTGTCGACTAAAGGTTGTCGAGGATTCCTACCGGGTGACGAAATCTATTTTTCGGTACCTATAGTGTCTTTGATGACGAAATATTTCGTCACCAAAAAATGAATAATTGGTGACAAAATTTTTTTCCTCACTTATTGTGCTTTTTGACGATTAAAAAAATTCATCACTGATTGGTCACATAGGTGACGAAATTTTTCGTTGCAAAAGACATTTTCATATGGGAAAAAAAAACCTTCTTTCTAGCTCCTGCTAGGTTTCAAACTCAAGTCCCTTGAGTTTTTCGCACAAGCTCCAACCAACTGCACTACACACACCTTTTAATAAATATTTGAAATATCTAATATATAACATATATGTTTAACATGAAAATGTATTTCGAATGTAATATTGAACCTTTAAACATTAAAAATAGCAATTTTGATAAACATGAAAGTTGTAGGCAATTGAGTTATTGTTCAAACCCATTTTGAATTATCTCAATCAGAGTTTTAGAAAAGAGTTATGTCCGAAATACATTTAGTGACAAAGTGTAATTCATAAATTTTGTCACGAAAGGTACTCATTTGACGACAAAATATATTTTAGTCACTACAAGTGTTAAAATGGTGATGAAATTATTTTTTGTCACCAAAGTTAAGCATTTGGTGACAAAAAAATATTTCGTTAATAAATTGGTCTTATTTGGCAATGAAATATATTTTTTGTCACCAAATAATTATCTTTGGTGACGAAAAGTAATTTCGTCATCTTTTTTAAGCTTTCGGCGACGAAAAATATATTTCGTCGCCTAATGGGTACCTTTGGTGAGGAATTTTTTTTTTTTGTCGCTAAACAGGTATAATTGGTGACAGAATTATTTCGTCATGGAAGTTGTCAAAACAGTGACGAATTTATTTTTTTGTCGCCAAATATACTCATTTAGTAACGAAATTAAATTTCGCTGCCACTTTTTCGTCACCAATTTTCAATTTTCTTGTAGTGGTAAATGGTACAAACTGCATGGGAGAGCTACGAGAAAATATAGTGATCGAGGTGGGTGGATGCATAAGGATTACCTGCAATGAGTTCCAGTTTTCGTGCAAAAATATTGCGAGACATGAGATCCTCCTACTATTGCTAGAGGGAGATGAGAATAGAGGATTTGATTATGGTAAGTAGTGAAGAGGAAATTGAATGGGATGATGTGGGTTAGAACGAGAATACTGCGAATCTGAAGGAGGATTCAAATGTAAGTCATGACAAATTGAGGTTTGAAATGTATTATGGTAGACTGTGTTTTAATAGGTTAGAGGACGACGATGGGTCTTTTGCTGGTATTGAGTCTGGTTTTGTAATTGCTATCGTATATGATTTTTTGGATATGCAATCAGATTACGTTTGGACATTTGTAATTTATTTGTTTCAAGTGTGGCTAACTTTTAATTCATTTTAGACATTTTCAAACGATTCTAGATTATTCGATGTAATCCCCACTAATTAGAAGTTGGTTTGTGTTGGGATCAAGTTATGTGGGTGTGTTTCCAAAAAAAAAGAAAGAAAGTTACGAGGTGTGTGTGTCTTTAGGCACGTGCAGTTTTCCACACATTGCTAACGACGCTCAAAACCAGTTATAATGCCGTGAAGGCATGAACATGCGCTAGTATATCTATATGAAATAGTATGTAGATACATATCAAGATAATAAACTAATTAATAAAGGCATTATAGGCCATTCAACCAATTCTAGGATGTGAACATAATTATTTAAACCCATTGATGGGATAAGTTCCCGTGAAAAAAAAAGGGATAAGTTACCAACATCTTAGTTTTTAATGGGTTGTATAGAGTAAAAAGTGGGTTGCGAATAGCGACTGCCTTTGGGCAAATCACAAACAACTTGTGTCACACCCTCGATTTTCAACAAAATTAAACAATACATTTCAATAATAAAAAAAAAGTCTCGCATATCATATACATTACCCAAAAGAGTTTCCCACCTGTTTGATTTACAAATAAGTCCTTAAATTTAGATAATTACAACTTTAGTCAAAAGAAAATTCAGTAATAATTAGTTACAAGACCGTCTTTGTCAAAATGAGATCTTCACAAAGATGACAAAATAACTAGTGATATCAGCTTCCAAAAGTCTTTCACTGTCAAGCACACAATGCATGCAACCTATTGCCCGGCATCAGAACCTGAAAAAAAAGATTAGGTTGAGCTATACAAGCCCAATAGAGAATTCTATACTCAAACTATATGTAAATTTGATGAATCATGCATCGAGAATGAGTTAGTATTGACAGATATGCCCAATGCACTAATGACTACCAACAAATCGCAGGACATAGCCTAAGGGTACTAGACCACACGTATATGTTACTAACCATTTGCTTCTTTAAGTAAATGCACCGACAAATTCACGTCGTTCCACATTTGTCAATAATAAATTCGAAAACATCTTATTATTATTCTTCGTATGGCACTACAACTTTTCTCGTGTCCACATTGATCTTCATCAAATCCCTTTATTGCAAAACCTTTCCTTTCATTAAACCTAATGTTTCCCAACAATAGTCACTAGGGTCACCTCGGGTCTAGTTCCCTCGAGCGTAGGGTCACCCCGAGTCTATTCCCTCAATAGTAGTAATCAGTGGGGTCACCTCGGGTCTAGTTCCCTCGAGCGCAGGGTCACCCCGAGTCTATTCCCTCAGTAATAGTAATCACTTTGGGTCACCTCGGGTCTAGTTCCCTCGAGCGCAGGGTCACCCCGAGTCTATTCCCTCAATAACGACCACTTGGGTCACATCTCCCACTTTTCATAATCGTCATCATTTCATAATCAACTTTATCATCAATTTATCGGTCAAACCACAAAAACTTCAATTAACCCTTACATAGCTTCCGAAATGTACATGTTCATGCCTTTCCATTAGTTTACCCATTTACATTAGACATAGCGTATTAAACCCATTTATGTGATCCTACAATACTCTATCCATTGGTTTCTACACTTGCACCTCATAGGAGGGTGCCAAAAGGATTGAAAGACTTGACGAGTTGAGAGGACACCTGTCATTTTATCATCTTAAACGATTCTTTCACAACATCAATTTTCACTTCAAGCATTCTGGACAATCTACCAATCCACCACGTTCATTACATTTCTAAACGTTCCAAACTGTTATCCATATCAAGACTCCGACTAACTAATTAATACACGCCTTCTCTTCTAAGCGTACCACAATACCACACGTCCTCACCATACCTCTAAGTACACCCCCATTCCATCACATACCACAAATCTACCCATGACTAGACTCTGCGATGCCCGGTCATCTAGTTTCTGTACTTGGAGTCCGTAAAAGCATATACTAAAGGGATCTATGAATTCTACGAATCAAGAGAAAACGGATTGCAATACTACTCGTCGGATCCCTAGACATGTCTAAGTGTATCGTTAATATTTTAATGTGCACTAATGTCCATTTCTCATTTGTTAATACGATGAGTTCACTCTAGTCTATTGGACACCACTCTAAATGAGGAACGGGTAATATTCTTCAAATCACTTGAAGGAATGTGGAAACAAACCCATTAGAGTCGATGAAAAGCTTCACAATGCGAGTTGGAAGATATAGGAAAGCAGCTGAAAGATACTGCAGCAGCTTAAAGAAGCAGCTGAAGGAAGCAGCTCAATCCCCTACCGGTAGAACTTCACCTACTGATAGGTGGGAAGCTCCTACCGATAGAAACTGAAAACAGGAAGGCCAACATCCGATTTTATGGTTAACCTACCGGTAGGTAAGGAATTCCTACCGATAGAAACTGAAAACAGGAAGGCCAACATCCGATTTTGTGCTAACTGAAAACAGGAAGGCCAACATCCGATTTTGTGCTTAACCTACCAGTAGGTAAGGAATTCCTACTGGTAGAAACTGAAAACAGGAAGGCCAACATCCGATTTTGTGCTACCGGTACTGGTAGGTAAAGAATTCCTAGCGGTAGAAGTTGAATACGTTGAGCAGCTTTTGAGCTGTTACTATACGTTTGAGCAGCTTGAGGGAAAATTCCTAACTTGTTCTACCGGTAGGTAAAAAGTTTCTACCGGTAGGGAGAGTGCTTCTGGGCGATTTTTGACAGAAGAATTTTAGATTTCGACCCAATCTCAATAACAACCAATAGAAACTGCATAGAAACACTCAAATAACATATAAAGAGAGGTAAAATTCCCTACCTCAAGTCAAGAATCGAAACCCACGCGATTTGAGCAAGCCCTAGACTCTGAAAACTTCAAAATCGACCGAATCCTCCTCATCCGAGTGAAACCCATGAAATTCAAGCTCAACAACGAGGATAGAAGGTTAAATGGAGGTGGGTTTGTATGGGTTTTGGTGGATTTTTGAGTGAGAGAGGAAGAGAGTGAGAGAGAGCCGAGAGAGAGAGGGGCGTCGAGAGACAGCGAGAGATATGGGAGAATTTTGTTCTCCTACACACACACCCACCCTTATATATTAGCACCCACACAAATCACACTTGCACTCCCTCAAGTATCAATCCTAACACATTGACCCCAAATAAAATAAACTCAATATATTCCATATTTTCCTCAATTTCTAACATTAATAAAACCTTTAAATAATATCCGAAAAATACGGGTCCTTACAACTTGGGACAGTACGTTCAAAAAGGAAATTTGAGCAAACAAAATGGGACGGAGAGAGTATTATAACTACGAGCCCTCTTTTTTATCTCAAAATTCATAAACAACACCACAAAAATTGATAAACATGCAACACCACAAAACTTCATAAAAGTAACCATAAAAATTCGTAAAAGTTCATATCAATTGGACCACAAAATCTCATAATACAAACCACAAAAATTCGTAAAATGAGCCACAAAAGTTTGTAAAATAAAGTACCTCAAATCATATCTGGAGCCAAAAAAATTCATAAAATAAAGTACCGCAAATTTTATATCTTGAGCCACAAAACTTCACACAATGTGCCACAAAAATTCGTAAAGAGTATGTGTATGGTACACCCCAAAAAAACGTGTGTACCAGAGATTTTTCAGTGAAATCTGTAAATCTGCAATAAGGTTTCGCTCTTCTAGCTATTGCCAAATTTAACAATATATTGAGATTTGCTCAGAGTTTATTCGCACTATCTTTTTTCTTTTTTTTGGATTATCCATCCATTCCAAGAAAAGATTGCCAAAATATTTGCGAAGTTTGATTCATATCTTCAATTATTGTTACTCTAATTGAGACAAATAAATAATTAAAAAAAATGAGGGATGATCCCTTGACTATCTGGGCCATCGGCTGTTTTCTTTTATCTTTGTTACGGGAAAATCTAAAATGTTACCAAAACATTTTAATTAACAACTGTTTTTCAAAACTCGAGTCACCCTCGCAAAACTCAGATTTTTCTTCTTTTTAAAAAAAGAAAAATGATGCTAACTAGTTAGCCTAGTTTTCAAAATTCACGATACTGTGTATGATTGTTTAAACAAGTCTTACTTAATTGTTCCTCTCTTCCCTTTTGAATTTAACGTTATATGCTCAGTTTATATTCTCATAAAAGCAAAATACAAAGTGTGAGTGCATGAGTTCTCGATCTCTAAAGCGTATTGGACAAAGTGAATGCATGGGTTCTCAAGCGTATATATGTATTGGACTCTATCTCTTTTTTAGTAATGCATTCATTCCCCAACATCATCGATCACTAACTCTGAGTATATGTACTATATTACTAATTATTATGTTATCTCATGCTGCCATAATATATAGGAGCAAGTATTTAAATACACTCCACCATGCATATATGTTTTTCTGGACCTAGTAGAGGGATGGGGAGGGGAGGGGACCCATTAAATTAAAGATATACTATATTGTTAGTAGTGGATTTGGTTCGGTGTTTCAATTAATTTTTGTTTCTCAGAAGTTGAATAAACTCTCCATACACAAATTTATTAGTCTATTTTCAGTATTTTTATTACGATTTATTTGTGACCCTTGCAAAGCCATATTTAATTTTTTTGGGTAAAAAAAAAAAGGAAAAAAGAATTCAACTATCTGCGAACCACGTATAGCGTGAGTCAAGATGTTGAAAGCAGGAGATCAATTAATGATGATATCATATCAAACTAGCGTGTTACCGTCATGGATTACAATAATAATACTAGTAGTATTAATTTAAGAGATCTCAGATACATCACTGTCTGTATTAGTGATTAACATATAAGTAATTATAGGGAACGTACTTATGTTTATTTATCTATCTCAGATATCGGCCGGTAACATCACATGCGAAATCTAGTGCGCTCTCTCTCTCTCTCTCTCTCTCTCTCTCTTATAAAAAGAGATTGCCTCATATAGAGAGTAGATCTCTTAGCTTTTTTTTTTTTTTTTTATCCGAAAAACCATGCCTCAAAGGCTTTCATTGTAACAGAAAAACAGCCCTAAGGCTGAAACAGGAGCCAAGTCCGGAGCCCTAAGTTGGGTAGAAACCTCAACAGATGGGTTATCCATGGGGACTGGATAGGAATCTCAGAAATACAGTAGACCAAACCCTTAGCGGGCAACGCACAGTCTGCGCAGCGACCAAGAAACACCACCAAATCAGCACACAGCCTGTTAATACAATTAAAATTGAAAAAGCAGCTAAAAGCCCGAGGGCCATCGAAACACAGCCAAACACCAACCACAAATCTTGCCGGCGGAATCTAGAGGATTCTGAGGGCGGCAAAAGGTCCAGATTTGTAGCAGCGTGAGGAAGAGCGGGGAGGCTTATGAATAACAGGTCGGTGACTGGCGGGAGGTGAGAGGCGATCATGGCGGCATGGGAGAGGGTAATTGATAGAGGAGGAGGGGAACGGCGGCGCTACGGGAATCGGTGGCCGTGCTGGGTGAGGCGGCGCGGCGGTGGACGTTGACAGGACTGGGTGAGGCGAAGAAGGTGCAGCAGGTGGAGAGTGGTGGCGGGGCGGAGAGCTGGCGGAGCCGCTAGCGAACGGATCTGGGGGAGGTGATAAAGGCGTCCGAGGGTGAGGTGATACTGGTGGTTTGGCGGCATCTAGTGGAGGCGATAGGGGTGACGGCAGAACTGGGTTGGGATGGTTCAGTGGTGGAAAAACAGATCTCAAAAACAAAAGGAAAAGGAGAGGAAAACCTAAAAGAGGAGGAGAAAACCTCACTGAGAGGCCAGGGGGGAGACTCACAGACTTAGCTCCCCCCCTCTCTTGCCGCCCCTGAAACCCTAAGCAAGAGAGGTTCTAGAGAGAGAACAGAATGAGAGGAAAAAAAGGGGACGTGATATCTTAGCTTATTTCTTAAGATTGGATGGGTCAGTTGGTCCCAGCTGCTAGCTACTGGCTTTGTTCGGTACCCCACTTAGTTTTAGTTTTAATTTTGTTTCCAATCATTACCCTACTTCTTTTTTCAATCATTATCCTATTTCTCTAATTATTACTTTTTCATCTCTCTCTATCTCTCTCCAATCATTACCCCTATCTTCAATTATTACTCTATTTCTCTCTCCACCTACTACCAAAACTAAAAACTAAATTAAACTAAACTCTCAACCAAACACTACCTTCATTTTTTTCTGAACGGCTACTTCATATGTGTTGTCCCCGCATGAGAGTTCTCAATAATGAATGGTCGCCGTATGAGTTTTGTTCATTAATTTATTTTTTTGATAATTCATGAGTATCTGAATCAGCTTGAGCACGCTTGACAAATCCCCGTTAGTGATTTGTGAATCAAATATTACTTCAAGAGCCGGTTTTAGGGACACAACATTATAACACAACTTTTGACACAATATATTAAAAATCATGTGTGAGACCCATTTTGGAGTCTTGCACAAATGATCAGAGATGTTCAATTTGTTTAAAATATATTTTTAAGAGTTTTCGTAAAAAATCAACTTATTCAGATATCAGAAATGGCTTGATCGCTATTTGTCTCTAAATTTAACACAAAAACTGAATGAATCGATTAAGTGCAGTATTTGTTCCTAAATTTGACAGGATAAAAACTAAATGAATATATCGATTAAATGCTTATTGATATTCGAATTAGTTGATTTTCTACGGAAACTCTTACAACCATGTTTTAAATAAGTTGAACAGCTTGAATTATTAGCATCCTTTATTTCAAGTCAAATGGTTTCTAACTTAAAACCCAAAAAGTTCGCTAAATACGACATAAGTTTTGATACTATAATTTTAGGTTTGTATTATTGATATTTTTTCAACTCCATTCTATATTTTGATACTATTTTGTTTTTTCTCTCGTCGAGACAAATGACTAATCTCACAAAATTCTTGATAAAAGAATAAACAAAAATTAACTTTAGCATAAATACCGATTGCCTTTAAAAAAACAAAAATACCCAAACAGACCCTAGCATCATACTTATTCATTAAAGTAAGACTTCAATATACCGAGACTTAAAAGTCACATATCACACTTGAAAAAACAAAGGCAACCAATAACGTGAGCTTGGTTGGAGTTGGTCACTCTTGTACCCCTTCATGGGAAAAGTTGTCAAAAGTAAATATTAATCATTTTCTTCTTGAAATGAATGTTACTTATTTAATTTATTGTCCCTCTATATAGGTTATCAGTTGGAATTAATCAGTGTATTTAATTGAGATATTTATATTCTTCCAACGCTTGTTAATTTTTTTTATTTTAAAAAAGCCTTCAATTTATTGGACTCAGATGTATGGTAAATTATCTAAGGGGATAATAAACCAAAAGGAGAGATGTCTTGAATATTTTACTATTTAAAACCAGAGTGTTGTCCCTAAGATCTGCTTGAGAGATGCTCCACTAAAAAAGAATTTACATAGAAAAATACAAATGGTATGGCAACAATCCAAATATCGACAATAAAAAATGATGGTTAGGACTCCCTTTGTTTTGTAGATGGAAATCCAACAAAATTGTCTCATATTTGCACTTTAGCTTACATATATAGTACGTTAAGGGTGTTTTACTAATTAAAATAAATATATTTACATTTTAAATTAAAAATAATGTATTGTAAAAGAATGATCTGCTTCATTAAGCGAGAATATATATAAGTACTTAAAAAATAAGAATTTGAGTTTTTTTTAAAAACATCCCTCCAACTATCCACCAGATTTTTACTTAGTCCTCAAACTATCAAAATGTTTTATTTAGTCCTCCAACTATTGACTTGCATTTTATTTAATCCTTCCGTTAGAAAGTTAACGGCCACATAGGACGGCAAAAGTTTTGTTAAAAAAAAAAAAAATTCAAACCACCAATTTGCAATCCTATGGAGTAGAAACGTGATTATGAGAGCCTTAAAGATAAAATTTGATTATGTCTCTTTAGAATAATATAATCAGAATAATAAGATCTTCACACCCATGATCTGAGCTATTCATTAAGGCTTCGTTTGTTTCGATGTAAAATGTTTTACGTTGTAAAATGTTTTCCATGTAAAATGTTTTTTCAGAAAATAAACTTCAAACTTTTATTTTTCGGTGTTTGGTTGACACTTGAAAATATTTTCGAAAATCAACAAAATTGTGTAAAGAGTGAGATGGGGAGTTTAAACGGTGGATAGATAGATTTTTGGAATTGAACGTGGGTTAGGATTGGCGGTCGAAGAAACTGAGCAGTGAGAATTACAAGAGAATGCAGTGGGTTCATTTCGGAAAATAACTTACGGAAAATTTAAGAGTAAGTCATTTTCATCCAATTGACGGAAAATATTTTATATGTAAAATATTTTTCTCATTTTTTACACAACCAAACACCGAAAAATAGGTAAAACATTTTACCGGAAAATATTTTACGTCCAAACAAACGGAGCCTAAATGTAAAATATTTTTTCAAGGGCCCAAGTTAAAAATCAGCTAAATCCAATACCTATAGATGTTTGATCCAATTATCTAACTTTTCATTTAATGAATATGGGTGTGGAGATCTTATTATTCTGATCATATTATTCTAAAGAGACATAATCAAATTTTATCTCTAAGGCTCTCATAATCACGTTTCTACTCCATAGGATTGCAAATTGGTGGTTGGAATTTTTTTTTTTTTAACAAAACTTTTGCCGTCCTATGTTGCCGTTAACTTTCTAACGGAATGACTAAATAGAATGCAAGCCAATAGTTGAGGACTAAATAAAACATTTTGATAGTTTGAGGACTAAGTAAAAATCTGGTGGATAGTTGGAGAGATGTTTTCAAAAAAAACTCTAAGAATTTTTGCGAAATGGGATCTAAGGGTGCTTTTCCATTACATCGTGTTGTGCTTTCTTAGGTACCTTCCCTTTACGTTTTTATACAATTATGTCCGCTTTCTTAGGTGCCTTCCCTTTATGTTTTATACAATTATGTGCAAAAAAGAATTTACTCAGTGTAGGGCCTTTCGAATTTAGCCGCACTTGTCACCAATACCATTGAGCAGTAAGGAAGACGGACATGTCTGGACAATGGTAATGGCTAGACTAATCGTATTGGTGAAAACAAAAAAAACATAAATGAATCGTCAAGCTGTCAATATTAAACTTTCAATTACTTTTGTGACAATTATTATTTGTTCAAGTAGGTACTGATTTCCGATCTATATGATTTTTTGTAGAGTTGATGAATCCATTGTGAAGTACAAAATAGGCAGATCGAATCGTCAAGTGAAATAACAAGTAGATTTTTTAGTCATGTGAGGCAAACAGAATGGTCACAGAAGAAGATAAACAACCTTTCCATAGTTTAATTTTACTCCGCAAGAAGATAATCATCACATAATAGTAGAAGATAAACAGCGTTTTAAGGACCAAGACTTGTATTTTACAATTAAGTTTTACCCCACAAAAAAGGGTTAGAAACCCAATTGAGTAAAAGTCTAAAAATAACCATAAGGGTAGCTTGAGTGACAACATGGATGAGCTGACATTTTAATATTTGAAACCTGACAATCTTTTGGGTAGGCCACGAGAAAGAAATCTCTTTTGAATTCTCTAGTTTTAGTGTTGATAGTTTGTCTTTGAACAGACCACAGAACCGACTAAGTAACGAATCAAATAAAAGGAAGTTGAATAGAAACCCCATAGGCTCAGGTTCGATTCCCAATCGTGACTCCACTCCCTCCAAATCCCTTTATGCTAATTCACTGTTATATGAAATGCACTTTTGCACTTTTGATTTCACTCTATCGAAGGAAAATTGATTTGATGCCAAAAAGATAGGGTTTCTAAACTCGATTTTCTTTTTTGCGCCCTATCTTCAACAACAAAAGCTACCAACTGCTCTAACTCTAGTCTTAACCAATGCTTCTCTTGATGGGTGGGATTCAGGAATCAAAGAGTGGATTTCAAAATATCTTAAGAGATGAGAGAAGGCCGACGAAACTTCGTTTCGTCGAGGTGCATGTAAGCTAGCCCGAACACCCTCAGGTTAAAATGGAAAATATTATAGGCTCCGTTTCAGAAACCAAATAAGAAATTATTTTTTGTGTAATAAGAAGGCTTATTCCGAATAATAAGAAGGTTTATTCCGAAAAATAAGAAGGTTGGTGCTTATTTTGGAAGAATTTGTATAGGTACCAACTGGCCGGGGAGGAAAATCGTACCAGCGGCCGCGTCGGGCGGTCTCCGGCCACCGGACGGCCGATCTGAGCAGTCCAAAAATTCTTAAAAAAAAAACGAGGGGGCCTTTGCAAGAATCAACAGCATCCAAGGTGTGTAGGGTTCTTGATCCGAGCACCCATTTTCCCTGTAGGGTGCTTGATCATATATACATGGAAAAAAGGTGCTCGGATCAAGCACCCTACACACCTCGAATGCCGTTGATTCCCGCGGAAGCCCCCTTGGTTTTTTTTTCCGATTTTTTGGACGGCTCGGATTGGCCGTCCGATGGCCGGAGACGGCCCGGCGCGGCCGCCGGTACGATTTACCTCCGTCGGCACCCATATCATAGCAACAGTCTTATTTTTTGTAGGGAAAAATTCAAAAAAACCCCTGAACTTTGAACTCAATGTCAAATAGGCACCTGAACTTAAATAAATTTCAATTGAACACCTGAACTTTCACTCCGTTATTCAATTTACCCCCTTCCGTCTCAATCCGTGACTTTCCTAACAGCAACTGTTGAGCTAGACACTAACAGACAAAACAAAACGTTAGAGGGAGAAATTGGAGGAAAACAACAGTGATCTGGCATCTTTTTAAGGCCCCGTTCGGCTAAATAAGCCTATTGGCTTATTTTTTGTTCTTATTCAACTGTTTTTTTTGTATTTTTTTATTGTTCTCTTTTAAAATTCAAAAAGAATTTTTCAAAAAATTCCCCCTAGATTCTCCATATTTTCAACATTTCTCTCCCTATCTCTCTTCACTTATTATCCCTATTATTTTTTCAAAAAAAAATTCAAACACAAATCCAAACATAGCAAATTTTTCATCATTTTTTTGGAGATTATTGCATCGTTATGACTAAAGGAATCTAAAAAGTAACAAATTACGATCGAAACCTAATTTTTTTAAATAAAGACAAAAACAAACCAATAAACCATTTTTTTCGTTTTTATTAAAAAAAATGGATTTCGATAATAATTTTTTACTTTTTAGATTCCTCTCGTTATGACGATACAATAATTCCCAAAAATTTGATGAAACATCAACAAATATGAAAAAAAAATTGAATAAGGACAAAAAATAAGTCAATAGGCTTATTTAGCCGAACGGGGCCTTAAAAAGGTGCCAAATCACTGTTGTTTCCCTCCAATTTCTCCATCTAACGTTTTGTTCTGTCTGTTAGTGTCCAGCTTAGTGGTTGCCGTTATGAAAGTCACGGATTGAGATGGCAAGGGGTAAATTGAATAACAGAGTGAAAGTTCATGTGTTCAATTGAAATTTATTTAAGTTCAGGTGCCTATTTGACATTGGGTTCAAAGTTCAGGGGTTTTTTTGAATTTTTCCCTTTTTTGTATAAGGCAACTTTAAACTTAAAAATCATGTGTTTATGCAAATAATTTTCCTACCACTATGGATCTTGTTTGATAGATCTCATTGAGATCTTTAATATGATGCAAAAAAAATTTGAAATTTTTTTTTCATTTACATTATTTTTTAGTTTGAAAATGTGAAAGGAACTTTTTGTTTGAGTTTTGTAAAATGATCCTTCTTATTTTTGAATGAGAAGTGGCAAAATAAGTACTCTCTCCGTCCCAATTTACTTGTCACTTTTTGGAGTTCGTGCCACTTTTCAATTGATTATATCTTGTAATTTATAATATTTTAGGTGATTTTGAAAACATTGTATTATAGAACAAATTGAGATCTATCAAACAAGATCCATATTGGATATAAAATTCATTACCAATTTAAAGATATAACTAATTCTTTTTTTCGGTTGGAATAGAACTGTGACAAGTAAATTGGGACGGAGGGAGTACTTATTTTTTAAAAAGGTTTTCGAAACGGAGCCTAAAAAAAAACCATCCTTTTTAACCTCTTTTTTTGTTGGAGGAAACAGCTAATGCCTAATGCCTTTCACATCACCTAGCCTGGACCAAAATGGCCACAAATAAACCAAGCGTCAATTCAATGTTCGTCATTATAATAGCCGACCACGCGCTCCCCGTGTTCGCCAGTGGTCCCTCTAACTAATCCTACTAGGTGAACTAATTATTTTATGCCCGTCGCTCTTTCTCCACCATATCGCAAAATTTCAGAGGAAATATATACGAATCCTATAACAATGTGTGGTAAAAGATAGTCGAGGCGGTCACATGACGATGTCCAGAAATACTGAATACTCGTACTAGGCAGATCATAAAAAAAAAAAAAAAAGGAATTTCCTACAGGGTTTAAATCCCACACCGTCCTCTAATAGGATTCAGAAAACCCAATTCAAACCTTTATAAGAATCCAAGTCAATAGGGATTAACTGATATAATTACTTCATAATCATTAAAGAAAGAACCAGCAAAACACAAACCATTCTGCTAAATAAGTCAATTGGCTTATTTTTTTGTCATTATTCAAATTTTTTTCGTATTTGTTAGTTTTTCGTCAATTTTTGGGGATTATTGCATTGTTATGATAAGAGGAATCTAAAAAGTAAAAAAATCTTATTTTTTTTTTGAATAAAGAAAAAAATAAGCCAATAAGCCAATTTTTTCATCTTTATTCCAAAAAAATTGAATTTTAATCATAATTTTTTACTTTTTAGATTCCTCTTGTCAAGATGATGTAATAATCCTCAAATAATTGATGAAAAACTAACAAATACGAAAAAATTTGAACAAGGACAAAAAAAATAAGACAATTGACTTATTTAGCCGAATGAGGCCTTTGATACCAGAGCGAACATGTTGTACCCTTTTACCGTGCGCAGAGAAAAATACAGAGAGAAATAAGATTGATAATTGAAAGAAAATTTATTAAAAATCGTATGAAAAAAAATATTCAAAATCCTAAATCCCCAGACGAATATAGTCCTATAACCATTCCAATTTCTCACCCTTTCTTCTTCAGTCTCCCCATTGAACACAATATAAAGTTGTAACAGGCTCTGTTTGAAATTTAAACAAAAAGAAATGAAAGGAAAAGAAAATAAAATGGGAGGAAAATAGAAAGAAAAATTTACAATTCATAAAATTTAAAAATGTTATTTTCTTCTTATTTTCTGTTCCAATCAAACAATAGGAGGAATTTTTTTTTAATTTTTCCTTTCTTTTCCATTCCTTTCCTTTTAATTTCTTCCATTCCTCTGGGTCTTTTGTCCGTGTAAACAAGTCAAGTAAAAACCTTCATCTTTGCACGTTAAACCCATTATAACCACTTCCATCCTGTCTCTCTCTCTCTCCCTCTCAAAAATTTTCTTGGTTTTCGCATAGAAATCAAGAAAACCAAACAATTGATTGAAAACCCTTTTTGTTCTTTAGTCCCGTGTTAGATTTGATCTGGTTAAGTCGAGCCCAAAATATTTGCCGAGATTTCATTCCTTCCATTCCCTTAAAAGTAATTCCTGTGGGTGTTCTCTTTGCAAAGAATTCAAGAAAATCAAGGGGGTTTCTGAGCAATCCTTGTACCCTGGAAAACCCTCTTGTTCTTAGCATTTCCGTATATAGATTTGGCTTTCTGGGTTGTCCCTATTTGAAAAGAAAGAACAATCCTTGTACAGAACAAGAACCAACAAGATAGATCAAGATGCCTAGGTGGGTGTTGTCTTTGTAAAGGAATTCGAGAAAATCAAGGTATTTCCGACAATTCTTGTACCCTTTTGGTATTTAAATTAGAAACAACAAGATATAGATCAAGATGCCTCTATGGAAGAAGGCAGCCAAGTGCAACCGAATCTCCAAACTGGTATCAGACCACATCCACTCGCCCCACAAGCGCGGCGGATCCCTGGTGGTCGAGACCGGCTTTCCCACGTCCCTCGTCGATCTCTTCGTTAAGAACCGCGACCGCCTGAAAAAACCCTCCAAAAAGAAGAAGATATCCGAATCGATTCCTATGCCCAACTCTCCCTCTGTTTCGCCCGTTTCTGAGAATTCTGAATTGGGTCTGCCGAGTGTTCGCGTTAATCTGGCCTCAGAGAAAGTTGATTTGGGTTCATCGGATCGGTTTGGCAATGAAATTGTTGAGATTGAGGAGAGGGGTTTGGTGGTTGATGGTGGAGGAGGAGGTGGGGGTGAAGTTGTGGCGGCAAATAGCGTTTTGGTGGCCATTTTGAAGACTTTTTTGGTGGTAATATTGGCATTGGGGACAAAGCAGTTTGTGGTTGGGATTACAATGTCTGCTTTCTTGCTGCTTTTCATGGAGTATGCGGGGAAGCATTTGGGCTGGTTGCTTAAGCCATGTTTGGACTCGCAGAAATCATTGGTTGAAAGGGTTGTGTGCCTTTTTGGAATCAAAGGGGCCAAATTGGTAGTTAAAGAAGATAAGGGTTTGAAGGCACCTGTTTCAGATGATCGCTTTCAAGAAATCCAGCTCGTGCCATCAAATTCGAATTTTGGTGGTTCTTGTGTGATTGAAGGTCATAAGGCGAACGATCCCTTTCAAGAAATTCAAATCGAGCAACCTAGTTCCGATTTGGTTCCTTCAACTAGGGAGATTCAAAGCGTGGGATACGAGTTTGATTTGCGTAGTGGCAAGGAAAATTGGCTACATGAAGAAATTGGCGAGAAAAAGGAAGTTATGGAGAAAGACGGGGCATCCAATGGTGATTTTCTGGATCTTAAATGCCAAAAGAATCAGAAAGAAAAGGTCAAGAAGAAGGAAGTTAAGGAGAAAGATGAGGTTGTGGATCTTAAAAGCCACAGAAGTCGAAGTGGTAAGATAAGGTCGAAAATCAAGAAACTCGTTTCAAATAAGCTTTCTTGTTCAAAGAAGAAACGAATGTCATCGAAAAACGAAGCATCAAGTCCCACTGGTGACGATGTAGTTGCGGTTATGAATGAAGCAAAAGAACTTTTAGAAGAAGACGAGCAGCTACGTGGATTGGAATATGTATATGTATATGACGACAGATCAACGTCCTTTTCGAGCGGAGGGAATCAGGAACGTTTAGATTTCGTAACAAGTTGCAGTTCCAGTGAACTTTCCCAGGTTGAAATGGAAGATACCGTGACGAGGGAGGAAGATATTGGACCGAAGACAGAGAGAAATTCAGGGTATTTCCCCGTCATTGCGATTGTTCTTGTTGGACTTGTATGGGGTAGGGTTTTTGCGCTCGCCTTCACCTTGTCGTGGTATTTGCTCTTGAAATCTGCCGGAATGCTTCTACGGAAGTTTATAAAAGCTTGCCCCGACGAGGTCTCAATTTCTAGCTAGAAGATTGGGGAAGTTCAGTTTTTTTATACATGCCTTTCTGTTTCTGGGTCAATTGATGGTGTTGTTTGCCTCTGTGAAAGTGTTTTTAAGCCTTTGTGTGCATTATGATTTATGGGTGTTTTACCATTACAGAAGGTTCAACCTATGGTTGGCAATCCAACATGAAGAGGTGGTATTTATGAACATAGACAGACAGTTTGTGATATTGTTCTCTTGGCCATTTAATCGTCTTTGGTGCGGCAGCTATTGTATCTCCCATTTTATATTTATTCTCAAGGAATCCTCGACTGTTTGTCCCAAGCTCTAATATGCCAGATTCTTCGTTTGATGCTCATAATTCATAGCTACGTTTGGCTTGGACGCATACTCTGGTAAACTTCATGGAATAGGAGATACTGTCAAGCCTCTCTTTGTAGAGCGGTGCAAAGCGGCCGAATCAGGCTGCTCATCTCGGCAATTAACGGCTTGGATCTTAACCAAGCAGGGGATGGTTTAGATTTATATGCGTTCAGATTCAATCCGAGTTGTCCGTGCCAATATGAACAACCGGATCGACCGCTCGACAGGCAAGGACGGAATTGTGTGTATGGTGGGGTGGGTTATAGCCCATGCCAACTTTGAAAAAAACAAAAAAATTATATGTAAACTTTAGCCCAAATAATTTTAGTCTAATTTATTTTATTCACCAATTCATTTTAGCTCAGATCAAATTTCATTTTTGGTTCCGCCCTTGTCGGAAGGGAGCTGCCGAGCAGCAGTAGGCTGCTACTATTTGGCCCATTAGGCGAGCAGCGTCAATCGAGAAAGGGACTGGTTTGTTGTCTCATCTATTGATGTCTTCAAAAGGAACTCCCAGCCAAGTTATTTTCAAGACTTGGCTGGCTCACCATTGGATTGATTTTTTGAACCTCCGAGCCCGTTTCCCCTGCCAAAACACAAAAAGAAGCATACGTGTTACACCATTACTTCTCTTACCACTTCTATTAGGGGGGACTAGAACGGAAGTAGTTACCGACGAAATTTCAAACCGATTCCATGGCCATTCAGTTCCAACCTCCCATCGAGTCCATTTTTAAGGATACAGGGTTTGGTTTCATTCCGTATTTTGATCAAAACATACATGACATGAAATGGTCAGCGCAAAGCGCTAAATCATTCAGTAAATGGTAAATTTAGTAAATGCAGTTTGAACATAATTCGGCCATACCCGCAATGGTTGGGGACTACATGAGTTGTGTTGTTATAGTTTGAACATAATACAAGATGACAGTCCTACTCCTATTAGGTTGTCACCTCTACGCAGCTGATGCCTGGCTCTTTCAACATACCGAAAATTTTCATGTTCCTTCTCATCTCTTCAACTTTAGACCATTCTCCCGCTAGCGCATAGAAGTTCGAAAGTAAGACACGAACTGCATGATCTTCTGAACCCAACCTTTTCAGTTCATCAGCAACCTTTAATCCAAGATCGATCTTTGAGTGATTCATACAGGCACTTAGTAGGGTTTTATAAGCTACAAGTCTTTCCCCTGGATCCACGGCTTTAACGAACTCATCCGCCTGGTGAACTAGACCGGCTCTACTCAAGAGGTCGATTATACAACCAAAGTGCTCGACCTTTGGTTGGATTTTGTAATTTCTCACTAGTGTACTAAACAAGAAGCAACCTTCTTCAACTAGGCCAGCCTGTCTGCATGCTGCTAATACACAAACAAACGTTGCCTCATTAGGGTTAACTCCCTCATTCTCCATCCGATAGAACAACTCCAAAGATGCCTTTACATAACCGAAATTCGCAAGTCCTCCAATTGCAGATGTCCAAGTAAAAACATCTTTGTCTTCCATTTTGTAAAAAGTGGCCATTGCATCACTAATACTTCCACACTTTGAGTACATGTCAATTAGAGCCGTTCCAACAAAAACATCGTGTAACATGTTTTTTGTGAGGATTAATCGGTGAACATATCTACCATTTTGAAGATCCGATAAGCAAGCACAAGCGGAAAGAATACTAACTACAGTGTATTGATCAGGTTCGACCTCTTCATTCTGCATTTTCTCAAAAAGCACTAAAGCTTCATTCGGGTGGTTTGAGTCCACATAACCACTGATCATTGAGTTCCACAGTATCAAATCTTTGTCAAACCTACGATCGAAAATGTCGCGAGCCAACTCTATGAACCCTGTCTTGATACACCCATTGATCATTATAGTGTGAGACACTACATCCCTTCTACCACCCATTTCAGTAAATAAGGTTAGAGCAGCATTCATATCCCCATATTTCACATACATACCAAGCATTGCATTTTCCAAATTCACATAACAATCAAACCCGTTTTTTATCACAGAACCGTGGAACGAGCTGCCGTATTCCACCTTTGTTACTGCTGCAAGTACTGAAATTATAATCACGAAAGTGATAGAATCAGCTTCAATCCCTTCACACATCATTTCCTTAAACAAAACCAATGCTTCAGTCCCATCTCCAGATTGCGAATTATAAGCAGCCAGAAGTGAATTCCAACTAGCTAAATCTCTGTGAGGCATTTTATCAAACACGTACCTAGCATCGCCAATTAGGCCTGTGGACCCATAAAATTGAACTAGAGCATTCTGTACATAAACATCACTACCTAGGCCTACTTTTGTGACATGGGCATGGACTTCTTTTCCTTTAGGGAGTGATTTTAGGCGTGTGCAGGCCTTGAGGAGAACTGGGTAAGTGTAGTTATCTAGGGGGATAGAGTTTTTGATGGAGTGGTTGTATGTAAGAATGGCTTTGGAGGGTGCGGGGCTTTTGGAATAGACCGTGAGAATAGAGTTGAGCGTAGGGGTGGTGTGGAGGAGACCAGTTGTGATGGTTTGGGTGAGGATTTGATCTATTTGTTTGATGGTGTGGGGTGAGCGTTTGAGAGAGAGGATAGCTAGGTGCAGTTGGCTGCTCATTAGAGTAATTTTCTACGTATGTGTCAATTTTTGCGAAACTTTGCAGATATTATCCAATCCCGTTAACAATATCCCGTCAGCGAGGCAACAAACCGTGAGGTTCAAAGAATATTCTAGAAAGAATTAAAATCTTGTGGGATTATTCTAGATATTCAATAGATAAATTTGGATTATGTTGGAAAATAAAAGATATATTCTAGATTTTATTAAGATATGATATGATAAGATACTCTGTAATCTACTAGATATACATAAGATGAGAGCTGCTACCCCCAACCCCTTCCCTTCGTGCTAGAATGTCTGAAATACCTCCAACCCCCACCCTTTTAATTTAATTTTTTATTTAATTTTTTAATTCTTTTATTTAATTCATTTTTGTATGTATTTAATTTTTATGTTTTTTACATTTAAATTTGACTTTATATTATTTGAATTAGTTAATTAATTTATTTTAACAATGAATAATAAATAAAAAACTTCTAATCAATAATAATAAATTTAAACACATTTCATTTTATTATAATTGAGTACATATAGACAATACATGAAAATATATAAAAACACAAATTCTAATCAATATTTCCTCCAAATTTTGTTCCCGGCGTGCTTGGTGCTATACTCATTGCTTCGGACCACAAATAAATACGTATTGTATAATTATCAGCTCATCCTCTAGCTTCGATCGATGCATGGTGCCATCACCATAATAAGATCAGTGATACAGGATAATGAGGCTGTAAGAAAACTTGCACGAAGTGATTGCCAATACGGACAATAGCTATTTCATGGCGCTCTCGAACTGAAACTGGAGGGGACCTCAATGGCAAGTGAGTAAAACAACCCGAAGCATTCACGTCAAATGTATGCAGCACAAGATTATACCTTGAAGCGATGACAACTCCCAAAGTTATAGAGTCCATCCGATGTGTCATTGGTGTCATAGGTCGGAACTAATTTAGTGAGCGTAGTAGATCGTCTGGCCAACCCCTGTAATGGATAAATCACATCGTATAGATCCATATTTTGTTGAATCTCTTCAATATGCTCCTGTCGTACTTAATCCCAATCATCTTCACTATACCTGATTTGCACAGCTATCGCCCTAAATCCAAAATGATCGTCAACTCAGACATCAATAGTGTTGGAAATATAACGCTGATAAGCCTCATGTAATCGGTGAATGTAGGGATTAGGAATGGGTGGAACTAGAGATTGAGTATGGGTCAGTTGAGTGTTGCTAACCCCCGACCCCCTCCCACGTCTTCCTCTCTCTCTCTCACTCGTGATGTTGCAGTCTGTTGAGCAACTGGTTCATTAGAAATTGATATAGATGCAACCCTAGATTATTGAAATGGGTGCTTCTGAAAAAAGAAGGTATACGACATCTACTTTGCTCATATCGACTTGTAGGTCGACCTCTATGTTCCGTGTTGTACGATGGGGCTCGAACTGTGCTATGAGATGGATCCGTCATATCGATAAAACCTATCTATCATATGCTCTCACATACATAGATCCATCCCATGTAATATCTCAACAATCTGAGATGTCCTATCGAGTCATGCTCCATCGTCATTAAACTCGTGTGCGTGGATAGCCAACCTAGTCCAATAAGCGTGGATACTCCATAGAAGAATTGGAATGGAAAAGAAACGATAATGTGCAAGATCGTGAACGCATGGCAATCCGTGTGTTATTTTTGATCGTACAGTTGCAATAGCCAGCTAGGTGGGGGGATGCTTCTGAAGCGCATTCTAGCTGAACATGGATCAACTCCATTGCCTCTAATGAAATACGACACCTTACTTGATCAAAAATGTCGTCACGTAATTGTTTGTGGCGTGGAATATCCCCAAACTAAATTTTCAACGTCTTTTCTATTTTAGCAAAAGATGTTTGTAGCAATGACATGGTATCCCTTAAATATAGCTTTAGCCTCGCATGTAGGGGTGATTTCAGTTCGGGGTGAAATTATGGAAGATCGATTCAGTTCGGGTGTGGGAAGAGAATTTCATATATAAGAGATCGCGAGCAGTTACTGTATAACTTGAAGTTAACTTTTTGAGTCACGTGGTTAGGCTAAGAATTAAGCAGGTCAGCTGGCGCGGGTCATGACAGTATGTATTTCCAAGATTGATCCCGATCGGATTTAATTTCGATTTGGTTCAGTTCAGGGTGGTTCGATCTTGTCGGGAATTTCAGGGATTTCGAGTAGGTTTTCTGGCAAGAGATGCTCTAGTCAAGACCATAGTTTACTAACGTGCCAAAAGAATGGGAAATGAGTCAAATACTAACAGTTTACTAACGTGCCATCTCTGCATCCCCACACTATACAACATTGAAATCCAGTAGGAGTGCTTAAAGCTAAACAGATTACAAGCCCAGATTCTAATAGATTACAAATCCAGTAGGGGTGTTATTCCATCACCAGTCACCCTTCACTACATTAGTTGCATTACAAACCCAGATTCTAACACCAAATTTCAAATTCAACACCATTAACATTATAAGTTTACAACCCTCAAGCAAAAAAAATTAAACATCAGATTATGAAACCAAATTAACATCACCAAACTAAGGTAGTTCAAAAAGCTATCAACACGTCAAGACAAATCACCATCAACACCTCAAGACAAAAGGCCATCAACACCTTGCCAAGGAAAACAAAATAAAAAAATTAAGGTAGATCAAAATCAACATCAACATCAACCTGATAAATTAAAACAAGAATTTGTAGACATAACAAGAATTTTTGTATCCAATACCCATGGTAGAACTCCTCAATCCAAGCACCAACCATTTAGTCCCTATCACTGGATTCCAAGACAACTAAAAACATAGAGAAAAAACATACAAGTAAGACATTCAACATGAAAGATATTAAAGAACCATAACATAAAGAAATCAAGAACTAAAAAGAGTGGTACCCGAATTTAATTGCTCCAACTCATCAAGTTGTTTTCTAATATTGATATTTGTTGGTTTTCTTATCCATTGTTGCATGGTAATAAGAGCCTCCATGGTCTTTGAAGAAAGAGAACTTCGATAGGGATCAATCACATGTCCGCCTGTGCTAAAAGAGGATTCGGAGGCAATCGTGAACACAGGATAGCTAGCACATCATGTGCCAATCACTAATCACCCCAAAATTTCCACCATTCCAATTCTGGACACGGACTACACTCCACTTCGTTATCAACTATAATAGATCACATTCGTATTCGCCTTAGCTTTAAACAAGTTTCTTACTGCATAACTAACAACGACCACTTGACTTAAGTTACATCCTTACAATTGTCCTTAATTTTCCTTTTTCTTTTTTACAAATAATATCACCACTGTTTTCCCACCAACTCATTATAACGACACTATTGCAGCAATCTCAACAACGACTACAACATTACCGAAACACTTTCTTCAAGATCAAGTAGTTATTCAAGCAAAACATTTAAAGCACCCAACCTTGAAAGATGGTTGGTTTTCTTTTAGCTAAGGGTCGAAACACTTTACACCATGTCTTAATATTAAATTGGACTTATAAAAGTCACTATAGACAATTTTCCTACCAATTTCATTTATAAACTTAGCAATTTCTCACCAAGACTAGGTAACACACATCTTTGAAATATAGAGACACATATCCACAATGAACTTATTAGGCAACACCGAATCGTCACACATGCATACTCCTTATAATCTTCCTCTTGAGTCTTTTGCAACTAAAATCTTCACATCAAGGTAATCCCATCTTCAAAAGCGTGAAATCAACGAACAAACACAAAATGTATTACTAAGATATCACTCAATCTATCCATTTTTCAGTTCCATAGCAAAAGGAAAATCTTTTACTGAGCCCATGTTCCAGATATTCAATCTTGAAGTCGCGGTTGCCAACCGTACTTCAAATTGGACATCCAAATGTAGGTCCAAAAAAAATCTTAGAAGACCGAGTTTTATATATATCAAGTCTAGTCGCATTTAGCATTCAAGATATCACTTAACATAAGCATATTAAACGCACTATACGTTCAAGCTTTACCATTTTAGTTCAAGCTTTACCATTTTAGGTAACACACTAAAATCGATCATCATGCTCTAGTTTTCAACCTTGGTCTCAAACCAACAAATCCTTTTAGAATCAAATTAGCAAGTGAGAACGATAACTAAACACATGTTTCTATTAGAAGATGCCAAAAGTAATCCAACCCTCCAAGTTTCCTTTGTCAACCAACCTCCATGAATCCCATGCACAAAATCATTAAAACAATTAATTCCAAGACTCAAATCAACTCCATAATTCTTACTTTATCTTTACTGTAACTATATATCTATGACTCACCAAGTCTTTCGCGTAAGTGAACGATTACTCCAACACCTCACATCCCATTTACACTTCCTCGAATAAGTACATCATGCACAATCTTCAGCCTCACAAGAGTTCACAACTCAGATCCGAGTCAAATATCATGGTACCCTAACAACTCAAACCAATCCCTTGGTCAGGCCCGAATTTATACACCACATCAAAATACAAACAGATCATCTTTAAGCAAGTAGGGTCACATAAGTATATACTTCACATAGCATGAAGCACATAAGCGTGTAAGAGAAAGGCAAGTGATCGCATATACACCTTATTCATTTATACCATAGAGTAATCAAACATTGAATAGGACATACAACAAATGTCAAGTCCTCACATTTCTCCCATTTTTTACACGTGCCAACATGACTACGCCAATCACGTGATAACGAATACAATGTCACATTGTTAATGAATATCATTCGGGCGTGCACACACATGTCATATTAAAATATGCAAACTTTGAACCCATGACACTAAAGTCTCCCCACAGTCTCAAAGTATTCTAACCTAGACACTCTAATACAAATTTGTCACTCCCTTGATTTTCAACATAAATAAATAATATATTTCAATAAAAGATCCTCGCATAAGATAAATAATACCCAAAAGAGTTCCCACCTGTTTAACTTTATAAATAAGTCCCCAAGTTTTAAAAAAAAAAATCCAACATTGGCACTCCGGCCCCAAATAAGTTCAAGTACAAGTACGAATAAGTTCTTAGATTACAAAAGGTTTAGTCAAAAGGAATTCCAGAGTGATTAGTTACAAACTCATCCTTAACAAAGAAATTCATTACACCGATGAAGAAGTAACTAAACAACGTTTGCTTTCCAAAAGTCTTCTATATCCAAGCACACAATGCATGCATGCTATTGTCCGGCATTTGAACCTGAAAAGAATGATAGGTTGAGCTATACTAGCCTAGTAGAAAAATCGTTATCAATTCTAGGTGCAAATATGGTGACAAGTGCAAAGGAAGGGATACAAGGGAATATAGTTCATTCAAAGGGTTGCAATCATCTTATAAATGCGTCAACGTTCACTACGATCATTCTAAGACTTGCCATTATCATAATTAGCCACATAGTTCACAAGGCTCATGCAACTCTATCGTTTCTGACATGACTTGCTATCCCAAATCTTCACTGTCTGTATTTTCATCCCTTGCGTTACAGTATAACACCACGAGGATTGTCGCATTACCACCCATTGTGTTATGAGATCCACATGAATCTCCATATTACCACCCCTTGCGTTACGAGACTCCATATCCCAACTTTTGACTCACACAGCTACTTTCTAACTCAATATGCAAACCAAGACCTTCTAATGATCACAATTATACGTGAAACATCATACGATATGCCAACATCACAGCAAATGGGCCACAAACATTCACAAGTAACAATCAATGAGATGCATTTCAACAAAGTTTTAACCAAGTAATTCCCTATTCGTTCCTCACTAACAGAAGGTCAACGGGTCAAGAATAACATCCACTAATCATAGGAAGTCAAAACGACAGAACGAGAATCATAGGAGTAGCCAACGGATATTGGCAGGCTGACACACTCTCACTCCAATGGTCATAACTTTCTGTATACTAAGAGTTTTAAGGCGATTCCGATGACAATGAAAAGCTAACTTCAAGACTTCAAATCGAAATAAAGTTTGCATTAATCGGACATCGAACGAGGAAGTTATGGCAGTTTGAAGTTAGGATGAAACCCAGAAGACGAGCAGAGTTTTCAGAGAGGGGAGGGATCGATCCCTGAGCGATTTCGGGTGATTTCTGCACTTTTTTGACAGCTTTCTAGAGAACGAAGTGAGATGATCAAGATTCGATTTTCCCACCAAATCAACATATAAACACATAAAAGAGGTAAAGAAGTACCTACCTCGCAACGATAACCAAGATCCAAGCGATTTGAACGAGCCCTAGCTTCCTCAAACTTCAAAATCAAAGAAAGCTCTCCTCCAAGCTTTACCCAAGGAAATTTCAAGCTCAAGAACGCGATTAAAGGATGGAATGAAGGTTGATCTTTGAGGTTCTTGAAGTCTTGGTAGAGTTTTGAGTGAGAGGAGAAGAGAGAGAGAATCGGTAGAGAGAGAGAGAGAGAAGGGGGTCAATAGAGAGAGAGATGGGAGATGAAATAATCTCCTACATACACACACACTCACTATATATATGCCCACATATCTCTAAATCACACACATTCCCTCAAGTGTCCATTCTACCACTTCAATCCTCAATTCAATTAACCACCAAATAAATCATATTTTCTGAATCAGGCATTTAATAAGCATTTCAATTATTAAAAATTATTCGGGTCTCTACATTACGCAAGAGAGAAACCAACAATGTATCTGTATTGCAAGAGAGAGAGTAATAAAATCATTACAAAATTACCATGTGGTTGTTTAGCCAAACCCAAATTAGCCCAAAGGAACATGTTAAAGCAAGAGAGAGAGAGAGTAATAAAACCATTACAAAGTTATCATGTGGTTGTGTAGCCAAACCTAGGTTAGCCCAAAGGAGTATGTTAAAGCATCCAACTCAAAGCCGATTGCAATGAGTGGAAAGGCCCCCAGGCTCATATGTTAGTTTTTGAGGTTACAAGTAACCAATGTGGGACAAACTCTAACACTTTGCTACACGTTCAACCCCTAATCTACAGTTGGAGAAGTAGCACAACTAACAGAGCAATCAATCAAGTGAGTACTTTTGTCCAAAAGTCTAGTTCTGATACCATGTTAGAGCATTCAAAACCTATTGGCAATGAGTGGAAACACTGCCCAAGGTCATGCTAGTTTTAGAGATTATAATTAACCAATTCCGGATAAGCTCTAACAGAACATAAGTCTACCATATTCTTGCTGAGCAATTCAAATGACAACGAATATGAATACTAATATTAAGCATTCAAATTGTTAACACTTAAATTTTGATATACTGAACTGTATTAAGTTATGAATTGGCCACAAGATTACCAAAACAAGCCCCAATCCAGAGATTTATGCGTCACTCATCGTAAATTTATGTATTATTTAGTATGTCAAGTTAGTTTTTGACTTGTTGCGATGGTGATCCATTATGAAGGTGATATAGGTGATTTTGTATCAGAGACTTGACATGTGACTATTGTATCTCTCCATTGAAACGTGCTTTCTAGGTGGCTCACGCTGAATCCATACAACATGGGACAGAATTAGAGTACATTTGGTATTGAGTTTTATCACCACATTGAAACCTGCTTGGCCTTGATGTAGTTTGGACAAATGGGAATGCTGTTGCATTTGCCTTCAGACGAAAAAAATTGCAAGAGAAGTTGCTAAAAATTAAGACTCAGTGAAAAGATAAAAATGGCAAGCTATGGAGGAACTTTGTTGAAGTTGTTAATAGCTTCCGGAGTTATATATCGCAATTTAAGCCAATTCTTTATTTGCATATTGTGGCCGCCTTCATACCCAATCTGGCATTTCTGGTAGCTGACTTTTACGATTCAAAAATCACTACTTGAAACTGATGACCTTATTGGAGTAACTTTGGTTGAGGCTGAGAAAATGCTGAAGGCTGAAGCCATGCATTATTTTGACTGTGTCTTCCTTTAGGTGTTAAGAAATTACAAGATTTAAGCTTCATACCTCGAGAGCCAGCTTGGCCATGAGATGCCAACTCAGACGACTTTGGTTGGGTGAAAAATTATGATGAAGAGAAATGTGTCCATTTCTCTCATACGCTACTGTGTTGGTGAGATTATGTCCTCGAGGAGCTAAAATTGGAAGTACCATTTGTTACTGGTACAGAAGTTCCTATGAAATAGGAAGTGCTGAACTTTACCGATTTACAACAATGAAACCTAGAAATTGATCACTTATCTAATTTGAGTAACTCCACAGGAAAACCTCAACAGAAGTTGGTCTTCTGCATCTACTATGCAAGAGGCCAGACATAATGCTTATAGTAGTTGACACATTTCTGATTGGTTATGCCTTTCAATTTTAGGCATTCAAATTTTTGATGCTTAATATTTAGAGACGAATCCCTTTATGATAGTTGTATTGTATCTGAATT
Organism: Rhododendron kiyosumense; assembly: GCA_019656275.1. Lineage (NCBI taxonomy): Eukaryota > Viridiplantae > Streptophyta > Magnoliopsida > Ericales > Ericaceae > Rhododendron > Rhododendron kiyosumense. Next base: position 391,856 of record BPLS01000549.1, read on the forward strand.
CAAACTAACAATCCTTATCATTCCATATCTTTGATATATAACAAATGCTCAAGGATTAACAATTTGTGATGCATGCCGATAAAGAAAAAATGTAGAACCTTCAGATGTAGCTGGTGGGATGAAGATAATTGGTTTATCTCCATATTGGTTTGGTTTGATTTGGCGCAAGGAAGTGCTGTACAGAATACTGTTAGTATGCAATCACTAGTTTTGCTGACAGGGCCAAACGGTGGTGGTAAATCAAGCTTGCTTCGATCAATTTGTGCAGCTTCATTACTTGGAATATGTCACGCCCTGGATTTTTAACATAATAATAATAGTCTTTCATAAGGAAAATTATTGGTAAAGTTCATCATAATATCCCAAAGGTTTTCCCATAATCCATCCAAAAGTACAAACATCATCAAAATTTACAATAATGGCACTCCGGCCCCAAGTTTCATAGTTAAACAAAAGACAACAAGTTTAGAGGTTATAACAAATCATAAGATTGGCTCAAAATTACAATTACATCTCTCAAAAGGATTTTACAAAGATGTCAAAGTAATTCCTCGGTGTTAGCTTTCAAAAGAATGGAGTCATATGCACGTCAAGCACTCCAAATCAATGCCCTTGAGGTGTACCTGAAAATAATAATAGGTTGAGCTACACTAACCCAGTAGAGAAATCTTTGCTTAAACTATATGCATATGGAATAGATAATGCACCAAGATGAACATTGTCAACAATGAAGCTTCTCACATGAACAAGAGTAAGAGAATAAGACATGGTAGCCAACATCGTTCATATTCATATCGCTTGATAATCTCTAAGTTCTCTATTTCCACTATGCTTAGTATTCTCGATTTCATTTCCGAGCATTCGGGACCCCGTGCATCCTGTAGTCATTCCGGCATCGCACCATTCGGTGGATCCGTGGCTTTCTTGTGCACTGCCGAGCTTTTGGGACCTCGTGCGTCTCGTTTCCGGCATCCCACGTTATAGTGGTTCCGTGGCTTTCTTCGTTTCGTTCTATCGTTCTAAGTTGTGATTTTCCATTCTACAAGCCTCAATACCATAAAGCATGACGTATGTCAAATTCAAAACATTCATAAAACATGCCACAATACTCACGTAATAACCCGAATGCATAGACAACCGCACAAGTATCATATTCACTTAGTTTTACACCTTCCTTTGTTATAACGAGAGCCAAAGGAGTGGGGACGAGCAACGAATCATTGGAACGCGAGCAATCGAGTTTAAACATGATAGAATGTGATTGAAGAGTGTTAGAAGTGATCGGGGATCAACACAATCGACGGATAAGCAACGAAGTTCAAAAATAGTTTTCTAAGTCATTGGTACCAATACCTCAAAAACTAGGTATCGGTACCATGACACTCCAGTGAGCAATCTGACTTAGGGTATTGGTACCTCGAAAACAAGGTATCGGTACCAAAGGTACCGGTACCTCAAAAATGTGGTATTGGTACCACGACAATCAAGAGAGCAATTTGAAATAAGGTATCGGTACTTCAAAAACTAGGTATCGGTACCAAAGGTACCGGTACCTCAAAAATGTGGTATCGGTACCACAGAGTTACAGCGCACGATTTGCAGAAAAATCAACAACGAACATAACTTCGAATTCAACCATTTGGAACCCGATTTTTGGCACACAAACCACTCATAAACATGTAGAGAGTAAGAATTCCTTACCTCAACTTCGAGAGCGAAACCCAACGAAATTGATCGAGCCCTAGCCTTGAAATTCGAAATCCTTCTAGAATCCTCCTCTCCGAGCTTACTCCAACGAAACCCGAGGTCGAGAGCCCGAGAGGATGATGATTTAGTGAAGATCTTGGTAGGTTTTGAACTTGGAGTGGGATTTTTGAGTGAGTGTGTGAGAGAGAGAGGAGAGAGCCGAGAGAGAGGGAGACGCCGGGAGAGAGAGAAAAAGAAATGGAGGATTTTTCTCTTCTACACACACACCCACACACATATATACTCACATATTCACATATTGCACATGCACCCCTCCACAAACAATCTTCCCACATTCACCCCAATTCATTTAAACTCAACAAACCCCATATTTTCCTCCATTATAATCATTAATAAACCTTTTTACTAATTTTCGAAAAATACGGGTCTTTACACCCTATCCTCCTTAAGAAAATTTCGTCCTCGAAATTTATAATCATAATCAACAAGGTATGCAACAGTTAGATATGCACCAATTGTATTACTAAACATCATGCAACAATTTCATAGTCATAAACCTTAATTCGGAGACTCACATTGATTCAAAGCGGAAATAAGTGCGGATACTTCTCTCTAACCTCATCTTCTCGTTCCCAAGTCGACTCTTCCTTGCCTTGGTTACTCCACAAGACTCGCACTAACGGTATGGCCTTACCCCTCAACACTTGATCGCGCGAATCTAAGATACGAATTGGTTCTTCTCCATATGACGCATCGGCTTCTAACTCAAGTTTGGACCACTCTAAGACATGAGATGGATCCAGCTCGTATTTCCTTAACATGGACATGTGAAACACGTCATGCACTCCCGAAAGTTTCGGTGGCAAGGCCAAACGATACGCTACTTCTCCAATCTTCTCAATGATGTCAAACGGCCCGATACAACGTGGTGAAAGTTTCCCTTTCTTCCCAAAACGTGACAAACCTCGACGTGGCGATACCTTAAGAAATACGTGATCCCCCTCTTCAAACGATAACCGGCGACGGTCGGCATAGTTCTTTTGCCTACCTTGTGCGGTCAACAATCTTTGACGAATCACTTTGACTTGTTCGGTTGTCCTTTCTTGAGCTTTCAAAAGGCGTTGGCAAATTGCTTTCATGCTCTCAGATGTCTCCTTGATCATATCTGGTCCTACCAATGTAGCCTCGCCCAATTCGGTCCAACACACGGGTGATCTACACGGTCTCCCATACAAAGCCTCATATGGTGCCATCTCGATACTCGATTGATAACTATTATTGTACGCGAATTCGATTAACGGCAAATGATCCTCCCAACTACCTCGAAAATCCATGACACAAGCCCGAAGCATGTCCTCCAAAATCTGAATCGTTCGCTCGGATTGACCATCGGTTTGAGGATGATACACAGTGCTAAACAAAAGATTGGTGCCAAGAGCAGCTTGTAAACTTTGCCAAAAGCGCGCGGTAAATCTCGGATCTCGGTCGGATACAATAGAAACGGGGATTCCATGAAGGCGGATAATCTCTCGAATGTACAAGCGACTAAGCGTGTCAATCGAATCGGTAACTTGAATAGGTAAGAAGTGTGCGGTTTTGGTCAAATGATCCACAATCACCCATATAGCATCATGTCCCCTCGGCGACTTTGGAAAACCCGTAACAAAATCCATGGTCACGTTCTCCCATTTCCACTCGGCCACTGGCAACGGTTATAACTCTCCCACGGGTTGTTGATGTTCAGCTTTCACTTGTTGGCACGTGAGACACTTAGACACGAAAATAACGACATCCCTCTTCATTCCAGACCACCGAAATTGTCTACGCAAGTCATGATACATTTTCGTCCCTCCCGGATGAACGGCTAACAGAGAATGATGAACTCTCGCAAAATTCTTCCCGACACGACATGGGTACGAATAACTTTCCTTGGGTAACGTAAGCCCCCATCGGTATGAATCATCCACCCTTCTTGAGCCTTTCCACTAAGAAATTTGGTACGAAGTTCCTCCGCTTCCTCGTCATGTTGTTGTGCTTCAATGACTCGATTCGATAAAGAAGATTGAATGGTCAAATTGCATAAGGTTACCCCATCTCGGACGTCCTCAAAGTGCAACGCGTAAAATCTTAAATCATTCATCATTTTCCACTCGTGAATTGCTAGACTCGCAAGGTGTGTCGGTTTTCTACTCAATGCATCGGCCACTACATTCGCCTTCCCCGGGTGATATTGCAAATCGAAGTCATAGTCCTCCAAATGCTCCATCCAACGTCGTTGTCGCAAGTTAAGCTCTTTTTGGGAGAATAGGTACTTAAGGCTCTTATGATCGGAAAGGACCTCAAATCTCTCACCGTACAAGTAATGACGCCAACTTTTCAATGCAAAAATGACAGCCGCAAGCTCTAAGTCATGCGTAGGATAATTTCGCTCGTGAGTTTTCAATTGCCGCGACCCGTACGCCACTACTCGCCCTAATTGCATCAAAACGCACCCAAGCCCCTCTTTCGAAGCATCATAATAAACAGAATAGCCAACTCCCCGTTCAGGCACAATCAAAATCGGCGCGGTCGTCAATCGTTTCTTCAATTCCTCAAAAGTTGTCTCACATGCGTCACTCCAAACAAAACGTGTCCCTTTCCGTGTCAACCTAGTCATAGGTGCCGCTAGACGCGAAAAGTCTTGGACGAAACGACGATAATACCCTGCCAAACCCAAGAAACTACGAATCTCGAACACATTTTTCGATCGTTGCCAATTCATAACGGACTCTATCTTCCCCAGATCCACGGACACCCCACCATCCGAAACCACGTGACCCAAGAATTTAACCTCCGATAACCAAAACTCACACTTACTAAGTTTAGCGTACAAACGGTGCTCTCTCAGAAGTTCAAGAACGATAGTGAGATGAGTTTGGTGTTCCCTCTCCGAAGGTGAGTATATGAGAATGTCATCTACAAAAACGACCACGAAGCAGTCAAGATAGGCACGAAAGATACGATTCATTAAGTCCATGAAAGTAGCCGGTGCATTCATCAACCCAAAAGGCATAACTACGAACTCGTAATGACCATAACGCGTACGAAAGGCGGTTTTTGGAATATCCTCTCTCCGGACCCTTAATTGATGATAACCAGACCTCAAATCGATTTTCGAGAAACAAGTCGCACCCCGAAGTTGGTCAAACAAGTCATCGATTCTAGGCATTGGATACTTATTCTTAACGGTGACACGGTTGAGCTTACGGTAATCGATACACAAACGAAGTGAGCCATCCTTCTTTTGCGCAAAAAGTGCTGGTGCTCCCCATGGAGATGTACTCGGACGAATAAACCCCAAATCTTCCAATTCTTGCAACTGGACCTTTAATTCCCTAAGTTCAGCAGGAGCAAAACGATAAGGAGGTACAGAGATCGGTGCAGTACCGGGAAACAGCTCGATAGTAAACTCGACTTCTCTCTCGGGAGGTAAACCGGGTAACTCCTCCGGAAACACATCCGGGAAATCGCAAACAACAAGGGGCAACTCCCCACGCACAGACACATCCTCATCCAGAGTCAAACTTGCCAACAAAGAGTAAACGGACTCCCGCTCTCGAGACCCACACAGATACGGCTCCAACGGTTCCCGACGTTCCCCAAAGAACTCAAAACAAGCACCCTCAGGCGGACAAATACGAACTCGACGCTTGAAACAATCAATGGTGGCATGAAACATAGATAACCAATCCATTCCCAGGATAAGGTCAAAGCCCGACATTCCCAATACAATGAAATCAAAGGTGAAGCGACGATCATGAATAAGAAGTTCACAGTCTCGACAAATACGATCCAAAGGCGTTCTACCCCCTAAAGGTGTTTCAACAAATAATGGTGGGCTTAGAATTTCAGTTTCCAACTCCAAAGCACACACAAAGGATGCAGCAATAAATGAATGAGATGCTTCAGAATCAAAGAGTACTTTAGCAAGGGAATTGAACAATAGAAATGTACCCCTCACAACCGAAGCCTCTGGAGCCTGAGAAGTGACTGGAGGCGGTGGAATAGCAGAAGTGATAGCAAATGCCCTATCCTGAGTAGTCTGATTCTGCACAAATCCTCCCCTATGCCCTGAAGCCTGAGAAGGAGAAGAAGAACTCGCACCCCTTTCATTCTGAGAGCCCTGAACGGTAGTAGTTTGACGGAAATGTGGTTGTTGCTGTCTCTGCGCACCCCTAAATGACTGCTGGCCAAACCCGTGCCCAGACTCCGGCTGCTGCACAGAACCCGACTCCCTACGAGCGCCTCTCACTCTACGAGGACAATCCTTGGCTAGATGGCTAAACTCCCCACACACATAACACTCCTTTGATCGACAATCTGCTCGAAAATGGCCCGGCTGACCACAACGGTGACACGTAATCGCTGGCCTAGAATGAGCTCCTCGAACCCCAGAAGAAACGGTCGATGCCCTAACACTCGGTTGGCTTCGAGTTGCAGAAGATGACTCCCTTGGCCTTTTCCTCCCTTGGTTCCCAAAAGTCCCCGAAGAACTAACTGTAACGGTCGGTTGCCTCGGTTCCCAAACTCCCCTATTTCTCTGAGACTCCTTCGGTATTTCGACACTCCTCGCGCACTCCACAACCTCGAAATATCTCATCTTATGCTGAGCCACTACCATCCTCTTTACGGAAGAATGCAAACCCCTCTCAAAGCGTCGACATTTCCTATCCTCAGTTGCTACTAGCTCGGGAGCAAATCGTGACAAGGATTGAAACCTCAACGCATATTCAGAAACGGTCATATTACCTTGCTCAAGCCTCTCAAATTGATCCCTCAATTGGTCACGAGATGAGTCCGAAAAATACTGACTCGCAAATAGATCCTCGAATTCGGCCCACGTCAAATTTTCAACATCGGGCTCATTCGATTGAGCCGCAGTCCTAGCTGCCCTCCTCGCGTCCTTCCTACCTTCTAAAATAGATTCCCACCACTCACCAGCCTCTCCGACAAGTTGAACGGCCACGATACTCACCCGTAGGTCATCTTCGGTAATTTTAAGAGCGGTGAAGTTCTTACGGATTTGAGCCAACCAATGGTCGGCCACGAAAGGGTCACTACTTGCCCCATCAAACAGAGGTGGATTTAGACGACTGAATTCTCGCATGGCTACTAAGGCCCGACTGTTCGCATTATCTCTAGGAGGAGATTGCAAAAGGTTAGCGGCTGCAAGTGCCGCGACAATATCCCTAGCAAGAGGGTTCTGAACGTTTCGCGCCCTCGGATCCGGTCTGGCCCCCAATTCCGCATCCCCACGCGAAGCTTCCCCACGCTGGCTAACCTCGTCTTCCAATGGTTCAGCACGGCCATGACCACGGCCACGACCACCCCTATTTCCAGCTCCACCCCGCCTATTACTGCGTTTCGGAGGCATCTTGCTACAAGGATTAAGAGAGAAAACTATCAACCGCAACATATTTACTAAATGGTCAAACCCACAACTTCCCAACACGGGTTAACAACACTACGTCACCCTATGATAAAGTAAATGCAATGCCACATAATTTTATGGATGTCAATCACGCAAGCACACACATGTCACGTAAAAGATGCAATGCTTTTTGAACCCCTGAGACGAAGTCTCCCCACGGTCTCGAGGTATTCTAAGCCTATGCTCTGATACCAAGTTGTCATGCCCTGGATTTTCAACATAATAATAATAGTCTTTCATAAGGAAAATTATTGGTAAAGTTCATCATAATATCCCAAAGGTTTTCCCATAATCCATCCAAAAGTACAAACATCATCAAAGTTTACAATAATGGCACTCCGGCCCCAAGTTTCATAGTTAAACAAAAGACAGCAAGTTTAGAGATTACATGATTTAACAAATCATAAGATTAGCTCAAAATTACAATTACATCTCTCAAAAGGATTTTACAAAGATGTTAAAGTAATTCCTCGGTATTAGCTTTCAAAAGAATGGAGTCATATGCACGTCAAGCACTCCAAATCAATGCCCTTGAGGTGTACCTGAAAATAATAATAGGTTGAGCTACACTAGCCCAGTAGAGAAATCTTTGCTCAAACTATATGCATATGAGATGGACAATGCACCGAGATGAATATGGATACAAGAAGGTTTTCCACGTGGACAAGAGCAAGAGGATGATACTTGATAATCAACACCATTTGTATTCACGTCACTTAATAAACTCTAAATTCTCCATTTTTCAGTGTAGCAAGTGTTCTTGATTTCCTTTCCGAGCCTTTGGGACCTCGTGCATCTCGAATTCATTCCGGCATCACACCATTCGGTGGATCCATGGCTTTCTTGTGCACTTCCGAGCATTTGGGACCCCGTGCATCCCGTTTCCGGCATCCGACGTTATAGTGGTTCCGTGGCTTTCTTCGTTTCGTTCTATCATACTAAATTGTGATTTTCCATTCTACAAGCCTCGATATCGTAAAGCATGACATATGTCAATCCAAAACATTCACAAAGCATGCCACAATACTCATGTAATAACCCAAATGCATGGACAAACGCACAAATATCATATTCACTTGGTTTGACACATTTCTTTGTCATAACAAGAGCCAAAGGAGTGGGGACGAGCAACGAATCATTGGAACGCGAGCAATCGAGTTTAAACATGATAGGATGTGATTGGAGAGTGTTAGAAGTGATCGGGGATCAACACAATCGACGGATAAGCAACGAAGTTCAAAAATAGTTTTCTAAGTCATTGGTACCAATACCTCAAAAAGTAGGTATCTGTACCATGACACTCCAGTGAGCAATCCGACTCAGGGTATTGGTACCTCAAAAACAAGGTATCGGTACCAAAGGTACCGGTACCTCAAAAATGTGGTATTGGTACCACGACAATCCAGAGAGCAATTTGAAACAAGGTATCGGTACTTCAAAAACTAGGTATCGGTACCAAAGGTACCGGTAATTCAAAAATGTGGTATCGGTACCACAGAGTTACAGCGAACGATTTGCAGAAAAATCAACAACGAACACAACTTCGAATTCAACCATTTGGAACCCGATTTTTTGCACACAAACCACTCATAAACATGTAGAGAGAGTAAGAATTTCCTACCTCAACTTCGAGAGCGAAACCCAACGAGATTGATCGAGCCCTAACCTTGAAATTCGAAATCCTTCGAGAATACTCCTCTCCGAGCTTACTCCAACGAAACCCGAGGTCGAGAGCCCGAGAGGATGATGAGTTAGTGAAGATCTTGGTAGGTTTTGAACTTGGAGTGGGATTTTGAGTGAGGGTGTGAGAGAGAGAGGAGAGAGCCGAGAGAGAAGGAGACGCCAGGAGAGAGAGAAAAAGAAATGGGGGATTTTTCTCTTCTACACACACACCCACACACATATATACTCACATATTCACATATTGCACATGCACCCCTCCACAAACAATCTTCCCACATTCACCCCAATTCATTTAAACTCAACAAA
>BPLS01000550.1:0-10384 GCA_019656275.1 Rhododendron kiyosumense
GCTCAACCTATCATTTTTAGGTATTAAACAAGGAAGTTGGCATGGCGGGCATTGCGTGCTTGTTGATCGTGGGTTTCAAAGGTATAAAAGAGGCGACAAATTGACATTTGCTTGGAATTAGTATTCAAAAGAATGATTAAAGTAAAATGTTATATTATTTTGATATTTGTATATCTTGGGGCTTCGAGCTAGGGTTGTAACGTTTGAATTTAACTTTGAGAATTGGGGAAAAATATGTCATTTGGGTATTATCGGTACTTCCTTAATGATTTTTATTATTTAAAATGATTATTATTTATGTTGAAAATCGAGGGCGTGACATTTTATCCAATGGATAATAGTTGTTAGGGTAATTAAATACTAAAATAGTCAAAAAGTACTTTAAAGTAATTAAATTAAAAGTCTATTTTTTTTTAAAAGATAAAAGTACTTAGCTAAGTATACATTTAATATAAACAATTGGGGTTCCTATTATCCAATGGATAATAGTTTTCCTAACAATTATCGTCCAATGGACGAAGAATAAAACCAAAATGATTAAATGAAAAAGAATATTCAATTCTTAGTCTAGGGTTCAAAAAGGTTCAAGAGGGGCAAAACGGTCCATTTACGGTGACTAGATGGCTTCCTAGTTTAGTTTCTCCAACCGGATGGTTAGAAACTAACTAGGCTTGCTAAGTGGGCTAAAGTGTAATTAGGACAAACGACAGGAATTTTAAAGCAATTCAAGCAATTAAAATTAATAACTCGAATAAGAGAAATAAATTTCCATTTATTGAAATTTAGAGTTATTACACAGCGGCTTTACTCCATACCTGCCATTTCAACAACTCCTCCAGCATTTCAGCAACTCAGCAGCACCACGCGCTCACTGTCACTAAGTCACTCAGCAACTCCATGCTCGCTATCGCTCAGCAGCTCTACGCTCGCTATCCTAAGCAGCTCTAAAGCTCACCGAAATCAACACCACCACGTGCTTATTGCTTTGATAGCTCCACAACAGCTATAAGCTCACTACTTAGTAGCCCTGAGCTCATTATCTTTACAACTCCGCTGTTCTAAGCTCATTCAACAGCTCTAAGCTCACTCAACAGTTCTGAGCTCATTACCATCAAGCTATCTCAACAGTTTCACATACTCGGGAACTCTGTGCTTACTCACTCAGCGACGCTATGCCCGTGAATTCACTATCACTATCTCAGCAGCTCCAAGCCCATTATCTCAGTGGCTCCAAGCCCACTATCTCAGCGACTCTACACTAAGCTACCTAGTGGCTCTGTGCCCATGCTCACTATCTCAAACTGGTTCTACACCGTAACAATTCTCAATAGGTTCTACGCCACCCCAATCAACAAGATATCATCTGTTCTCAAGCTCTATGCTTGAATGCTCAAAATCTAACATTTTGAATGCTCAAAGCTCGTCGAATGCCCAACCACTATGTACTGGATGCTCAAGTTTTACACTTGAATGCTCAAGCTCTATGCTTGAATGCCCAACCACTGCATACTGGATGCTCAAAGCCTATACTTTGAATGCTCGGATTCAATCGTCCGAATGCTTGAGCTCTATGCTCTAAATGCTCAAGTCTTGAACTTGAAAGAAGCTCTACGCTTAAATCAAACACACACGCACGGGCCCCTGCACATATTGCATCAATCACATCGAGTTAGCATGACCATGTATCTGTTTACATCTAACCAATCATAACACATACATATTTTGCATCTCTTTCTCACTCATGAAATAGGTCAATCCTACAATCAATCAGCTCTACGCCTCGGTTTTATTGATCGGTCCAGCGCCTCGATCCTTTGGCTCTATGCCAAAATATATGATGGAAAAGCTCCGTGCATAGACTATCAGAATGCAACCAGCTCTACGCTTCGGTTCAACCACCTCAAAGCTCTAAGCTTCAACTTCTCAGGCTCCTGCCTTACGAATGCAACCAACTCCGCGCCTCAATTCTATCCCCTCAAGCTCTAAGCTCTAGCTCCTCAGGCTCTCACCTTATGACTGCAACCAGCTCCGCGCCTCGGTTCCCTCATCTCTAGCTCCGCGCTCCAGTTACTAGCCCTGTGCCCCCATATCTCAAAATTTGGCATCTAACTCGTCTCCAGAAGATGGCTTGGGTTCTGCCCCCATATCTCAAAATCGGCGTCCGATTCATCCCCAGCAGATGGTTAGGATTCCTCCCCAATTACATCTATTCCATCAAGCTCATTCGTAAGGATAGGCTACCGTACTAAATTGCCCTCAGTCAAAGTAAGGATGATCAAGAAAAGCAAATGACTCACCCACCGTGTATTGATCTACCCCAAAATACTAAGGACGCTCTCCGCAAAAATTCCCTCGGCAACCCTGCACTCCTTCATCTATTCTCCACCAAAATCCTAGCATAGCCTAGGTACGTTCCACTACGGCTTTCAAAGCCCAAAGGTACGTCTTCTGTTTCTAAACCTCCAAACTTTTTATTTTTCTTTATTGCCCTCCGAATTACGGTTGGTCTGAATTTCCTCTATGGAAGACATAGGCAACCTTCTGGTTCGACCATAACAAAAACCTTTTTCAAAAATCCCTTGGAATAGTGGTTGGACCAAATTGAGTTGCTTTTTACATCTTTGACTCTTACTTAAACATGTCTCGCGATTCGTCAAAGTTTAGTCAAAGAGGGGCATTTGTAGACACCCCAATTTGGCCTAACGATTATTTCAAGTCCCACCTTGGGCACCATCCCGATGATGATATGGATACAGTGATTGCTGATTGACTTCTCGTGAACTTGTGGACTTATGGTGAGAACTTCTAGCCACTTAGAGGACCCAATCCAGAGCCAAATACCCTTTCAGACAGAAATACAGAATCCTAGGGAAATCTATCTTTTGATCGTAACATCGATCTCACGGCCTCAACATCATTTCTTCACCTATGAAACTTATTGCTTGAAAATCTCCCTGAGAGATTGATTCCTCGGCAACCAGATCTATTCTTCAGCCGCCTAATCTATCCTTCAGCCGCCAGATCCTTTGCCCAGCCGCCAGATCGTCTTATTTCCAGATTCTGGAACGTTCTGCCAATCATTTGATCCATTCACAAAACCCTAGCAGCCAAATCCTGATGCGTTCGAGCTACGTAAGGAGATTACCATGAGGAGTTTGTGTTGCCTTATAACTCCAATTCAATCGATCGATTTGATTAGTTGAGGTGTGTCATCCATATGCCTATATAAAGGAGCCCTTGGGCTCCGAAAAATACAACAATTGATATACCAATACACCTTCTCTAGTCACGAAACTCTGCCAATATACACTCTCATATCCCCTCTACAAAAACCTCAACCTCCCAAAGGCAGCCGCTAATCCGACGATCAAACCTCGAAGTTCAAATCCTAAACCCAGGGTTTCAAAGAGCAAATCAGTCAATCACAATCAAATCTGAAGCAATCAGGCCACTGAAGGATCAAGGTGGTGAGGCCTAGGGGCCTTTGGTTCGTTTTATTTTCATATATGCATACTAACCGTAGTATTTTGATTATCTGTTAATCATATAGTCTGGTGTGAGGAAGAACATCGGTTGGGGAATCAATCCCTCGGCCGATACATAAAACCAGAAGGATCCCTCAGTCGTGACATCAATTCACTGGTCGAGAGATCCATTCTCTGGGACAGCTATCGTGTTCTCTGCTTATTTCTGATGCATGTTTCAATTACAGTCTTGGCTCACCATTAAGTGTTTAAAGGCTAAAAATAGACTATGTGTTAGCATTAAATAAAGCATGAGTTAATCATATGTCGAATAACTATGGGCCAGTCTCACGACTGGGCAAAGAGGGGTGCTTAACTGCTTGCCCTTATTGTACCTTTGGCTCCCGTGCCCAGAATCTCTACTTGTTTTTCCTAGTTTTTATAAACTAGGTGGCAACTCTGTTTTGATGATGACCGCTATCGTGTGGCGATGTTCCTAGCCATGGGAATGTCCACAATCTTGGTCTATAAAGTAAACATTCAAACAAACAACAACGATCAATCTATATGGCAATGCCCCGCTCAGGGAGGTGTCTACAGTATTAAGTTCTAAGTATACACCAATATTGGTTCGATCCCCACCAGAGTCGCCACTGTGAGCAACGTGCCCTGAAAAATTCCCCATGCATAGATGCAAGAGTATTTTGGGCAGATCGACGAGCGCATTTACCGACAAAGCGCTCAATTCAAAGTCGCCACTTGGGTTTGAAGGTCCGACACTCAAGGAACCGAACTTGAAATGCTTGCCACGTTTACTTGATTTGAAAAGGTGAAGGCACCAATCTATCATAACCATATCTGGGTTTGGGAGCCATGTTACGAGAGGAGAAAAGCTTTAAGACACCCTTCTCACCCAATCCAGAGATCGATCTCTACTTAGGCAATTGCGAAAACATTTGCAATTCTGTTTGATTAATCAATTCTTTAGCCATTTTGGGGCGGGATCAGTTTTATGGGGATTAAAGCTATAACACAATTTGCAAGATGTGATAGATGGCATGCTCAAGCAGTTAGTATAGGATGAAAACAGACTCATGTAGGAGTTTAAACACACTAGAAGGCCACTATTTTGGAGTGTCGTGCATAGGAAGAAAAATCAGCATGCACTGATCAAGTCACTACATGATGACCAGACTTCCGTGCGTGTCATGCCCTCAATTTTAAACATAAATAATAGTAACATTTGATAATTTAAATCCTCACAGGAGTTACAATTAATAACCCAAAAAATAGTTCCGTCCCCACATCCACAAACTTGCCTAATAAATTACAAAGTTCCAAAGTAGATAGAAATAAAACGATGCGGTTTGTTATACAAAGATTATCAAATACTCTCCGAAAATAGCTTTAATCTATATTAGCAACATGCACTCCAAACACTCCATGACAGTGACCTGCAATGTACCTGAAAATGATATGTTGAGCTACACTAGCCCAGTAGAGAAATCTATACATAAGTTACAAGAAAATATAATGAGTTATGCATCCTAAGTGAGTGAATATAGACAGAAATGCCCAAGGTACACATGACCATCAACTAGTAGCACACTATGGCCAAAAGATTCTAGATACCTATCTAACTTACAGTATCGATCATCCCATATGTCTAACTAGAACCAGTCACATTCCCACATTAATCATAATAGACCAATAACAGGTTTCTCAACCATTTACCACATCTCATATGATTCCACAATCTTTCTCATTTTCTTGTCTTCACCATCAACATCCCATTTCTCATTATCATCTATCATCAAAATCTCTCTTCCACAAATCATTCTCCTTTGTTTTCAAGTAGGTGAAATGTAGAGAAATACATGACCTATAATGGTCAAGCCCCGTTGATTCGAGCTTGAATAGCCGGAGTTCGTTGATTCTATGCACAAATATCGGAAATAGTTGATTCACTCAAGAATAACCAGAGGATTTTAATAAAAATCCTTTTACGTTTTAAAACCAGTAAATTTGGTAAACCCAATCTTTCTTCTTTTTCTAATAATCTCATATTATGACAAACAAGGTTTACGCATGTATCGCTCATGGTACGGTCATCTCACCGATTGGTGATACCCGTTCATTTGCGTGGTCCGGTCATCTCACCAAATGTCCTTGCTGATACCCGTTCAATTGTCTGCAGATCTTATCAATTCGCTAAATGTCTATGGCGATACCAAAAGTGTCCATTCCGGTCCTCTCAATCAATCATATCCCATTACACTACAAACCATCAACCATCACATACACCAACAAATAAACGAGCACACACAATTCCCTTTAAGTATATCACCATATTCTACATAGCATACTGAACTCATAAGTAATTTTACGACACACTAACTATTAGCCTCTATACTAGAATCTCATGAAATGAGAGCTCAAGGAGTTTAAGGTGATCAATGAGATGAAATCACAAGGATACGAGTTACTATGCTATCTTTTGGATCACTACCCAAACTCACGACTACCCACCACACTCACCACAACGCCTCATACAACCTATGGTACACCTAAACAATCTTACGGTACATTTTTCATTTCCAACAGTACTAAGGTTTTGTTTAACGAGTATCAAAGGGATTGGAATGATCAACGAATCATTGGAACCGAGTTATCAAGTTTAGAGATGGTTTAACAATGTTTAGAATGTGTTAAAAGTGATTGGGAGTCAATACAATCGAAGAGGATTCAATGTGGGTAAAATTGTCCCATAAGCTCCTGGTATGTATACAACAAAAAAGGTTGTATCGATACAACAAGCATATGGTGCTACTGGATTCAGGATAAGCAGCTGGTATGGATAAAACAAAAAAGGTTGTTTCAATACGGATACGTTATGAGCAGCGATTTAGCAGAAATTCAAGGATCAACTCAACAACAAAACACAACAATCTAGGGCATGAACAAGACACAAAAACATCACATAAACTCATAACAAGAGTAAGAAATTCCTACCTCAAGTGATTCGATGGAAACACAAGCGATTGATCAAGCCTTAGACTCTGAAAACTTCAAAATCAATCGAATCCTCCTCCTCCAAGTAAAACCCACGAAATTCAAGCTCAACAATGTGGATAGAAGGTCAATACGAGGTGGATTTGTATGGGTTTTGGTGGATTTTTGAGTGAGAGAGGAAAAGAGTGAGAGAGAGAGAGAGAGAGAGAGAGAGAGAGAGAGGAATGAGGACTTTGTTCCCCTACACACACACCCACACTTATATACTATCACCCACACAAATCACGCTTGCACTATCTCAAATAACAATCCTAACACATCAACCCCAAATCAAATGAACTCAATAAATTTCACATTTTCCTCCATTTCTAACATTTATAAAACTTTTAAATAATATCCAAAAAATACGGGTCTTTACATACTACCCTCCTTAAAGAAATTTCATCCCAAAATTTGCCAACCCAAGCCAAACCAAACATGCAACACATAGATATGCCTCAATCATAACAGTATTCATTATACAACAATTCAATAATCATGGAAATCTATGTCGAAACTCACGTCGATCAAACCAAAACGAATAAGGATATTTCCTTCTAACTTTGTCCTCCTTTTCCCACATAGACTCACACTAACAGTATGGTCTTTCCCCTCCAAAACTTGATTACACAAATCAAGGACACATATCGGTTTCTTACCATAGGACACGTCGGCTTCCAACTCAAATTCAGACCATTCTAACACATGCAATGGATTCGATTCGTACTCTCTCAATATCTACACATAGAGTGAATCACAAATACCCGAAAGTTTCGGCGGCAATGCCAAACGGTACGCAATTTCGAAGCTTCCATTTATTACGAAATTACTATACACGATTATCTATCCAAACACAAAAATCTAGCCTTTAAATGTAACCCGATAGTCCAATTGACTTCCTGTGACTTTCATTCAGAAGGTGCGGTGATCAAGCACCTTTTCCAATTGGATTTCATCGGTTGTCGCCTAGGTATCCAAAATACGCACACCATATCCGACACTTAACCTATCTTTCTAGCGATGAATGCTTCCTTTCTACCAAGATGAGACAAACTCCAATGCGATGACACTCTATGGAACATATGATTTTCCCTCGAATGGCTATAGACAATGATGGCAGTTGGCATAATCCCTTGCTTAGTTTGGTCATTCTCTCTCAAGCTTCCAAATGTCATTGGCGAATAGCATCTATCGCACCCTGTAATAAAAAGTCTAACTAGCCTAGAACACATGCTAATCCTCCTAAAAGTCCCATCAAATTCTCGCTTCAGGTTGGGTCATTCTAAGTCATAAGAAGAATTTGATTGTCATCTCAAACAAAAGGAGCAAGCCCCAAAACTCAAACAACACCAATCAAGGATTCAAAGAAAAATAACGAGGTATCTGAATTTCAGAGAATACATAGAATCTTTAAAGCGGCTAGATAACAAACTCAATGTACCATCTCATGATGGTTTGAAGAATCTTGAAATGATCACTCATAACCTTCCTAGTGCTCTACAAATCAACAGAGTCAGTAAACAACCTTTTGGCAACTAAATGATGTCGATACTAAGGATAAATACGAGGTAATGAAACAGATCTCTGGTAAACTAACTGATACAAGATCATAAATTGTCGAATACCAAAAATTATAAGAACTCCCAACAAGTTAATGCTGAGCGTTACAGAACTAATCATGAGCCTCTAGAGTTGAGGAACCATAATAGAGTTGAATGACACTGAGAGAAACCACAACAAGTGAATTTGGATCGACCGACACCAACTAATAGATTTCAATAAATATGTCACCACAAGATTTTGCACCAATTACGACATAAGAACTTAAGTTGGGTAACAGGTTCCAACGGATAGACTACTAACTGCAACAATGAAATCCAAACATATCGAATAGGTCTAAGCAAGCAAACGGATACAAGTTCAAATCATGCAATTTCAAAGTTAAGGAATCAGAACAAATGGTAGCACCAAATTGGTAACGGTAGCAACAAAGTCTGAATTGAGCAATACCAACGAATTCGTATATCATAAAGTATGTGACCACAGATTGGGTTTAGTAAGTTGAAGTTGCAATATAAGAAATTGTGTAGAATAATAGTTATAAGCAAACAACGAAGCTGATAGTCGCAATAGAGGGACCTAAACTGACAAATGAAAGCTTATCCCAAACATCATAATGTCAGAAACAAGGGAACGTTAAATAGACAATTTTATTGAAAATCTAAATAGAGTCTGGCTCATTATTATATCATAACTCTCACAAGAGCACTTTCATTACACAAAGGAGGGAAATTAGGGTTCCTAACTATAGCTCCGCCTGCTCCTCCATCTGAGCCAGCTCTTCAGCTCCAAAGGCCTCCAGGTGTATAGCTCACCTTGATCATCTATAAAGTTTGACACATTATACTAGCGTTGTCACCGGTATAATATGTCAAGATCACCAAAGGTAACACCATGAGCTACAAGGGCTCAGCAGAATAATCCTATACCCATTAACCCTTAACTTACAAACAATAGATCATAACTATTTCCACATAGTACATGCATATCTAACAAAACAGTTAATAATGACACATCCACATTCCTTAGTCTAACGTTGGTGTCTGTGATATCTGAGTTTCTTCTGCGTGACTCATCGTACACCGTGTCACCATTTTCTCCTTTCCTTTACCAAATCAACATTTCCAAAATCGTTTTTAACACACCCAACCTCGGTTTCACCGTTCCGGTCTCCCGAGTATCCTCACAATG
This sequence comes from Rhododendron kiyosumense, assembly GCA_019656275.1. Taxonomy (NCBI): domain Eukaryota; kingdom Viridiplantae; phylum Streptophyta; class Magnoliopsida; order Ericales; family Ericaceae; genus Rhododendron; species Rhododendron kiyosumense. Next base: position 9,267 of record BPLS01000550.1, read on the forward strand.
GTTCCACCGCACCGGGTTCCCATTGGCACACAAAACTTGCATTGGCTCATCTCTGCGGATAACCAAGCTACATTACTGCTTTGTTTTTTTCAATATAAGGAATAATGCCCCAAGCGTAAGGCTTAATACGTCGGTTGAAGCATGATAATCCGGAAGACCGGGATCGTACCCACGGGAATAATTATACGGCTTTGCTTGGATTTGTAGAAGTAAGTAAGACTTTCAGCTTTTAGACAGCCAACTTGGTTTTACTTTAAATGGTGAAAATTTAAAAGGCTAAATTAAAAGCGAATTAACTAAGATAAAAAGCAGGTTAGGTCTAGGAATTATTAACACTCACGACTCGAGCTAAACCATATTTTTCACCAATTCAGACAGTTCAAGATACTCAATTAAGGTTCCCAAACCGGAAAATAAAAAGATTCAATTATTAAGCTAGCTCTAGAATTCATTTGGCAAACACCTCGAGCGACAGAGCTCTAAGCATCATGTGTGGTAAGTAGGCGATGCTCTTACCTATACATGATCAAAGAGGTTAACACCTTAGCAATTTGTCAAACGAATCCGAACCCCACATCAATTTTCAAATTAAAGGTTAAAACTTTATTGGTGAAAAAGACAATTTTACTCGAGTCATGGGATGCTAATCACCCCATGACCTAACCCTTGAAACTACTCACACATATCTAGAAAGATAAGAACAAGCAAAAATCTAGCTAACATAATTGAAATGCAACACTAGAAGAAAATTGGATTAAACGATAGATCGAGAAAGTAGCTACAACTTTAATGAAGACAAAATTACCAAAACAAACTAATTAAAGTAGAAAATTAAATATTAAGTGCTAGAAAAATGCAAGAACAACAAGAACAATTCCAAAAAGTAAATTGAATCTAAGCTAGATCTAGAAATGTACTAATTCCTCCTTTTTCGTACAAAATGATGTCACCATTTTATACTCCTTGTGCTCGCGCACGGAATATTCTGTGAGATGCTCTGAAAATACGCCCCTAAGGCCTTTGGCATCGATGGCAACAGGCTTAGATTGCTGTGCTAAAGGCGTCGGCATTGATGGATAATAAACCTTCCCATCGATGCCGAACAGCTTAGGACTGCT
>BPLS01000550.1:40244-64572 GCA_019656275.1 Rhododendron kiyosumense
GACCTGGAGAGAATTCCTCAAGAGTTTCACCATTCCAAAGTATAGAAGTAGAGACAGTGGTAACACAGCTCATAATCAAAGCAGTCCAAGAAGGGTTAAGGTTGAAGAAGACGAGAGTATCAAGTAAAAATTTCCAGGATACCTTATCATAGGCTTTCTCAAGATCAATTTTTAAAATCATGCCACCTTTCCTACCTTTTTTGGATCTCAGAGTATGGAGAATTTCTTGGGTGACAATAATATTCTCATTAGTAGATCTCCGAGGAATAAAGCTACTTTGAAAGGGGCTAATGATCTTAAGGAGCAGAGGTCTAAGTCTAGCAACAATAATTTTGGTGATAATCTTGTACCCTACATTGCAGAGACTTATAGGTCTGAATTGAATAACCGAGTTAGGTTGATCAACCTTAGGAATAAGAACAATTAAAGTTCTATTAATCTCTTGAGGGACGGCATTCATAGCAAAACAATTTTTGACAAATTTGCAGACTTCATCTCCAACAATATTCCAATACTTGTTGTAGAAAATCGCTTGAATACCATCAGGGCCAGGGGCTTTATAAGGATTAATGTTTTTCACGTTCTTCTACTCTTTCTCCATACTTTTGTATTGTCTTTTGGTATTTTAGGTTGCAAGGATGCAAGTGGTACCTGAAATGCAACCTGGAACATTGCATCTTCAAAGAGCCCCTACCAGCAACCAACATGACGCAAGCCCCATCTGTGAGAGGGTGACCCGATCAACCCCACATCCAGATGTGGGTAGCCAACCTCCACAACCTCTTGATGCCGAGCAGGAGATTCAGGCAGCCCCCTTTGTAGCACCTGTCGGTAAGCTTTAAATGTTATTTACATTTTTCTTTTGACAGCATATTTAAGCACTACTTTTGGCACTTTATTTTTTGGCTCAAGCTTGGAACTTACTATATTAACATAGCTTCATTATAACAATAGTTGCTGATAGACCTATCCGTGGCCCGACACGAGGCTTGATGGTTCAGCAAATATTCGACAAAGAAGGAAAGCTTCTTGTTCCCATCCCACAGTGTTTTCGTGCACCTATTGGGAAGTATGCTTGTAAACTTGCCACACAAATTGGTGTAGAGGTTCGGACAAATTTGGAAGATCTTACTATGCATAGATGGAAAGCTTTAGATGAAAGTGTGAAGGCACCTATGCTTCAACGCATTAAGGTAATTAGAATATTTTCTTATTTACTTAAATCGCAATTCATATTAATCAATACCTTTGCTATTGGCTTTGGCAGGATCGATTTATCTTGGAGGGAGATCCCATGGATATTGAGAAGGCAGTGGCAAGACAATTTGGCCGTAGACTGAGTGATTACACCCATACTCTTTACAGAAAGTACAAGAAGCTTAAGAGTACTAAGGGGGTAGAGTATGCCAGAAGCCACCCACCAACTGGCATCACTCACGAACAGTGGATCGGTCTAATTGATAAGAAATGGAGTGCGGCCAAATTTCAGGTTAGTGAAGTGCATTTATCTAATTGGTAGGGATTTCAATCGCCCATCCTCTTCACCTATCCTTGCAATTTTTTTGATGTAACAAACACAAGAAAGACAGTGATTTTACATCGTTTGTGAATACTTCAATACCACCAGCTTGTCGTTTTATCGGTCTGCATTACACTGCCACACCAGTATGCATGAAAGGGCCTGTTGCATTTGAGACCAAAGATCATTTTGCCCATTTCTACTCAATCACTAGTAGGCTGAGAAAAGAAATTTGTTAATGGGAGGGTTTAATCGTCTCATAGTGAATATCATGTCACATCCATAGCCTTAAAGAGTTACTAAACCCTGTTCTTCCCTTCATCTTTTATCCCCCATGGCTTTTGCTTCCATACTCCATGAACCTCGAAAAACAGGAAAAAAATTCACCATCCCTTTCCCACAATATCAACACTCCAGGAATCAAACCTGGATGATTCAATCAAACAACGCCAGAAATAAACAATTGCATTCTGAAACTCAATGTTCTACTCTATCAAATATCTGCTGCTGCAAAAGACTGATCATGAAGGAATTTCATTAGAGGTCCCAACAGAACCCTATTGCATTCGAAACTCAGACTTCAATACATTCAATCAACTGGAGAATTCAACTAGGGAATTCCAAAATGTCCATACTCACTAAGTCAGCCCACCCTAATTGGTTATGTTTTCTGCATGGTACTTTTCTTTTCGGCTTGTAATGGTATGGGCAATTAATCAATTGTAGTTCTTGTCACGACCTCAATTTTCAACATCAATAAATATTACATTTTTAATAAAGGAACCTCACGAATCGTACATATTACCCAAAAGGATTTCCCACCTGTTTAATTTACAAACAAGTCCCCTTGTTCAAAGAAGTACAACATTGGCACCTCGGCCCAAATCAACTGTGATACAGATACAGTACATTCAGAATACTACAAACTTTAGTCAAAAGATAAAATCAAGAGTTAATTAGTTACAAAACCATCTTTGGCCAAAAGAAAATCTATTACAAAGATGAATGAGTAACTAAATAAAGTTTAGTTTCCAAAAGCCTTCATGTACAAGCACACCGTTGCATGCAGCCTACTGTCCAACGTTCGAACCTGAAAAGAAGGATTTTGTTGAGCTACACTAGCCCAGTAGGAAAATCTTTACTAAATTTACATGTAAACATGATGACGAGTGCAAACAAGAGAGGAGAAAGAAATACAGTTCGACTGACGATAACCAATCAATTCGCATATGAACCCTTATTGAAATCGGACACATAAACCATAAGATACTAATCCCAGCTCAACTCGCTAACCCAAACTTCACAATCGGTATTTTCACCACTTGCGTTACCGTATAACACTATAAGGATTACCGTGTTACCACCACTTGCGTCATGGTGATCCCTAACAACTCGGGTTACCGTATTACCACCACTTGCGTTACGGGACTTCCTAAACCAAACTTCGACCCAAAATCAACTATTTCTCACACAACATGAGAACTAGGACTCCCCATGAACACTTTGTTAGATAGAACCTCCTACGCTATACCAACATCATCCCAAAAGCACCACAAATGATCACAAATACCAACAATCTATAGTATGCACATAAACAACGTTTAATTAAGTCAAATCTTATCCGATTCTTGCTAATGGAATACCAACGAACCAAGGAATGCATCGAACCATTGTAAGAAGTCAAATAGACATGCTTGAGATAGATTAGGAGGTGCCCAAAAGGGTTAAGAAGTGATTGGAGGTCAAAACAATCAACGGAGAAGCAAAAGGTGCAAAACTGGAGTTAAGCTCACTGTATCGATACGCCCTTAATCCGTATCGATACGCTATCAACTGTCCAAAAGATAAGCTCACTGTATCGATACGGCCCTTAATCCGTATCGATACCACGGGGCTTCGGGTAGAACTTTCAGCAGATTTTTAGACATGCTCTACAACCAAAATTCGACAATCAAGGGCACGATTCTACACCAAATCAACACATAAACATGTAAAAGAGGTAAAGAAGTCCCTTCCTCGCAATAATGGTCGAGATTCAAGCGTTTTTGAATGAACCCTAGCTTTTTGAACTCCGAAACTTCGATTTAAACTCAACCCAAGGATTTCCGAGCTCAAGAACGCGATTGCAAGGCCGGAGGGAGGTTGTTTCTTGAAGATTTTGGGAGATGGAGTAGAGTTTTGGGTGAGAAGAGAGGAGAGAGAGAGAGAGCTGGTGGAGAGAGGGGGAGTCCGGATGAGAGAAAGAAAAAAGGGGAGATGAAATTATCTCCTACTCCTCACACACCCATATTTATACCCAAGTATCTTTAAACTACACATTCACCCCCTCAACTCTCTACTCTTTCTATTCAAGCCACAATCTAATTAATCACCAAATAATCCCTATTTTCTCAATTAGGCATTTAATAATTAATTTCAAAAAAAAACAAAGTTATTCGGGTCTCCACAGTTCTTGTTTCTCTTTTTTTTTTTACTGTTATTTTAGAACAAATCAACTAAAAACATAAAGAACCGGAGTGAAATGAAGTCCAAACATAGATGTGGTTCGAAGTCCATCCCAGTGAGGGTAGATGCAATGGTGAGTTTTATTATATTGTAGTTGTTAGAATGCAAATATGCTTAATCTACTTACTGGTTCAAAAACTAATCGTTCAGATGAAAACCAATGGGAATCGTGTGCCGGACTTGAAATAAGTTTACAAATCTACCCACTTCAATGAAGATACAAAAATGTGGATCTCTAAAGAATCTGAGAAGAACTATGTACGTATATTTGGTTATATGCTTTAGTTGCTAAAATATTTAAAGCTTAAATCTTGTTACTCTATGTTGTTTTACATTTTAAAAGGGCAAGATCATAGAGGTAGAGGCTGAACATTGTACTGAGGCTGGTGTGACACCGATCACACAAGAGGAGCTTTCAATCAAGTCAGTCAAGGCTAAATCAGGATACGTTAAAGGATTGGGTATGAGGCCTTCCTCATCTCTTAGGACCACTGTTGCATCTGCATCCAACAGTCAATATGTATCGCATCTCGAGTCACTAGTATGAGAATATCAAGAAGAAAGGCAAGCGCAACAGCATCAGATAGATGTGCTTTCTGAGTCAAACAAGCAGATGGAGTTGACGACAGCTAAAATCATGGAGTATTTGAAACACCAAGGGAATGGATCCAGCGAATATATTGAGAATTCAAGAAGCACATGAACAGCATGCTGGATGGTTAGTAATTTACCTCGCAATTTTGCTTTCCATTATTGATAGGATCAAACTCCACATTCGTCCTGCATCAGCAAGTATCCTTAACTCCCCTCCCTCTATATTATTACTTTGTTAGTACATGTGGATTCTGGATATGCAATTAACCTGTTGGCGGCTAACGTTGGACATGGCAGTCTAGTGGTAAACGCAATATATCTAGAGTCCATACCATGCACTACAATATGATTAGAAATTCTTTTGCATCTTATAAAGTGCGGAACAGAACTAGCGCCTCTAATTATGTTGGTCAAATAATGCCAACTTCCATCCCAAGGTTGTTCTCTTCAGTTTTTTCTTCAGTAAACAGTTGGGTGAAAATCTCATAGTAAGCTTTAAGTTTTGAATGTTAGAATGTGCTAATGAAAGTTCCCAGGGTTGTTTTCTTCAATTTTTTCATATCAGTAAAAAGTCGGGTGAAAATCTCATAGTAAGAGTTAATTTTTGAATGTTAGAATGTGCAAGTGAAAGTGATAGTAACCATGAAAAACAGTAATGTGTTTGAACGTGAAATCCTAACTTTCATAGTTTGATTAGATACATTGTTGGATTTAATGTGATTTCGATCCTAGGGGTGATTGAAGTTTTGGCTTTTCCTCTAAAATTCGACATTGTTCTCATGTTTTGTAGTGTTCAGAGCTTTCATTTATTGTTTGGCTATATTTGTCTAAAGTATAATAGTAAATGCTTAAAATTTAGGGTTTTCATGTTGGGTGTTTTCATGTTGTATGTGCACCTTATGTTTTGGATATGATGAAATTATTTTTTACTAGTATAATGTTAGAGGGGCTTCTGGTTGAATCATTAATGAGCGTGCATTGAATTTACTATGTATTAGGTTTTGCTCATAAGTATCATCTTTAATTGGCTTTAGGCTCAAGTAATTATATTTATAGTAGTTGATATCCAAACATAGTAATGATTTTCTTTTATTTCACGTTTGCAGATTGGATATGCAGAAGGTTGGTGGTATATATGAGAAGGCCAAGATCTTTTTTTGTGGATACTTCTTTTTGTTGGTGGTATATATGAGAAGGCCAAGATCTTTTTTTGTTTATACTTCTTTTGGTTATGATGGGCCGTCCAACAACTTTTCCTTTTTGTTTCGCGTCTTCGATCACTACTTGCTTAGTGCAACACTTATGTTATTATCTATGTTCAGTTAACTTGGTTTTTTTTGGACAATGAATGGACACCTTGAAACCTTTGTTTAGCGGTTTACGATAATATGAAGGTTATTAGTGACTTTTGTTAGATGCATTTTTACGTACAGCCATTCTTTTCCCTTTGTGTAAAATTTTGTTGATTGGATTTGGGAGTGCTTTAAAATGGACAGGGTGAACGAAAAAACACCAATTATAAATTAGCGACGAAATAAATTCTCTCCAATTTCCAGATAATTATTTTTAAAAAATCTTTTGGACGACGAATACTTTTCTCGCCATTGTGTTTTCGGAAAAAAGGATTTCATTACTTTGCGATGAAAAAAGAACTGATGGGGAGGAATTAATTTGTCGGCATGGGAATAAATTAACGAGGAAATAATTTGTCAACCATGGGAAACATTAGCGAGGAAATAATTCGTCGGCCATGGGGAGTCATTGACGAGGAATAGGCATTTTTCGTCGCTAGGGGTCTTCCGCGTGAAACAAAGATCGACGAACGGGACGGCAAAATTTTTTCGTCGGCAACAACTTTGGCGATGAAAAGCAGGCAATTGGCGAAGAATTTATTTCGTCGTCTTAGACCTTTTTTGTTGTAGTGATGAACACATTAAGAAGCACTACTACAAAAATAGATAAAGACCTCGGTCATTTGGTGTGATCTTTCACTTTTAATCTAGAATTCAAAACCGTTGTCTATCAAGGTGTAACTAAAAAGCTCTATCTTTTAACCACAGGATAAAAACCGTGATTAAAACTCATTAAAACTGTGACTAAAAACATAAAAACTGTGATTAAAAATGACAAAACTGTGACCTTTAATAGCTTAACATCTCAGTTTCATTATAAAACTATGGTTGTTTAGAGAGTAATAATCTCAGTTTTTGAAAAATCAAGATTAAAAGTGGCGTTTTCCTAAGGGAAAAAATCCCACTTTATTTATCCTGTTGGGTTTTGAACCTAAGTCACTTGAGTTTTGTATAGAAGCTTCAACCAAATGCACTACACACACTTGTCAATATATAATTGAAATATTTAATATATAACATATGCGTTTAACATTAAAATATATTTCGAACATCATTTTGAACCTTTAAATATTAAAATTAGAAATTTTGATAAACATGAAAATTTTAGCTCTTTGTTTTATTGTTCAAACCCAATTTGAATTATCTCAATTAATGGAGTTTGAGCATAGAGTTATACTCGAAATACATTTGGCGATGAAACGCAACCTTCATAAATTTTGTCACCAAAGGTACCCATTTAGTGACGAAATATATTCTGATCGCCAAAAGTACCCCATTTTTTGATGAAATATTTTTTGTAGAATAGTTGAGAGTGACATATATTTAGGGTTTTGCGCGCGGAGTTGATTAAGGGGTAAGCAGATTTCAACTTTTCCTTTATAAGAGCTTTCACCTCAAGTCTAAAAAAAATGTAAAGCATTCTTTAACTTACGATCTTAGTTTCTAGATGATTGTGATTAAAGGTTCTTTTTATCTCAGTTTTTCAAAAACGAGATCTATTCTTTAAGTTACAATCTCACTTTTAGATTATTGAGATTAAAAAATCTTTTTATCTTAGTTTTTTTCAAAATGAAATATATTCTTTCATATATAATATCAGTTTTTTGAGAATGAAATCTATTCTTCAAGTTACAATCTCGCTTTTTAGATTACTGAGATTAAAAAATCTTTCCATCTCAGTTTTTTCGTATAACTGAGATTAAAACTATAGTCCATAACATTTTATTACGCTTTTACAAAAAGTGAGATCTTTTTAGTTTTTGAACCGTGATCTTTATCCCATTTTGTAGTAGTGAAGCTAGCTAAAACTGAAAACCTAACCGGATTAGGAAACTTTCCAAATTAGGAAACCCGACCGAGTTGGGAAAGTAACCCGATTAGAAAACCTAACCGAATTAGGAAACTTTCCAGATTAGAAAATTGGGTCAAATTAGAAAAGTAACCCGATTAGGAAACAACATGCATTGATAGGCTATTCATGGATAAACCATGAGGGTAGAACAACTAATTAAACAAACTTCATGCTAATATGCAACATGTAGGGGTAAAAAGGTAATTTGACATGCTGGAGTGAAATCGACAGCATAACAGCTATAATCGGACAGAGTAACAACCATAATTGAGCAGCATAACAGTATGGGCTAACAGATCAAGGTGCATGCGGACAGCATAACGATAGGGGTAAAACAGTAAATGTGCATGCGGGTAAAGTAACGACTACGTGGATGCACGTGCAGGTGAACATATGGACATAGTAACAGTAGGATGATCTATTAAAGAACTAAAACATTCAACACTACGACTAAACAGGCACAAAGGGCAAAATAGTCATTATGCATGAACTATCTAAACCCTAAATTTTAATGCACAAACAAAAACTATGCTAGCATGCAATACTAAAATGAATGAAAAGGCCTAAACTTGCATGAACTAAGCAAGAACATAAAATAAACCCTAAGCATGCAAATAAACAGTAATTAAATAGCAGCTAAACTAAACTAAACTATACAATAAAAAAAATAAAGACGAGCGACTTGCCTTGACTTCATGAGACCAAACGGACTGCCCTTAGGAACTGAGCAAAAATGTGAACTAGATTGCCCGTAGGGGAGCAACTTTAATGCAAGATGCCTTCAGCAGTCTAACGGCATAGGAAAGACATTACTATGCCCGAATACTAGCTAAGAAACCTTAGCCTGCTCTCAAGCACTGAATGAACCGAATGATTCTGAACTTTCTGAACGAATGCTTTAAGCCATAATGATTCTGAATGAGTTGAAACCTATGGAGGTAAGGGGTTTATATAGGGTGAATTTGCGGAAGAAAAACGCTGAGTTTTCGATGTGGGACTGCAGAAAAATACGAAAAACACAGATCCCGAGGCGGCAGAACACAAAACAAAGCCATGGCATCACATCAAGGCTGGTCCGGCCTTCATGGAAAGCCAGCCCTGCCACGGCCCATGCTTATGGGCTCCGGGCAGGCCTCCCATGCTCCAAGCCTATTCCAGGTCCGTTTTGATGCGTTTTGGGCTGATTTTTGGGATAAACAGTGATGTTTTGGGCTAAAAACAGGACTTTTGTTGGCTAAAAATGAATTGTTTTATGGATTAAAGGCTCAACATTTTCAAAATAATATTTTAAAAAGGAATGTAGCACAATTTAAAAGAAAATTTGCAACTTGAAAGAAAACACTTTGAAAGAAACGACGAAAGGCTATCTCCGAACATCAATGTATCAAGATCACTTCTCTAGGATAATCATAATCAAAAGCAACATTCTCATTATTGGGCGACTGCTTGGCGGGAGGCCTAAGCGTTATGGACTACCAAATGGGGTTTCTACAAACATATGAAAGGCGTGAGCTGTAACGACTCTGAATTTCAGTAAATAAAAATTCATTTAAATATTTGAATTTCTATTTGAATCACTTGGATTGCTTTTAAAATTCCTTTTTAATTTCTAATAATTCGTCATAATTAGATTTTAGTCCTTAAAAATCATAGTTCTTGACTAGAAATCCTACATGGCAAGTGGAGTTAGTTTTCAACCAATCAGTTAGAGGAACCGTACTGCCACTCCTCCTAGTTAATTCTCCTAACCCTAAATGAACCTTTTTGACTATTTTTAAGCCTTATGAACACCTCCAACCCTAGTTGAACCTTTTAGACCTAGGAGGGTAATCATTTCATCCCATGACTTGTCGCATTGACCATGCCTAACATAATTGTCCCTTTATCCATTGGATAATTGTTAGGGAAAATTTATCCCTTAGGTAATAGAAGTTAGTCTTGCCAATAAACTTGACAAGACAAGTCATACCAAAGAAAGTCATCATTTTGCTTCCAAAAGAAGCAACCTTAGCCTTGCCATGCATGCAACCCTAAGACTAATAGGCCTAAACCTAAATTGCCCACCAAAGTTACTTTCCTAGATTCTCTAAGTACATTTATGTACTTATATATAGGTATATTTACCTCATAGCCTATTATAAGCAAGCCTATATATGTCTATATGTACATATATGCACTTTCTAGGAAGAATGTTGACCAATGGGCAATACAATGCACTTGAAAACCCTAACCATTTATCATTACCTATTTTCTAGCCTTAGTAAGTCTACTTGGTACCTAAGTGTACACAAATATAGCAATATATATAGATATATGTATACCTAGGACGAGAGAGAGAGGTCGAGAGAGAGAGGAGGGGAGAGAGAGGGCGAAGGAGAGGGAGAGAGAGAAAGGTGTGTGTGTGCATGTTTTTGTACACACCATCAAGTTATCTCTTTTGGCCAACCTCACACTCAACCTAAGTACAAATTTACCACCATTTCTAGACTTCTTAAGCATAACCTAGCCAATTATTATGTTCATTCTTGCAAGACAAGCTTTCCTAGGACATGACAAGCCATTAAACCCTTCATGATTACCTAAGTTATGGCCTAGAATGGAAATGACAAGTGAGGGAAGGCATGGCATGCTCGATTTGACAAGACTATGGAGCAAAACCATGGGAGAAAAAGGGAGAGAGGGAGGTCGGCCATGGGGGAGAGAGAGGGAGCCAAATTTTGCTATAACTAGGAGCCCTCACTCACCATTCAACTTACACCTTCAAATCCTCCAACTTCTCTCTAGAAATCCGTGTGTTCTTACTTTGTTCTTGCTTTGTTCTTAGTGTTCTTGAAGTTCTTCCTAAGTTCTTCAAGAAACTCATCCTAGGCCACCTCCAAACCGCCATTCGACCACCCTTTCGATCCAAAAGTTTTAGTAGTATAGTCAAGATTTAGTTTCGAGAGAAACCTTTCTCTTTCGAAGCTACCGAAAGCTTACCGTAGGAAGTCACTCCACCCGATCGTAAAGTCATTTTCCGTAGCCACTTTACCGCCAAGAAGAACGGTAGAAACTTCTTAACCCCTATCTCTAAGTATACGTAGAATATCTCTACTTACTTACTCTAATTATACGTAAAGTTTTCTGTATCCGTTAAACTCTAGGTATATTGTATGATGCTTTTATATTTGAAAAGCATGAGAACTTGAAAGGTGTTTTCCCTAAAGTTTTGAAAAGGAAGGGTAGTATGTTGAACATATCGACTTTATTTTCCGGAAAAACATGTTTTGTTTTGAACTTGCCAAAAAAAGAAAGAAAGAATGAGTTTCGAAAGATAATAATTTAACGCTTGATTGTAAGTATTTGTATTTTGATCTTTAGGATGGTTATGAGAATGCATACATATATTACTTGCATTACTTATGGTTGTGTGATAAAGCATAAGTGGTCTTCACTCCAAAGGCATCCGTACATGTGGCATTATGCTTTAAGTGGTAAATTTGAACTTGATAGATAATATAGAGTTGGATGATCTTGCTAGTTTAGTTTCAAGATTACAAATGAAGGATTTATGATTTCTTGCGTGGAAAGTCCTACCACGGAGTCTATGCATGAAAACGAGACACAGTAATCAAGAAAGTTAGAAACATGACACCTAGAGTGCTGTAGGGAGGTATTCCCGAACAGATACAATTAGTAGCCTAACACGTGGTATATGAGAGCACGTGGTAAATACGACAGGACTTACCGCCGGGTAGTGCGGTGAACGGCGATAAGGACCAGTTGCATGTGAGGTCATAGGACCAGGCAGTCTGTTCGGCAATAAGATAGCCGAACAAGGAAAGAACTGTTGAAAAGCAACCTTAAACGCTGAGGCGGCAGGAACGCTCTAGAAGGTTCCAGAACGGTGTTATTCCGTAAGAAAATAAGATCTTGAGTATATAGGATCTGGGGAAGACAACCAATGTGAATGGGATGTTCGGTTAACTATGCAAAAGAGTCCTGAAAGGATTAAGCTAATAGACCGATAAGGGAATGAGAATCCAAGAGATCCTGGGTTCCTATACGAGGTAGGAATCATAGGACCATGGGGATGCTTGGGCAGCAAGCATATGGAGGTCTATAAATACGAGGTAAACCTAGAGGTAAAAGGCACACAATTCTTGGAATTCATGTGATTCTCCTACTGATAATTAGAGTTTATTGACTAGTACATGATACTGACTTTGGCATCGGAGGGCCTTTGCCACGAGAGGCAAAGGTGCACTCACCCCTTGTTTGTTTTGCAGATTAGGGTTCCGACCACGAATTAGGATTCCGGTGAAGAGGCACAAGTAAGCCGTTACAATCCAAAGTGATCCGTAGCATCAATTGTTTTCATCCCCCTACAATTGGCGCCGTCTGTGGGAAACGATAGAATTCCCCAAAAAACTTCCACGATGGAAAAAGATCCAATCACACCATTTAATTCGAAGGACCAGTTAGGTGGGGGAGGAGACAAGTCCCCACCAGGTGCTCCGAAAAAGCCCACTGGTAGACATGGCAGGAAAACGACAAGCAGAGATGACCCTCTGATGCTCCCAGACAATTCCAAAGACAAAGGGGGTAGGACGGCCACGGGCTCCACGAGAAGAAGCAAGTCCCACCGAAGAGAGGAGTCAGTCACGCATTCAAAAAGTATACATAATAGTGAAGATGTCCTCGATAAAAAGAGGAAGGAAATCGAGGGATATGCTCGTTTAATCAAAGAACGAGAATATGATATAAGAGAGTTACAGCGGGTACGAGAACACCCAGAAGATTCTGGACTTTCACAAAGAAATTCCAGGAGTGAAAGGCAGGCTCTTATAGTCCACAAGGAAGCTCCCTCACGAAGAAGAAAGAGCAGGAGTCCCACTTCAAAGTGATACGAAGCTTCTCCACGAAAAAGGAGGAACAGAGGTAAGAGTCCCACACCAGAAAGGCGAAGGGCTCCCTTACGAAAAAGAAGGAGTAGAAGCCGAGATTCCACCCCTGAAGAGGAGGAGACCAAAAAACATCACCGGGACAGGTATGAAAGGCCTGATGCTGATTGGGGCAAAGCCACTGCTCACAAAACAAAGGAGCTTGAAGACGGGACAGTGATTGTACAAGAAGCAGCACGAAAGGCCCTGAGTAACGTAGCAGCCTCCCCCTTTGCAAGGAGGCTACAAAAGGCTAGGCTGCCGAGCAGAGTGAAGCATGGTATGTTCATACTTTACGAGACAAACGCAGACCCCGAGGCCCACATATAGCACTATCAGCAGGCAATATTTATGCATGATGGGGATGATGCCATCTTGTGCAAGATGTTCCGTTCAAGTCTCGGGAAGGTGGCCTTATCTTGGTTCCATAAACTGGCCCCACGATCTATACGAGGATGGTCGCAGTTGGCCGAGGAATTCACTGCTCGGTTCTTGACAAGCAAGAAAGCCCCAAAAATGTTTGAGAGCTTTTCCACCATGAAGCAGGCAGAAAATGAGCCAATCAGAGATTGTGCAAAGAAGTACTGAGAAACTTTCAACAAGATTGAAAGTTGCAGCGAAGAGTATGCTATTGCTACCTTTAAGACTGGCTTGCCTGTTCGGGGAGAGCTACGCTGCTCATTGAATAGGCATCCGATAGCAACATTGGCCAAACTAATGGAACGAATAGAGCAACACACCAGAATGGAGGATGACATACTTCGGGAGGATGGCAGGATTATAGCCGAACAACCAAAGGTACCTATTAAAAGGGTGGATAAGCCAGAGCCTAAGACTTATAGGCAGAGGAAGGAGTACGGGTAGGCGGAGAAACAGCCGTACAAAGATAAGCAAGCTCCTAACCCCAAGTCTTTCTTTTCTATCACTACGGTTTGGAAGGAGCCGATTTATAGGATCCTTTATCAAATAAAGAATCAGCCGTACTTCAAATGGCCCCCAAGTCTAGGTGGAGATAAAGATGCAAAACGTGCTACGAATCAGCACTGTAGCTACCATCAAGATTGGGACCACATGACTAAAGATTGTGGAATATACAAGAAACACCTTGATGATTTAGTCTCTCGGGGCTATCTCAAGGAATTCATCTAGGAAGACCCCAAAGACAAAGGGAAAGCCATGGAACTGGATTACGAGCAGAATCCTAAAGGGATAATCCATATTATACATGGGTTGGCCGCACCTTATAAGAGAAATGAGGTTAGGCTGCTCCAAAGGCAAGTCAAGCACGACCAGCACGTTATGCGATTGGGAAACAAGAGAGGGCAAGGAAACGATGTGTGTAACAAAAGCATAGCAGTCACAGATGAGGATCTGAGAGAAATCCAAATACCCCACAATGATGCTCTGGTCATAACCTTACCAATCGGGGAATATGACATCGAGAGAATTCTGGTGGACTCAGGGAGCTGTACAGAGGTAATGTACTACGATGCGTTCAAAAAGCTGGAGCTGGCCCAGACGGACTTAGAGCAATCTACAACACCCCTGATTGGGTTCGGTGCAGGTGCAGTCTGGCCTCTTGGGAAAGTAACATTGCCTGTTAGGGCTGGATTAGTGGTGTTGAGAACAGACTTCTTAGTTGTAGATGTCCCTTCTTCCTATAACGCAATCACAGGAAGGACCTGGCTGCATAAGATGAGGGCTGTCTCCTCGACCTATCACTAGTTGGTAAAATTCCCAGGATCAAATGGGGTTGAGCAAATTACAGGCAACCAAAAAGTGGCGCAACAGTGTTTTATCTCCATCATTAAAAAAGCTCCAAAAGCCCATCATGTTCATACATTAGAAGTGTAATAACTCTGAATTTTATGGAATAAAAAGTTATTTTTATTATTCGAGTTATTAATTTTAATTGCTTGAATTACGTTAATTCGTGAATTTTGCCATAATTGCACTTTGGCCCCTCAAGTTTCATTTCTTGCACTTTAGTCCTACTTAGCAAGCCTAGTTAGCATCTAACTATCCGGTTAGGGTAACTAAACCGAAAAGTTGCCTAGTCTTGGCAAAATTACCGTTTTGCCCCTCGTTGGAACTTTTGACCCTTTTGAACCCTAGACTTTAAATTTTGATATTCTTTTTCTTTTATTCAAATTGGATTATTTCTTTGACCATTGGACAATAATGGTTAGGGGAATTATTATCCATTGGGTAATAGAATCCCATTTGTTTATATTAAAAAGTAAACTTACTTTATTGTACTTTTTGATTTCTTTATTAATTTTTGTGGCCTAATAACTATTATCCATTGGATAATAGATGTTAGGAGAAGTTTTGTCCATTGGATAAAAGGGGTAAATCTTTCAAGTACTATTGGATCATTTAATTAATTACTTTCTTTAATCACATGGGAAAAGTACCATTATTTTAATCAAAAGTGCATAGTTACCAAAGTACCCTTTTATTATATTTTATTGGGATTTCAATCACTTTTATATATATATATATATATATATGTGTGTGTGTGTGTGTGTGTGTGTATATGTATTGTACCTAGTTGTATATTCTATTGCCTAAAGTACCCTAGGATTATTTATTAGTTGGTAAGAGAATCCTAGCATTGAATCTACCTTGGATTCAAAAGTACCAAGAAAACCATTTGTTTATTTGATTTTCTTTCTTTGTATGACACATTTGCATACACATATATATATATATATATTACCTTGCAAGAGAGAGAGAGAGAGAGAGAGAGAGAGAAGCCGAGAGAGAGAGAGAGAGAGAAGCCGAGAGAGAGAGAGAGAGGAGAGAGAGGAAGGAGAGAGGGAAGGAGATTTGATGTTAGTCTTGGTTTGATTTGTGATTGTACTTCAAATCCATGAGATTTATTTTCTTCCAAATCAAATCCTTACACTTTTGTACTCCAATATTTACCTAGCAAGCTTCTCAACCCTTTGATCATGTACCAATCTCATCTCAACCCTCCATTGGATGCAAGAATCTCACCAAGGTACACCATAGCCATGCAACCTAGGATTTTCCTTTGATTTTTCCATTAAAGTTGGAATTTTCTTAACCCTTTGATCATGTACCAATGTCATCTCATCCCTCCATTTGATTCAAGAATCCAATCTAGTACTAACCTAGCCATGCAAGCCTAGGATTTTTCCTTGATTCATGCTTAAAAGTTGGATTTGGTTGATTTAAAAATTGGGGAATGGGAGAGAGAGAGGGGCCGGCCATCTTGGGGGAGGGGGCATCCCTTGCCTATAAATAGAGAGCCATTCTCACTTGAAAATTCACACCTCAAAGCAATTGCTCCTCCTTCTCTCTAGAAATTCCAAGTTTCTTTGTTCTTAGTTCAAAACTCACTTTGTTCTTGAGAGTTCTTGAGTGAAACCACCAAACCGCTTCCAAAACCACCCGACGATCCTAAAAGTAGTGTAGTAGGGGTTAGGTAGTTGTTTCTAGGGAAAGTTTTCCAAAACTTTTCCTTTCGAAGCAATCGGAGTGCCGTTACGCTGCCGAAATTCAACCGACGTCCAACCGCCGCCTAGAAGAACGGTAGTTATCCTTCTCTATCTAGAAATCCTTATTTAGTTTTCAAAAGCTTACTTTGTTTTTGTAAAGTAGTTGTAATCTTACTTTGAGAAACTCTACTTACTTTTTATAAGCTTAAACGTGACTTTGAACGTTGTTTGAAAAGTAAAAATGCATGTTTATGTTGTTTATGGTATTCAAGCATGCTACGTGGCTTAGATGTTGTTATTTTACCATTTCAAAGTTGGTATGATGCATGTTGTATGGAAGAAGTCCCACACGCGGAGTCTCGCATGCTAACGTGACACGAAAACCAAGAAAGTAGAAACATGGCACCTAGGGTGTGTGTAACAAGGTTGTTGTGTTTTCCCGGTTGGAAAATATCTTCGAAACTACGTAATGACTATTTCAAGGGTATTACGTAAGTGTGTGTGTGCGCCAATGGGAACCCGGTGCGGCGGAATCATTGTGAGGATACTCGAGAGCCCGGAACGGCGGAATCGAGGTTGGGTGTGTATGGCTTGGTTATCCGCGTTACGGAGCCAATGCATTGTTGTGCCAATGAGAACCCGGTGCGGCGGAACCATTGTGAGGATACTCGAGAGCCCGGAACGGCGGAATCGAGGTTGGGTGAGTTTAAAAAGGTGTTTTTGATAAAGTGTAACAATGAAAAGGTTAACGATGAGTCAAACGCCAACAGTAGTTACAAGCGAGTATAAATATGTTATTAGTATTGCCTTTATTTTCCTGCTTATGTACCTATCATGTGGAAATCGATGTTAGTAGTAGGATTATACTATTGAGCTTTCGTAGCTCATGGTGTTGCCTTTGTGGTAACCCTGGCATATTATATGGGTGGCGACGCCGGTATAATATGTCAGACTTGATAGATGAACAGGGCGACCTATTCACCTTAGAGGCGTATGGAGCAGAAGAACTCGCTAGGCTGGAGGAGCAGGAGGAGCCGTAGTATAGGACCTCGTAGTTTCCTTTTTGTTGTCTTTAAACTTCAAATGCTCCTATGTGAGCCGTTTTGTAATAATGAGCAGTGACTCGATATTTCTGTAATAAATTCCTTTTATTAACGTACCTAAAATTAGGGGCGTTACAAGAAGTACCGGATCAACCGACTATCGAAGATGTCGGAAGAAGCCCAGCTAAAAAAGTGGTTGAAGGCCTAAAGACAATACAGATCAACGAGATTGATCACGAAAGGTATTTTTTAATTGGGGAAGCCTTGCCAGCAGAGGAGGAGGCTGAGTTGGTGAGCTTCTTAAAAGAACATGTTGACGTATTTGCTTGGATACCTGAAGAGATGCCCGAAGTAGATGCAGGTGTGATCTGCCACCACTGAACGTTGATCTACAACATAAGCCAGTCATTCAGAAAAAGAGAAGGGCAGCTGTATAGCATGTTGATGCTGTAATAGGAGAGGTAGATCGTTTGTTGGAAGCCAAAGCAATACGGGAAGTCTATTACCCAGAGTGGTTATCCAACACCGTGGTTGTGAAGAAGAAGAATGGAAGTGGCGTGTCTGTGTAGACTTCACAAACCTAAACAAGGCATGTCCAAAAGATAGTTTCCCTCTTCCAAGAATAGACCAGTTGGTTGACGCAACTGCTGGATTCGAACGAATGAGTTTCCTCGACGCATTTCGAGGATATCATCAGATTGCTACGTTCGGTCCCGATCAGGAGAAAACTTCTTTTATTACACCACGAGGGTTGTACTGTTATAGTGTCATGCCCTTTGGACTGAGCAACGCAGGGGCAACGTATCAAAGACTAGCAACCATCATGTTCAAAAAGCTACTAGGCAAGACTATGGAGGTATACATAGACGATATGGTGGTGAAGAGTGAAGCTAAACAGAAACACATAGCGGATTTGAAAGAGACTTTCGGAATCCTGAGGGAATACAAATTGAAGCTCAACGCCTCGAAATGTGCGTTTCGAGTCGGTTCCGGAGAGTTCCTAGGCCATTTAGCGACCATGAGAGGAATCGAGGCCAATCCTGATCAAATTGCGGCCCTGCAAAGGCTACAAAGTCCCAAAACCACAAAGGAAGTCCAGAGGTTGACTGGAATGGCTGCGGCACTCAATAGATTTATCAGCAAGTTAAGTGACAAGTGTAGACCCTTTTTTCAGTTACTGAAAAAGAGGGACGGATTCGAATGGGGAGCAGAGTGTGATCAAGCCTTCCAGGACCTGAAGAAGTACCTGGCCAAGGCTCCACTTTTGTCAACTCCACAGCCAGGTTAGTCTTTGGTTTTGTATTTAGCTGTTTCTGAACACGCTATAAGTGCAGTCCTGTTAAGGGATTTGGGAACCGAGCAAATCTCTGTTTACTACGTTAGCAAGACATTGCTGGATGCAGAAACGAGATATCTGCCTCTAGAGAAGCTTGTTTTGGCACTAAGGACAACCACAAGGAAATTGCTACACTAATTCCAAAGCCACAAGGTTGTGGTTTATACTGAGTTCGCACTGAAATCACTGCTACGAAAAGCAGACTTCTCGGGAAGAATCTCGACATGGTCCGTCGAGTTAAGCCAGTACGATATTGACTATCAATCACGCACAGCAATCAAAGGCTAGGTGCTAGCAGATTTTGTGGCGGAGTTTTCACCTACATTTGCACCACTGCCCCCTACGAGAAAGGAGCAGGAGACTGGGACACTAGCCGTGAAGAACAGAGTATCATCCGAACAGGATCCTATGGAATGGAAGTTGTTTGTTGACAGATCAGCATGTAATACTGGTTCAGGAATAGGGGTTGTGCTTTTCCCTCCTAGAGGAGTAATGATTGAACTATCTGTTCAGCTTGGTTTCAGTGCATTGAATAACATGGTGGAGTACGAGGCACTTTTAGCTGGATTGAGAAGTGCAAGATCTCTGAAAGTAAAACGGGTCAGGGTGTATTGTGATTCACAGCTTGTAGTTAATCAACTGTCCGGAGAATACCAAGCCCGAAATAAGAAGATGGCAGCGTATGTGGAAGTAGCCAAAGATTTACTTGATACCTTCGAAAAGGCTCACATTGAACAGATAAGTTCTGGACAGAATGCTCATGCCAATTCTTTGGCCTGGTTAGCCGCAGCCGTTCCAACTGAGCTCAATTGGAAGGTAGCAGTTGAGTATCTGACAGGGCCGAGCATTGGGAGGAGTGTGGAGTTGGTCATGGACGTAAACCAAGGTCCAAGTTGGATGGACCCGATAGTGGAGTTTTTACAAGATGAAACGCTCCCCACTGATAAAAAGGAAGCTCATAAGATTAAAATCAAGTCTGCAAGGTTTTGGCTGTCCCCAGAGGATAAGTTATATAGAAAATCCTTCACGGGCCCATACTTACTCTATGTGCACCCCGAAATGGTGCAGAAATTCCTTCATGAGATTCATGAAGGGACATGTAGGAGTCATGCTGGAGGAAGGTCCATTGCCCACCGAGGAATTACCCAAGGCTATTGGTGGCCACATATGTAGGAAGACGCTAAGGTATATGTGAAAATTTGTGAGAAGTGTCAGAAATTCTCACCAATGATTCGAACCCAAGCGGAAGATTTGGTGCCACTAACGAGTCCTTGGCCGTTTGCTTAATGGGGAATGGACATCGTGGGTCCGCTTCACAAAGCAACTGGGAATCGAAAATTCCTGCTGGTGGCAACAGATTATTTTATTAAGTGGATTGAGGCAGAATCACTGGCCAAATTCACTGAACCTATGATAGAAAGGTTCGTGTGGAAGAATATTATTACTTGTAGAGACCCGTATTTTTTTCGTAAATTGTTTAAAGGTTTATAATTAAAAAGATATGAGGAAAATGGGTCTTATTTTGGAATTTATTTGACTCGAGGTCATTGAGATAAGATTGTTAGTGGAGGGAGTGCAAGTGTGATTTGTGTGTATCCTAGTATATGTGTGTGTGTGTGCATAGGGGATCATAATCCCAAGTCCTCTCTCTCTCTACTCTCCCGGCCTCCCTCCCTCTCTCTCGGCCTCCTTTCTCTCTCTCGGCCTCCTTTCTCTCTCTTGCTCTCCCATCGAAAATCACTGCCAAAACTCGAAACCCAAATAATCCAACCCTCTCTCCATCTTCCTCAAGTGCCATTGTGTTCGTAGCTTATCCGGTTTGGCTCGGAGAGGAGTATTTTGGGCATAGTTCAAGTTTGAGTTCAAAGGTTTGCGTGGCCCGATCTCTTTGTGTGTTTGCTCTTCGACTTCGAGGTAGGGATTTCTTACTCATTCTATGTGTTTATGAGTGATTTTGTGCTTTGATCGTCCTTGGATTATTCTGTTTCGTTGTTGTGTTTGCCTTGAAAATCTGCTGAAATCGCTACCCGAAGCCCCGTGGTATCGATACAGCTTTAGTGTTGTATCGATACCATAAACTTATCTTTTTGGACAGTTAATATTGTATCGATACGGTTTTTGTGCGTATCAATACTAAGAGCTTAACTCCAGTTTTGCCCCTATTGCATCTCCGTCGATTGTTCTGACCTCCCGATTACTTCTAATCACTTTTGGACATCTCCTAACCTATTTCAAGCATGTTTAATTGAATGCCTTTGGGTAATCTAAGTTACCCTCGTCTCGTTGGCCTTCCGTCGTTAATGAAAGAGTAGTAGCTTACTTGATTAAAACTTAATCGAAATGGAACTTTTGAGATAGATTGTACTTGGGAGTGATTGTAGCATGTTAGGACAGTTGGGGTAGCCATGTTGGGTGTTATGGTACGATATGGTGATTGATGGATTGAAAAATGTGCAGTAAAGAGGTTGTCAATTATCATAGGTTAAAAAGGTATAACGAGGGATGTTTAGTTGGACGATAGGAACTTGTCTAGAGGTCCGGATGAGAGTGGGGTAACCTATACCCTCGCGAATTGTTTCATGGAGCCTTCTAAATTCCTTTGGTATTCATTCTTTAAGATTTTCGTTTAGAACCAAGTGGATGATGTGCTGTGGAATCGTTGTGGGTTCAATATGTGATGTAGGGCATCGTGATACACTATGAGAAATTATGTGAACTTAATGTACTTACTAATGTACGATAAGACATGGGTATGAGTCTGTAATACATTGAATGATGATGAATGAAAGATTGTGACCTTGGGAAGTGTTGTCATCTTGAATTCGGATTGATAATGCATATGTGTTGTGTGAGTTATGAGTGTTGAACTGAGGGTCCTACAACACAAGGTGTGGTAATGCGGAGACTCTAGAGGGCTTGCAACGCAAGGTGTGGCAATGCGGAAACCCAGGTGGAGAGAATTCACTGTAACGCAAGTGGTGGTAATACAGTTGAATGGCTCGCATGATGAGGGAAGTTATGACTAATTAAAGAAGTTCATGTTGTCGTTGGGCTGTTTCTTGTTTGAGATTGTAAGTGTTGAAAAAGGGAATGAATGATTGAATTTATCAAAGTTTTTGAAATGGAAGGAACTTAGTTTTGGAAAAAGGATTTTTATGAAAATCCTCTGGCTATTCCTGAACGAATCAACGGTTCCGGCATTTGGGCACAAATCAACGGATTCCGATATTTAAGTGAATCAACGGAGTTGACCCGTAAAGGTCAAGAGTTTTCTCAAAACTACTTTGGCAATTAAAAAGGAACGTTTTCTTTTATGAAAAGAGGTTCATTGGTAATTGGTAAGAAATGAGGAGTCTTATAATGGTTTGAGAAACTGTCGTGGGTTATTTTGATGGACGTGTGTTTAATGCTACTCTTAGTTTGATGTACGAATTGTTGGGGACACCATTACGATGTATTGAATCTCGTAGTCGTGGTCTGTCGGTTCATTATGGGGCCCTTCTGTATCTCTTGTTCGTTGAGTTGAAACCATTCATTATCATTGCATGATTTATTACATTTACATATAGCTTGAGTATAGAATTCTCTACTGGGCTAGTGTAGCTCAGCAAAATCCTTCTTTTCAGGTTCGAATGTCGGGCAATAAACTGCATGCAATGATGTGCTTGGACATGAAGATTTTGGAAGCTAACTTCTTTCAGTTACTTAATCTTCTTTTGTAATTGATTTACTTTTGTTAAAGATGGGTTTGTAACTAATTATTCTTAAATTCCTTTAGTTGTTCTTAAATTCCTTTGACTAAAGAGATTGTAATATTCTAAACAGATTCGTACTTGTAATTAAGTTGATTTGGGCCGTGGTGCTAAAGCTGTATAATCTTAACTTTTGGGGACTTGCTTGTAAAGTTAAACAGTTGGGAACTCTTTTGGGTATTATTTATAATATGCGCGGATCTTTTATTAAAATGTATTATTTATTTATGTTGAAAATCAATGGCGTAACATTACTCGCTTTGGGGTCCCTTATTCATTGATTACTAACATTGGGTCCTAGTTCCAGAAAAAGTTCAAAGCTTTTTGTGCCCAATATGGGATACGAAATTATTACTCAACTCCAGCCTACCCTCAGAGTAATGGGCAAGCAGACGCGTCTAATAAGACCATTCTTGACGGGATCAAGAAAAGGCTGGACAAAGCCAAAGGGAAGTGGCCTAACGAGTTACCACTTGTCTTGTGGGCCCACCGAACAACTCCCATGAGGTCTACGGGAGAGACCCCCTACTTTTTAGCATATGGAACAGATGCAGTAATACCTTTAGAAGTGGGCCTTCCAACCAATAGGACAGCATTGGTTGAGAGTGGGGGCAATGACAGGGCCCTCGAAATTGAGCTTGATCTCATCGAGGAAAGGAGGAAAAGGGCCCTGGTGCATTTGGCTTCTTACCAGAAACAGCTGATGAAGAGCTATAACAAACACGTTCACCCTCGAGAATTTGGCGTTGGGGACCTTGTATTACAAAAGGTGCTCGGCAACACCAAGGTAGCCAACGAAGGCAAGTTGGGGGCCAATTGGGAAGGCCCATATCGAGTAACCGAGATTGTGGGTACAGGGGCCTATAGA
Organism: Rhododendron kiyosumense; assembly: GCA_019656275.1. Classification (NCBI taxonomy): domain Eukaryota; kingdom Viridiplantae; phylum Streptophyta; class Magnoliopsida; order Ericales; family Ericaceae; genus Rhododendron; species Rhododendron kiyosumense. The sequence goes on from BPLS01000550.1 coordinate 63,455, forward strand.
TTGGCTGATCTGGACAGTAATCCAATTCTGAGGCCTTGGAATGTTCATAATCTGAGAAAATTCTTTGTTTAAAAGAATTGAGTTTTTTATTTAGAATGCACTACGTGATTGTGTGGGAATTACGAATAAAATTCCCTTGTTTTAGTTTTTTATTTTATTCTATTTTAGTTGCAAGGGGTACGAATAACGCCCCATTGAGTTTAAGCTACAAATAAAGCTCCTTTGATTTTTAGTTGTAAAGGGTACGAATAACGCCCTCTTGAGTTCAAGCTTATGAATAAAGTCACTTTTTTGCAGTATATCAAGATTTTTTGAGATGTTTTCTTTTGGAAATATGAAATTTGAAATTCGGTGTTATTCTTCCTTTTTCATATTGGGGAGCAGAGAATAGGCACGAATGCCACGTGCAAATATACGTACGAAGTACTTGGGTTGTACGCTTATGATTTTACAACTTATGATTTTTTTCTTAAAGTACGAGAATACTTAGCTTTTACGTTGTCAAGTACGAGATTACTTAGCTTTTACATTGTCAAGTACGAGAATACTTAGCTTTTAAGTTGTCAAGTACGAAAAACTTAAAGTACGGGAAACTTGAAGTACGAGAAACTTAAAGTACAAGAAATACTTAGCTTTTAAAAAAAGCTTAAACACAATATGAGATATTTAAGTACGAGAGACTTAGATTTGTTTAAATACGAAACATTCAAGGGAAGTATGAGAAACCTAACCTACTGCTTTTTGGTATGAAGTAACTCATGCAGCAAGTAGATGTAAAAAGCATGAATAGAGCTTTACGAATAAAGCCTAACATTGCATATGAATACATGCAATATTCCTTGGATACAAAAATATTTCAGATTGATCAAGTATGAGAAGACTTAAACGGAATACCAGAAAACATTAAAGCAACCACGGAAAGATTCATGGCAGAACAAAACCAAATGTTATGCCACAGAGGGCCGAATACCTGTGTTATCAAAAGTATGGAAAAACTGGTGCCTCGCAGGGCCTTAAAACAAAAAAGACCTGTAACGCCCCTAATTTTAGGTACGTTAAGGAAATAAATTTATTACAGAAATAAGCGAGTCACTGCTCATTATTACAAAACGGCTCTC
>BPLS01000550.1:85865-98387 GCA_019656275.1 Rhododendron kiyosumense
ATATACATTCTCATAACCATCCTTAAGATCAAAATATGAATACTTCCATTCGAATTTATGTTTCCAAAAATCCATTTTCTCTTTCTTTTTGTGAAGTTCAAAACAACATATGTTTTTTCGAAAAATAAAGTCAAGTTTATTCATCATGCTCATACATTTTCAAACACAAAACGTGAATATAGTTTTCTTTTTATGTTTAGAGTACGGGAAATCTACATATACTAAACTTTATACTTAGAGAAAGTGGTTAGAGGTATTTTACCATTCTTCTTGGCTGTAGGGCGGCTACGAACAAGTAAGTTGGCGATCGAACAGAGTGACTTCCTACGGAATGCTTTGGTAGCTTTGAAAGAGAAAAGGTTTCTCTCGAAACTAGTTCTTGACTAACTACTAAACTTTTTTGGATCGAAAGGGTGGTCGAGTGGTGGTTTAATGGCGGTCTTGGATGAGTTTCTTGAAGAACTTCAAGAAGAACTCAAGAACAAGAAGAACAAAGAACAAACTCAAGAATTCTGGAGAGAGAAGTTGAAAGGTTTCAAAGTGTGAGTTGAATGGCATGAGGGGGGGTCCTATTTGTAGCAAAAATTTGCCTCCCTCTCTCCCCTCTTGGCCGGCCCCCTCTATCTCTCCTTTCTCTCATGTTTTTGCTCCATTGTGTTGTCAAATCTTGGCTTTAATCATGTCATAGCCTTCCCTCACTTGTCATTTCCAATTTTAGACCAAAATCTAGGTTATCATGAAGGGTTTTGGCATTGTCTTGTCTAGGAGGGGTTGCTTGCCAGAAAGAAGAAAATAATTGACTAGGATTGTGTTTAAAGTAGCTTAGAAATGGGGTGTCAAGTAGTTATTAGGCTTAAGGGCTAAAAGGTAGCTTGTGAAAGTGAACAAAACACATGCACACACTCACACACCTCCTCTCTCTCTCTCTCTCTCTCTCTCTCTCTCTCTCTATGTATGTATGTGTATACATATATATATACATAGCTATATGTATATACACACACACACACACTTAAGTATACTTAAGTACTAACTAGTCTAGCTTACTTAGTCTAGGCAAAAAGTAATGATTATGGTAAGGCTTTCAAGTTCTATCTATTGACCAATAGGTAAGCTCTTTCCTAGAAAGTGTACCTATCTATACATATACATAGCTAAGAGTACTTAGGTACTAATTAGTCCTATTAGGCCTAGGAGGGAAGGGTAATGATTATAGATGGCTTCCAATGACAAGAAAATTGTCCATTGGGTAATATTTTCCTAAAAAGTGCATATATGTGCATAGTCATGATTAGGGTAGGCTATTATGTATATATACACCTAGAGAAGAATCTAGGAAAACAACTTTGGTGGGTAATTTGGTTTAAGACTATAAACCTTAGGTTTGCATGCATGGCATGCATAATGATTACAACTTTTGGAAGCATAATGATGGCTTCCTTTGGTCCAATGGTTCTTAAATATTAGGGAAAGGTAACTAAGTTGATTGGTAACTAGGTTTTTCTAACCAATTGGTTGGAAACTAATTCTACTTGCCAAGTAGGATTTCTAGCCAAAATTATAATTTAAAGATTTAATTTTATAAGTCTTAAATCTAATTATGACGGATTATTAAAGAATAAAAGCAAATTTATAAAGCAAATTCAAAAATTAATAATGAATTTTCAATTATTTAAACGAGATTTTTATTCACCAAAAATCGGAGTTGTTACATGGAGGGGCTCCAAAGCTGAATTATGTTAATACACAAAACGACGTCATTTTGAAGCCCCTCCATCAATTTTTGTAGTGCTAAAATCAATTTCCTACAAATAATTTATAAAAATAGGTGTAAAATTATAATTATTTATTATACATTACATATATATTTTATTTTTTTAAATATCTCACTGTTCGGTTCGGATAATTCACGATTTTCAAATATGAAAATCCAATTCAAATCTGTATCTAACGGGTTCTTAATTTTTGAATCCGTGCCTAGACCATTAATCCACAAACAAAATCCAAAAGGTACAAATCAAGTTGATCCGGACCGATTTCACGATTCACCTAATTTTTTGTGTAGCCCTACTTCTAATAGGAGAAGGAAAGCAGGTTCCTATCCTAATTCAAGTTCATCTCAAGCGGTGGTCTTTTAAACCTTTATTAAGCGGTGATCTCTAGACGCAGCTGATGGCTCGGCAAGCACAAGCATGGACGGATCGTATAATTTCACAATCGGTCCTAGCTTAATTTAGGCTTCGCTTCAGTTTACATTATTTGGGCCATCAAGTTCCAATCCATCAGGAAATTGGAATGCGAAATTTTTACAGAAAATTACCTATGGGTCTAGAAAATCAAGACTTAATTCTCATAAAGGATGAACCCAATTTTTATTTACCTTTAAGGACAACCGCATATGAAGATTATCCTTTTACCCTTAACTAAATATAATTTCATACTTTATTATCTTTTCAAAGTTTTCATCACCTGTCATGCCCTTGATTTTCAACATAAACAAATATTCCATTTCAATAAAGGATTCTCGCATATCATTAGTAATACCCCAAAAGAGTTCCCACCCGTTTAATTTACAATCATGTCCCCAAGTTTAAGAAATATACAACATTGGCACACCGACCCCAAAATAAGCTTAAGTACAAATACGAACTAGTTATTAAATTACAAACGAGTTAGTCAAAGGAATTCTAATGTACTTAGTTACAAACACATCTTTATCAAAAGAGAATCATTACAAAGATGTTAAAATAACTAATGAAATTAGCTTCCAAAAAGTCTTCACTTCCAAGCACATAAAACATGTATGCTAATGTCCGGCATTTGAACCAGAAAAGAAAGATAGATGAGCTACAATAACCCAATAGGAAAATCTTTACTAATTCTACGTGCAAATATGAAAAACAAGTGCGAAGGAAAGAAGGCAAGAAGTATAGCTCAACCGATGAATAACGATCAACTCATAGTGATGTCAATCACTCATTACGATCATTCTAAGATATGCCACTATCAAAAATTTGCCACATTGTTCACAAGACTCAAGCAACTCTATAGCTTCAACGCGACTCACTATCACCAATCTCCACCATCTGTATTTTCACCCCTTGTGTTACGGTATAACACTATGAGGGTTATCGTATTGCCACCCCTTGCATTACGTAAACCCTAACAACTTCGATCACTGTATTACCACCCCTTGCGTTACGAGACCAACTTGAGTCTTTGTTTTACCACCCCTTGCGTCACGAGACCCCCTATCCCAACTTCCGACCAAAACAACCACTTTATTATTCAATATGCAAACTAGGACTTTCTCATGATCACATTCACACATGAAACATCCTACTTTATGCCAACAATGTCATCAATAAGCCACAAATACTCTCAGGTAATCAATCAATCGATAAGATGCATAACAATGTAGTTTGCATCAAGTAATTCCTATTCGTTCCTTACTAACGGAAGGCCAACGGATCAAGGATTGAATCATAGGAAGTCAATTGAACACGCTTGTGATAGGTTAGGAAGTGTCCGAAAGGGTTTAGAAGCGATCGAGAGTCGAAACGATCAAGAGAACACAAAAAAGGGTGAAATCTGTCCAGATAGGGGAGCGATCGATCCCTCCACACATGGGGATCGATCCCCAAGGTGAAAATATCCAGATTTGAAATGTGGGATCAATCCTTCATGCTTGGGGATCGATCCCTGGGTGATTTCGAGCATTTTCTGCACTTTTTTGACAGCTTTGTAGTGAACAAATGGGGACGATCAAGGTTCAATTTCCACACCAAATCAACATATAAACACATAAAGAGGTAAAGATGTAACGAACCAAATTTTGGCCCTACATTTTTCTTAGAATAAAAATATATATTGTGATCCCAAATTTTAATAGTTTATTTAAACTAACTAATTCAATTGTATTATGTCGTATTCAGAATAATATTAGGATAATTACATGTATATATGGAGATATATATAAAAGTGTACAAAATTTATCTTCCTAAAACTAGGGGATTTTGTTTTCCCCATCCCTTATCTCTCCCGAATTCGTCTCTGTCTCTCACTTCCCTCCCACATTCCATCACCTCCACCCTTATCCTCCCAAACTCCCACCTCCCTTCCATATCTCTACGAACAACAAACCCATCTCCCCGTCCCATTTTTCTTGGCTGAGGGGGGAAAAAAAAAGCACTATGCAGTCAACAAGGGAAAAAGAAGAAGAATCAGGTATGAAAGAAGGGTGGAAAAATCATCCCATGCATTCATATCATCAAATCTTTAATCCCATAAACTCCATTTTCATTCATATCATGCACCTCTGTTCATGGCCTGTTTCTTCCTAGTTGATGTCGTTTCTAGGCCTGAGTTTCTTCATAAAAGTTGTAGAGGGGGTCGAGAGCTTCGATTTCAACCCAAGAATCATCCAAAACGATTAAGGATTGATAGAGTTATCGCCGTCCAAAAATCAGTGAAATTTTCGGATTTCTGTTTCTAGACAGCACACAAGACTTATGAAAACCCCTACTTTTCTCCTAGTTCGAATGGTTTTCGGGCTTATACTGCTTCACGAAAGTTGTAGAGCGTTTCAAGATCTTCGCGTTAGATAGAAGAATCATCTAAAATGGCAGAGGTTTGGTCAAGTTATTCTAGTCCAAAGTTGCTACTAGAATATCGATCTTTTGCCGCCAAACAAAAACCCACCGGACTCCACCGAATCGCTTTGTCCAGATTAAAGGTAGTATAATTGCTCCCCTACTTTCTCATAAGTATATTAAGTGTTTACATATTGGTGTTCAATATTTTGGAGTAGAAGAAATCGATCCCGACGTTGCACGACTGAAATTTGGAATTCCCCTGTTTTATTTCGGCCATGAACAGTGAATATATATGATGGTTCTGAAATGTTTTTGATAAAATAACACTTTAATCCTCCTAATTATCTAGTGTAATGTTTCGGTCCATGACAAATCTTCTTTGATTTACTGATTCATAATAAATGAAAATAGAAATTCTAATCTATAATTATGAAGGAAGATAATTATATTTTATAGTTATGAAAGAATTTTGTGCCCCGTACACATGCATATTCAAAAGTTAAGAAAGTTATTGATCTATTTGTTTCAATAAAATTTCTCGTTCAATGAATAAACGTAAATGCATCGGTTCAATCATAATACATTACGTGTTTACTTATTCGCACAATATTATTTGGTGTGTATTTTTTATCTCATTGAAATGTATCATGTTATGAATTGAGCTATTGATTGATTGTATTATGTTGTACATGCTAGAATGGACTAGGTTCATGGGATGATTTCGAGTAGTGAATGCGTAGACGATGTTTAAGAAAAGGATAAAATGGTAATGTTGATTAAGGATGTTGGGTGCTAGTAAAGGACCCTAGTATGGTAAAGTACTTTTAGTTGAGTTGGGGAAATGGTAAAGAACCCCGAGTACGGTAAAGTACTCAGATTGTGTGGAGGACGATAAAGGACTCTGGGTACAGTATTTGGGATACGATAAAGGATCCTAAATACAGTACAGTACCCAATGTGTGTGTGGAGAACGATAAAGGACTCTGGGTACAATATTTTGGGAAACGGTAAAGGATCCCTGAATACGGTACAATACTTAGTGTGTAGATTAGGGGTATGGTAAAGTAACCAGTGTGTAGAGTTGGGAGATGGTAAAGGATCCTGACAATGAGATAGTGCGACCTCTAATGCTGAGTTGTCATGGTGAGCTGTTCCTTTATTATGGTTGTAGGCGAATCCTGACTGAGTATATAATTTAGTAGTATTCACTTAAAACCCTGGTGCAGGACAAATAAATGGAGAGTTATTCCACGGGACGGTCAAAGTTGATGGATGTGGGAGGAAAAGACCTTGTGGAGAGGATCCTTAGATTTCATGTAAGTTGATGGATAGTAAAGAAAAGGACAATGCGCCGTTATCCTGTACCTCATGTGAATTATTATATTGTTGATCTGCTAATTGTAAGGTAAAGGGTTAGTATGGTTGAGATTATCTACTAAGTTTCAAAACTCATTACGTGCCATTGGGCTAGCGTTTCATGCCGGTAATAAAGAGACTGAAAAGCAAAATTCATTGCAAGACAGTTCGTACCAAGGTGAGGACCTCCCAGCAGAAGAAGGGGAGTTTGTTGTGCCTTGGAGGCCATTCCCTTAGAAGCTTTATTAATTTGATAAACTTTTATTTAAATTTTTATAAGTGTCATCACATTTGTCAAACTCTATTTCATTTTGTTGGTTTGTAAGACAATTAAGTAGTTTTGAATTTAGTATTTGAGGTTTCCATTGCTAAACTCTGTTTAATAAAATTTCATTTCTTATATATCAATTTTATGAATTATTATATCAGTTGAAAAGGATTTAATTAACGTGTCCGAAAATCGGGGCGTTACAAAAGAAGTCCCTACCTCACAACGAAAACCATGATCTACAAGATTTGAGCGAGCCCTAGCCTCCTTGAACTTCAAAATCAAAGAAAGCTCTCCTCCAAACTTCACCCAAGGAATTTCGAGCTCTAGAATGCGATTGGAATGCTGACAAGAGGTTGATTCTTAGGGTTCTTGAGAGATGGAGTGGAGTTTTGAGTAAAAGGAGAGGGGAGAGAGAGAGAGAGAGAGAGAGAGAGAAATGGCATGGAAGAGAGAGATATGGAGATGTTTTGAACTCCTACATACACACCCACTCTATTTATACCCATATATCTTCTAATCACACTCACACCCCCTCTAGTTTCCATTCTACCATTTCAATTCGCAATTCAATTAACCACCAAATAAATCATATTCTCCCAATTAGACATTTAATAAACATTTCAATAATTAAAAATTATATGGGTCTCTACAGTTTATCCTCTTTAAAGAAATTTCATCCTGAAATTTACAATTCAAGCCAATTAAGATCATACATCAAGTAAACATGCTTAAGTCACAACATATGTTGCCAAACAATGAATCAACAATCATAAAATCAAAATTTATAACTCACAGTGGTCAATTCGGAAACAATTGCAGATACTTCTCTCTAACTTTGTCATGATGTGCTAGTACCCACACTCACCTGTAGCTGTGTATGAGTAATCTCCCCCCTGTGGAATAGCCCGCTTTTCGTGCTCAATCAGAAGGAAGTGTACTTTTCATCCTCGGAGACCGACCTTCGTAAAGGCACCTGTGGGCGGCAACTACTATTTCCTCTTCCATTCCTCATTCGCATTAGAGACCCCTTTCTCACGTCAACTCTTCCTTCCCGAGGTTACTCCATAGAACTCGCACTAACGGAATGGTCTTACCCCTTAAAACCTGCTCACGCGAATCGAGGATATGTATCAGCTCCTCCCCATAAGATGCATCAGCTTTCAACTCTAGTTCGGACCACTCTAGAACGTGCGATGGATCCAGCTCATACTGCCGCAACATCGACATATGGAACACGTCATGAACGCTCGATAACTTTGGTGGTAAGGCTAACCGATACGCGACCTCCCCAATTTTCTCGATAATGTCAAACGGTCCGATGAAACATAGTGAAAGCTTGCCCTTTTGCCCAAAACGAGAGAATCCCCGATGCGGTGACACCTTAAGGAACACGTGATCCCCCACTTCAAATGATAACGGTCAGCGACGACGATCGGCATAACTCTTTTGCCTACTTTGCACAGTTAACAATCGTTGACAAATCATTTTGACTTGCTCGGTGGTTCTCTTTTGTGTCTCATGAAGTTGGCGAATCGCTCTCATACTCTTAGAGGTTTCTTTGATCAAATCCGGCCCAACCAACAAAGCCTCGCCCAACTTGGTCCAACAAACAAGTGACCAACATGGTCTCCCATACAAAGCTTCATATGGTGCCATCTCGATACTAGATTGGTAGCTATTGTTGTACGCGAATTTGACTAACGGTAGGTGATCCTCTCAACTACCCCGAAAATCCATAACGCAAGTTCAAAGCATATCTTCTAAAATTTGAATCGTTCTCTTGGATTGCCCAACCATTTGAGGATGATACGTGGTGCTAATCAAGAGACTTGTGCCAAGAGTGGCCTGCAGACTTTGTAAAAAGCGCGCGGTATGGATCTTTATCCGGCACGATAGAAACGAGAATTCCATGAAGACAGATAATCTCGCGGATGTACAAACGACTAAGCGTGTCAATCGAATCCATAACCTGAATAGGTAAGAAATGTGCCAACTTGGTCAATCAATCAACTATCACCCCAAATGGCATCATGCCCCCTTGGCGATCTCGGTAAACCAGTAACAAAATCCATAGTCACGTTCTCCCACTTTTATTCAACCACTAGTAGCAGTTGTAACTCCCTCGCGGGTCATTGATCTTGTTGGCATATAAGGCATTTGGACACGAAAATGACGTCACTCTTCAGTCCCAACCACCAAAATTGTCTACGCAAGTTATGATACATTTTCGTTCCCCCAGATGAATGGTGAAATCCTCTCAAAATTTCCTCCCAACACGAAATGGGTTTGAACACTTTTCCTTGGTATCGCAAACTTTGATCGGCATGAATCATCCACCCCTCTTAAGCATTGCCACTAAGAAACTTGGTACAGAACTCCCCCGCTTCTTCGTCTTGTTGTTGAGCCTCAATTACTCGAGTCAACAAGGTTGATTGAACGGTCAAGTTGCACAAAGTGACCCCATCTTGAACCTCCTTAAAATGCAATGCATAAGAGCCTAAGTCAGTCATCATTTTCCACTCGTGGATGGCTAAACTCGCAAGGTGTGTCGATTTTCTACTTAATGCATCTGCTACCATGTTCACCTTTCCCGGGTGATATTGCAACTCAAAATCGTAGTCTTCTAAGTGTTCCACCCAACGGCGTTGTCGCAAATTAAGCTCCTTTTAAGAAAATAAGTACTTTAGACTGTTATGATCGAAAAATACTTCGAACCTCTCACCGTAAAGGTAATGACGCCACTCTTCAAAGCAAAAACGACAGCCGCAAGCTCTAAGTCATGGGTAGGGTAATTCCGCTCGTGAGTTTTCAACTGCCGTAATCCATATGCCACTACTTATCCCAATTGCATCAAAACGCATTCTAACCCCTGTTTCGAAGCATCACAATACACGGAGTAACCGACTCCCCTTTTAGGCACAATCAAAACCGGTGCGATAGTCAACTTTCTCTTCAATTTCTCAAAAGCCATTTAAACATGCGTCACCTCAAACAAAACGAGTCCCTTTACGAGTCAATCTAGTCATCGGAGCCGCTAGACGAGAGAAATCATGGACAAAACGAAATAGTACCCAGCCAAGCCCAAGAAACTACGAATCTCGAATATACTCTTCAGTCGTTGCCAATTCATTACAAACTGTATCTTCCCCGGATCAACGGACACCCCATCCTTTGATACCACGTGACCCAAAAACTTGACTTCGGACAACCAAAACTCGCACTTACTAAGCTTGGCATACAAACGATGTTCTCTCAAAAGCTCAAGAAATGTGAGATTGATACACCTCTTTTGAAGGCGGGTAGATAAGGATATTGTCCACAAAAACGACTACAAAATGATCAAAACAGGCACGGAAGATACGGTTCATTAAGTCCATGAAAGTTGTCGGTGTGTTCGTCAATCCAAAAGGCATAACAACAAATTCGTAGTTGCCATAACGAGTACAAAAAGCATTTTTAGGAACATATTCCCTCTGAACCCTCAACTGATGGTAACCAGACCTCAAGTCAATTTTAGAAAAACAAGTTGCGCCTTGAAGTTGGTCAAACAAGTCGTCGATTTTAGGCATAGGATACTTATTCTTAATGGTGACACGATTCAACTTACGATAGTCGATACATAGACAAAGCGACCTATCCTTCTTTTGAGCAAACAAGGCCGGTTCTCCCCATGGTGATGTACTCAGACAGATAAACCCCCAATTCTCTAATTCTTGCAATTGAGTCTTCAATTCCCTCAACTTGGTGGGCGCGAAGCGATAAGGAGGTACGAAAATAGGAACGGTACCAGGAAGCAAATCAATAGAAAATTCAATCTCTCTCTTGGGTGGTAACCTGGGTAACTCCTTTGGAAACACGTCTAGAAAATCGCAAACAACAAGAGATAACTCCCCACGTGCGGATACATCCTCATCTAAGGCCAAACTTGCTAATAAAGCATACACCGACTCTTGCTCCGAGACCCACATAAGTACGGCTTTATTGGTTCCTGATGCTCCCCAAAGAACTCAAAACAAGCACCCCTTACGGACTCGATGCTTAGAGCAATCTATGGTGGCATGAAACGTAGACAACCAATCCATTCCCAATATAAGATCAAACCCCGACATATTCAACATGATGAAGTCAAAGGTAAAGCAACGATCTTGAATGATAACCTCATAATCCCGGCAAATACGATCTAATGGTGATCTACACCCCTATGGGTGTCTCAAAGAACAAAAGAGGATTCATACATTCAATTTTCAATTCCAAAGCACAAGCAAAAGATGTAGCAATGAATGAATGCGATGCTCCAGAATCAAATAATACTCTAGCAAATGAGTTAAATAATAGGAATGTACCCCTCATAACCAAAGTCTTTGGGGTCTGAGAAGTAACATGAGGTGATGGAGGCGGAATAGCAGAAGTGAAAGCAAAACCCCTACCCTGAGTCATCTAACTCTGAACATATCCACCCCGCTGACTAGAACCCTGAGTAGGTGTCAAAGAACTCACTCCCCTCTCAATCTGGGATCCCTAAGCTGATGTTGTCTGACGAAAGTGAGGCTGCTGCTGCCTCTGATTACCACAGAATGATTGCCGACCAGAACTTTGACGACCCCTCGGCTGCTGCAACGAACCAGACTGACTACGTGCCCCTTCCCCATGCGGGCTATTTCTTGCAAAATGACCTGCCTTCCCACAAGTAAAGCACTTACCCAAAAGCTGCGGACGCTAAGCGCGAATGTGCCCCACTTAACCACACTCATGACACACGATCGGAGGCGTATTAGAAACTCCCTGAGTCCCAAAAGAAGAAGAAAAAGATGGAGGCCTAAAGTTTGACGGACCCTGTGAAGTCGACATTTGATCTCTTCGTCTCTTCCTCCTCTGACCACCAAAACTCCCCGAAGAAGAGCTCATAACCCTTACCAGCTGCTTCAGTCCCCAAGCCTTAGGATTTCGTGGTGCCTCCTTTGGTATCTCGATGCTCGTTGCACACCTAACGACATCAGCGAACCTCCCTTGCGTTGTGCCATCACCATTCTTTTCATGGTATCATGCAAGCCCTTTTCAAACTGCCTACATTTCCTTCCCTCGGTTGCCACCAACTCTGGCACAAAACGGGACAATGATTGGAACTTCAAAGCATACACCGACACTGTCATATCCCCTTACTCTAGCTTCTAAAACTCATCCCTTAATTAGACATGACTCATTTTCAGAAAGTATTGCTCCTCGAATAGCACCTCAAATTCAACCCAAGTCAAGTTCTCCACATCTTGCTCATTTTCTTGAGCCGTGGTCCTTGCAACTCTCCTTGCGTCCTTCCTTGATTCCAACACCGACTCCCACCACTCGTTAGCTTCCCCGTAAGTTGAATAGCCACAATATTGACTCGCAAGTCATCCTCCGTGATCTTAAGAGCCCTGAAGAGTTTTCATATTTGAGCCAATCAATGATCGACCACAGGAGGGTCACTGCTCAACCCATCGAACGCTGGTGGATTCCTACAACTGAACTCCCTCATAGCTGACAATGCATGACTATCTGCACTTTCTATAAAGACTCGAAATTTTTTCTATTTTCTAAAATCGTTTAAATATGTCGAAGACCACATTTTGATGTTGTAATGATGTTTGGAGGTGTTAGTATCAAGTGGGTTCGATTCGGTGTCCGTCGATAGAAAATTTATTCTTTTTCTTCAGCCAGTACCGGTACCCGTTTTTCAGAAGTTGCATTTTTCTGGCATTTTGGGGTTCCAATACCGATACTAGGAATCGCCCAGTACCAGTGCCCGCTGACAATTTTCAAAAAACTCAGCACGCGATTCAGACACTATAAATAGACCCCTTATGTTATTTTTTTCACTCCAAGACCTCGAACCAAACCTTAAAATCGCCCATCTCCCTTCTCTCCTCAATCTCTCACCCAAATCCTTGGATTTGCACATCAAACACTTCAAAATCTTTGAGATCTATGGGTTGTTCATCCTAATTGCATCCGGAATCAAGGTTATTACACTCAAAGAGGTAAGAACTCCATCATTTTCAAATTTCTCTCTCTCTCCTCACAATCACTTGTTGAGCCTCACTTATTCCTCTTGATCTTGGGGAATCTTGGACCTATGTCTCGTATTGTAGCTTGGGAGGAGGTAGATCTTGGTGGTTTCAAGCTTGGGTCACGTAGGGTTTTGCTCAAACCCATTGTGGTAGGGAAATCTAACTACTTTTATGTGTTTATCAGTTGATATAGAGTTTGAGACTTGCTATTGATCATTGTATTGAGATTTGTTGTTCAATTCCTTTGAAATCCCCA
>BPLS01000550.1:98787-109926 GCA_019656275.1 Rhododendron kiyosumense
TGATTACTAGGATTACTTGTTTGATGTATGATAAAAGCATAAGTGGTATCCACTCCAAAGGTGTTCGTTTATGTGACACTATGCTTTATATTGTGTGGTAAATGTTTGAGCATGACTACGTGATAATATGAGCATGATAACATAATATAGAGTTGGATGATCTTGCTAGTTTAGTTTCAAGATTACAATGAATGATTTATATTATAGTGTACAAGGGTCCTACCGCGGAGTCTTTACATGAAATGAGACACAGAAATCGAGAAAGTAGAAACATGACACCTAGGGTGTGGTTAATGTAAAGACGTGATTTGAAAAAGAGAAATGGTTTAAAAACCACAATGTGGTCGGACGTGGTAGCTCATTGTGTGGTGTGTGTGTGCACCAATGGGAACCCAGGATGGCGGAACCATTGTGAGGGTACTCGGGAGACCGGAACGGCCGAATCGAGGTTGGGTGTGTAGCTTGGTTATCCGTGGAGAGGAGCCAATGCAAAGTTTTGTGTGCCAATGGGAACCCAGGACGGCGGAACCATTGTGAGGATACTCGCGAGACCGGAATGGTGGAACCGAGGTTGGGTGTGTAAAAAAAATGATTTTTGAAAATGTTGATTTGGTAAAGGAAAGGTGAAAATGGTGACACGTTCTACGAAATATCGCGTTGGAGAAACTCAGATACCACTGACACCAATGATAGTTGAATAGTGAATGTTGATGTGTCATGGTTGATTGTGATAATGAATGTACATGTGTTAATTGAAATCGCTGATTTTACATGAGTTAGTATACTACTTCTATGCCCTGTTGTTGTAAGCAAGTGTGAGATTATTCTATTGAGCTTTTGTAGCTCATGGTGTTACCTTTGGTGACCCTGACATATTATATTGGTGGCAACGCTGGTATAATGTGTCAGATCTTATAGATGAACAAGGTAAACTCCACACCTTGGAGGCTTTCGGAGCTGAGGAGTTGGCTAGGATGGGAGGAGCAGGCGGAGCAACAGATAGGAACCCTAGTTTCTCTTTCCGTGTTTAATAAAAGTATTCTTGTGACAGTTATGATGTAATAATGAGCCAGACTCTAGTTAGTTTTCAATGAAAAATGTTTGTTCAAAGTTCCAAAAATTAGGGGCGTGACAATCCATCAATTTTGGGAGTGCCAAAATCACAATCCTTATTTATAACTATTTGACAATGTGGTATATCAATATAAACTGTAAATTCTAAGGGGGTAAAGTGAAATTTTCAAAATGATACCAAACTATTGTATTCAAAATGTTATTACTCAAGTGTTAGTATTTTAGAAAATATATGTTTATTTTAGAAAGTCTGAGTTTAAATTTTATTAAATTTCAGGACTATGCACTCTAGATAATTGTATTCGAAAGTTGAATTGTTCGGACCATGTAGTTAATTTCATTTTTAGTTTAAAGGCAATAATAGTAATTGTTTTAAATGCAATTATTGTATATGATTTTAAAAATAAAGGATTAAGACCGCTGGTGACTCTATATGTAAGTGAGGGTATGAATTTGACACTCTCCAATAAAAAAAAATATGAAAAAAAACTGTTAATGCAATCCGTGGTTGGTTAAAGTACTTGGTTGATGAAATAAAATCTTAAAGTTATATTTCTTGGCTAGAAATCCTACTTGGCAAGTAGAATTAGCTTCCAACCGATTAATAAGAGAAACCTAATTACCATTTCACCTAGTTACATTTGCCTAACCCTAGATGAACCTTATGAACCTTTTGGAACTAAAGAAGTAATCATTTTGCTTCCAAAAGTAGAAAAACCTAGATTTGCCTTGCATGCAAGCCTACAAATATTAGCCTTGAACCTAATTACCCTCCAAGGTTACTTTCCTAGATTTTTCCTAGGTATATGTATAAGTATATAGACATACTAACCTACCATAATCATGCATATATTCACACATATAGACTTTCAAGGAAAGTCTTAACTATTATATAATGTTTTGTCATTGAAAGCCTTACCACTCATCATTACCCTTAATTTAAACATAAAATCCTAGTCTTAATCATCCTAGATTTACTCACAATCTTGCCTTTAATCACCCTAGAAATTGACTTACAACCTAGTCTAGGATTGACTAAACATGGGAAGATTACTCTTAACCAAGTTATCATTTTCATTAGACTTGTAAGACTTGCTTAGCTAGGGTATGACTACTTAGGATTTTCTCTTAAAAGCCTTAAGATCCTACATGATTATAAAGCCTTATGCCTAAAAATAGAAATGACAAGTGTGGGAAGGCTTCGGCATGCTTGAAAGGCTTGATTGGACAAGACCATTGAGCAAAAACGATGAGAGAGAGAGAGAGAGAGAGAGAGAGAGAGAGAGAGAGAGAGAGAGCCAGCCATGGAGGGGAGAAAGGGAGCCAAAATTTTGCTATAAATAGTACCCCCCTCATGCCATTCAACTCACACTTCCAACTTCTTTCTCTAGAATTCTTGTGTTGTCTTCATTCTTGCTTTGTTCTTGAAGTTCTTCCTTGTTCTTGAGTTCTTCAACAAACTCATCCTAGGCCGCCACTAAACCACCACTAGACCACCCTCTCAATCCAAAAAGTTTAGTAATTTAGTCAAGAATTAGTTTTGAGAGAAAAAGAAAGTCTTATCTTTTCTCTTTCGAAACTACCGGAAGCTTACTGTAGGAAGTCATTCCGTTCGATAGCCAACTTACTTTTTCATAGCCGTCCCAACCGCCAAGAAGAATGGTAGAATATCTCTACTCACTTTCTCAAGTAAAAAGAAAATTTTAGTTATTTTTAAGTTTGAAAATGCATGTTAAGGTAAAGTACTAAAAAGAGCTAGCAAACTTGTTTTACTAAAATTTCGAAAATGAAATATGATCACGTTGAATAACTCGACTTTATTTTCCGGAAAAACATAAGTTGTTTTGAACTTTCCAAAAAGGAAGAGAGAACGGATTTTGGAAACATAAACTTGAATGAAAGTATTCGTATTTTGATCTTAAGGATGGTTATGAGCATGTATATGTAATTACTTGGATTACTTGTTTGATATATGATACAACATAAGTGGTATCCACTTCAAAGGTGTCCGTCCATATGACACTATGCTTTAAGTGTATAGCAATTGCTTACATGTGATTCTGTGAATATGAGCATGATAAAGTAATATAGAGTTGTATGATTTTGCTAGTTTAGTTTGAGCTGTGCTACGTGCACATCAAGCTGTGCACAGAGCCGTTTTTCTCCTGCCTCGAGTTGCACAAAAATGATCGGAGCCGCTCATTTTGTTCAAAATATGTCGTTTAAGGTCTCTGTAAAAAATGAGCTTCGTTCGATATCGTTAGAGGCCTAAATTCTGAATTGATTTTGGGTGTTTTGTTAACACGTCTAATGATATCGAATGAAGCTCATTTTTTATAGGACTTTAAACGACATATTTTGAACATAATGAGCGGCTCCGATCATCTTTGTGCAACCCGAGGCGGGAGAAAAACGGCTCTGTGCACAGCTGCTGTGCACAGCTTGCTGTGCACGTAGCGAAACCATCCCATGAACCTAAATCCATTCTAGCATGTACAACATAATACAATCAATCAATAGCTCAATTCATAACATGATACATTTCAATAAGATAAAAAGTACATACCAAATAATATTGTGCGAGTAAGTAAACACGTAGTGTATTATGATTGAACCGATGCATTTACGTTTATTCATTGAAAAAGAAATTTTATTGAAACAAATAGATCAATAACTTTCTTAACTTTTGAATATGCATGTGTACGGGGCACAAAATTCTTTGATACTATTAAATATAATTATCTTCCTTCATAATTGTAGATTAGAATTTCTATTTTCATTTATTATGAATCAGTAAATCAAAGAAGATTTGTCATGGACCAAAACGTTACACTAGATAATTAGGAGGACTAAAGTGTTATTTTATCAAAAACATTTCAAAACTATCATATATATTCACTGTTCATGGCCGAAACAAAACAGGGGAATTCCAAATTTCGGTCTTGCGACATCGGGATCGATTTCTTCTACTCTGAAATATTGAACACCAATATGTAAACACTTAATATACTTAGGAGAAAGTAGGGGAGCAATTATATTACCTTTAATCTGGACAAAGCGATTCGGTGGAGTCCGGTGGGTTTTCGTTTGGCGGTATAAGATCGATATTCTAGTAGCAACTTTGGACTGGAATAATTTGACCAAACCTCTACCATTTTAGATGATTCTTGTGTCTAATACGAAGATCTTGAAATTCTCTACAACTTTCTTGAAGAAGTTTAAGCCCGAAAACCATTCAAACTAGGAGAAAGTAGGGGTTTTCATAAGTCCTGTGTGCTGTCTGGAAGCAGAAATCAGAAAATTTTACTGAACTTTGGACGGCGATAACTCTATCAATCCTTGACCGTTTGGGATGATTCTTAGGTTGAAATCGAAGCTCTCGACCCCCTCTACAACTTTTGTGAAGAAACTCAGGCCTAAAAATGACATCAACAAGGAAGAAATAGGTCATGAACAGAGGTACATGATATGAATGAAAATGGAGTTTATGGGATTAAATATTTGATGATATGAATGCATGAGATGATTTTCCCACCCTTCTCACATACCTAATTCTTCTTCTTTTTCCCTTGTTGACTGCGTAGTGCTTTTTTTTTTCTCCCAGCCAAGAAAAATGGGACGGGGAGATGGGTTTGTTATTTGTAGAGAAATGGAAAGGAGGTGGGAGTGTGGGAGGATAAGGGTGGAAGTGATGGAGTGTGGGAGGGAAGTGAGAGAGAGAGAGAGGAATTCGGGAGAGATAAGGGAAAGGGAAAACAAAATCCCCTAATTTTAGGAAAATAAATTTTGTACACTTTTATATATATCTCCATATATACATGTAATTATCCTAATATTATTCTGAATATGACATAATACAATTGAATTAGTTAGTTTAAATAAACTATTAAAATTTGGGATCACAATATATATTTTTATTCTAAGAAAAATGTAGGGCCAAAATTAGGCCCATTACATCTTTACCTCTTTATGTGTTTATATGTTGATTTGGTGTGGAAATTGAACCTTGATCGTCCCTATTTGTTCTCCACAAAACTGTCAAAAAAGTGCAGAAAACGCTCGAAATCGCCCAAGGATCGATCCCCAAGCATGAGGGATTGATATCTCATTTCAAATTTGGATTTTTTCACATTGGGAATCGATTCCCATGAGAGGAGGGATCGATCCTTCTCCGCTCTGGACAGATTTGACCCTGTTTTGTGTTCTCTTGAGCGTTTTGACTCTCGATCACTTTTAAACCCTTTCGGACACTTCCTAACCTATCACAAGCGTGTTCAATTGACTTTCTATAATTCAATCCTTGATCCGTTGGCTTTCCGTTAGTAAGGAACGAATAGGAATTACTTGATGCAAGCTACATTGTTATGCATCTTATCGATTGATTGATTACATGAGAGTATTTGTGGCTTATTGATGACATTGTTGGCATAACGTAGGATGTTTCATGTGTGAATGTGATCATGTGAAAGTCCTAGTTTGCAAATTGAGTAATAAAGTGGTTGTTTGGGTCGAAAGTTGGGATAGGGAGTCTCGTGACGCAAGTGGTGGTAACACAGAGACTCAAGTGGGTCTCGTAATGCAAGGGGTGATAATACAGTGATCCAAGTTGTTAGGGTTCACGAAACGCAAGGGGTGGCAATACGGTAACCCTCATAGTGTTATACTATAACGCAATGGGTGAAAAAACAGACGGTGGAGATTGGTGATAGTGAGTCGTGTTGAAGCTATAGAGTTGCTTGAGTCTTGTGAACAATGTGGCAAATTTTTGATAGTGGCATATCTTAGAATGATCGTAATGAGTGATTGACATCCCTATGAGTTGGTCGTTATTCATCGATTGAGCTATACTTCTTGCCTTCTTTCCTTCGCACTTGTTTTTCTTATTTGCACATAGAATTGGTAAAGATTTTTCTATTGGGCTAGTGTAGCTCATCTATCTTTCTTTTCAGGTTCAAATGCCGGACATTAGCATGCATGTTTTTGTGCTTGGAAGTGAAGACTTCTTGGAAGTTAATTTCATTAGTTATTTTAACATTTTTGTAATGATTCTCTTTTGATAAAGATGTGTTTGTAACTAAGTACATTAGAATTCCTTTGACTAACTCGTTTGTAATTTAATAACTTGTTTGTATTCGTACTTGAGCTTATTTTGGGGCCGGTGTGCCAATGTTGTATATTTCTTAAACTTGGGGACATGATTATAAATTAAACAGGTGGGAACTCTTTTAGGGTATTACTAATGATATGCGAGGATCCTTTATTGAAATAGAATATTTGTTTATGTTGAAAATCGAGGGCATGATAGGTGATGAAAACTTTGAAAAGATAATAAAGTATGAAATTATATTTAGTTAAGGGTAAAAGGATAATCTTCGTATGTGGTTGTCCTTAAAGGTAAATAAAAATTAAGTTCATCCTTTATGAGAATTAAGCCTTGATTTTCTAGACCTACAGGTAATTTCTGTTAAAATTTCGCATTCCAATTTCCTGATGGATTGGAATTTGATGGCCCAAATAATGTAAACCCAAGCAAAGCCTAAATTAAGCTAGAGTCCTTCTACTACCACCCCCATTCACACACTCAATCACACACCCACACTCACAACAAGGGTGGAGCCTGCACACACTACACATCCATTGTGTGTGGGCCCCACTATTATTGTGAGTGTGGGTGTGTAAATGGGTGTGTAAATGAATGTGGTGTTAGAATTATAGATTAAGCTAGGACCGATTAGGAAATTAAACGACCTGTCCGTGCTTGTGCTTGTCGAGCCATCAGCTGCTTCTAGAAATCACCGCTTAATAAAGGTTTAAAAGACCACTGCTTGAGATGAACTTGAATTAGGATAGGAACTGTAACGGCCCTGATTTTCGGTAAACAAAAATTTCGTTAAATATTTGAATTTTATTTGGAATACTTATTTTTACTTTTAAATTTTTTTTAAATTTCTAGTAATCCGTTGTAATTAGATCCTAGTCCTTTAAAATTTTATTTCTTGGCTAGAAATCCTATTTGGCAAGTAGAGTTAATTTCATACCGATGAGTTGGAGGAAACCAAACTACCAATTCACCTAGTTACAATTTCCTAACCCTAGATGGACCTTTTTGACTATCTTTGAGCCTTGTGAACCTTTCCAAACCTAGACTAGAAAATCGTATTATATATTCTTTTATTATTTTAGTTCTTTTCTTTACCCATTGGACAATAAAAGTTAGAAAAACCTTTGTCAATTGGATAATAGGAAAACTAGATTTTTCCACCTAATGTACCATTCTAGATTTTGTTAAAGGTACATATAGATAGTTATATATAGTCTTATATACACATGCCTAAAAGTATATGTATATATTATTCAAGTATATATATTACTTTACTTCTTTAACCATTGGTCAATAACTACTAAGGTAAATATTACCCATTGGATAATAGAGTAGTCTTACTAGCAAGTACTAAGATGGACTAAATAAATATTTTCCTAAATCCACCATGTGATTATATATGTATATATATGTACCATGGATTTACTACCAAGATTTTCCATCAAAAATATTTTGTACTAGATTTAATAAAGTACTTATATTCACATGACTAAAGGACATTTGGTTATTTAAAATAATATTCAAGTATATATTACCTTTATCCATTGGTCAAAAAAATTCGGGAAACTTTTATCCATTGGACAATAGAAACCCTAAATTTTCTATTAAAGATATTCATTGCTAGATTTGGTTAAGTACTATTATCTAGTTAAATATAGATTTTTATACAAGCTTAAAAGGACATTTTAGTTATTTAATTATTATTCAAATATGAAAATTTCCTTATTACTTTTGTCCATTGGTCAATAATTACAAGGGGATTTATTATCCCTTGGATAATAGGATAAATCTTTCAACAAGGACTAAGGGTTCATTAAATAAATCATTTTCTTAGATTTTCCATGTGCTTATTTGCATAAAAAAAAAAAAGGGGTGTATCCAAATCCTAGATTGCTAAGTACTATAACAAATAAATTAGTACTAGTACTTTGTGAATTTTATTAATAAGAGAATTCTAGCTTTATATTTTATACCTACCTATATATTTAACTATGTGGACATGAGTATATATATATATATATCATATTATATAAAACCCTAAATTTACTAAAGAACATGTGCATAATTAGATTACTTTAATGAGATATTTGATTTGGAAATCTAGTACCTTGTACCTTTTGGCCTATTATTTTTCTAGGAAAATCTTTGCCCATTGGATAATAATTGCTAGGGAAAATTTTATTCATTAGGTAATAGCCAAGATTTTTGCTATAAATAGCACCCCATTCTTGCCATTCAATTCACACCTTCCAACCTAGCAACTTCTCTCTCTAGAAAAACTTGTGTTCTCCCTTTGTTCTTGCTTGTTCTCGGTATTCTTGAGTTCTTCTTGTGTTCTTCAAGAAACTCATCCAAGACCGCCACTAAACCGCCCCTCAACCACCCTCTCGATCCAAAAGTTTTAGTACTATTAGTCAAGATTTAGTTTTGAGAGAAACCTTTCGCTTTCGAAGCTACCGGAAGCCAACCGTAGGAAGTCACTCCGTCTGATCGTTAACTTACCTTTCGTAGTCATCACTACCGCCAAGAAGAACGGTATTTTTTCCCTTACTCACTAATTCTAAGTATAAAAGTTGTATGATCATGTAGATTATTCTTACTCTCTAACTCTAAGTAGATAAGGTTATCTATCGGTTATAGTAGTTGGAATGCATGATTGTCAAATTTATTCTTGCTAATGGAAGTATGAGCATGTATGCATGGATTGCTAGTATTACTTGTCTTGTTGTAAAGCATAAGTGATTTTCACTCCAAGGGCGTCCGTACATGTGGTGTTATGCTTTAAGTTGTGATTTGAGCATGCAAAATAATATAGAGTTGGATGATCTTGCTAGTTTAGTTTCAAGATTTCTATGAATGATTTATGATCTCTTATGTGGAAAGTCCTACTACAGAAGTCTATGCATGAAAATGAGACACCGTAATCGAGGAAGTTAGAGACATGACACTTAGGGTGTGGTTAACAAGGAAAATGTGTTCCGACGAAGGAAATATTTTTAAAACTACATAATGACCAATTTTGATGGCATTATGTGAAATGTGTGTGTGTGTGTGTTCCAATGGGAATCCGGAATAGCGGAACCATTGTGAGGTTGTGTGCGTTCCCATGGGAACCCGGAACAACGGAACCATGGTGAGGTATGGCTTGGTTATCCGCGGAGAGGAGCCAATTCAATTGTGTGCCGATGGGAACCCGGGACGGCGGAACCATTGTGAGAATACTCGGGAACCCAGAACGGCGGAACCGAGGTTGGGTGTGTTAAAAACTATTTTGAAAAATGTTGATTTGGAAAAAGAAAAGTGAAAACGATGACACGGTCTACAATGAGTCGCGTTGGAGAAACATAGAAAATCATGGACACCTACGATAGTTTGAATAGCCAATGTGGATGTGTTATTGTTACTGTCTGTTATATATTGTTTGTAAGTTATGGGTTACCGGGTATGGAATTGTTCTACTGAGCTTTCGTAACTCATGGTGTTACCTTTGGTGACCCTGACAAATTATATCGGTGGCGACGCTGGTATAATGTGTCAGACTTTGTAGATGATCGAGGTGAGCTGTACACCTTGGAGGCCTTTGGAGCTGAAGAGCTGGCTCAGATGGAGGAGCAGACGGAGCTGTAGTTAGGAACTTTAGTTCCCTTCCCTTGTGCAATAAAAGTACTCTCATGAGAGTTATGATGTAATAATGAGCCAGACTCCATTTAAGTTTTCAATAAAATTGTCTATTTAACGTACCCAAAATTCGGGGCATTACAGGAACCTGCTTTCCTTCTCCTATTAGAAGTAGGGCTACACAAAAAATAGGTGAATTGTGAAATCGGTCCGGATCAACTTGATCTGTACCTTTTGGATTTTGTCTGTGGATTAATGATCTGGACATGGATTCAAAAATTAAAAAACCGTTAGTTACGGATTAGAATTGGATTTTCATATTTGAAAACCGTGAATTATCCGAACTGAACCGTAAGATATTTAAAAAAATAAAAAATATATGTAATGTATAAAAAATAATTATAATTTTACACCTATTTTTATAAATTATTTGTAGGAAATTGATTTTAGCACTACAAAAATTGATGGATGGGCTTTAAAACAACGTCCTTTTGTGTATCAACATAATTCAGCTTTGGAGCCCCTCCATGTAACAACTCCGATTTTTGCCGAATAAAAATCTCGTTTAAATAATTGAAAATTCATTATTAATTCTTGAATTTGCTTTATAAATTTTCTTTTATTCTTTAATAATCCGTCATAATTATATTTAAAACTTATAAAATTAAATCTTTAAATTATAATCTTGGCTAAAAATCCCCCTTGGCAAGTAGAATTAATTTCCAACCAATTGATTAGAAAAACCTAGTTACCAATCAACTTAGTTACCTTTCCCTAATATTTAAGAACCATTGTACCAAATTAAGGAAGCCATCATTATCTTCCAAAAGTAGTAATCATTATGCATGCCATGCATGCAAACCTAAGGTTTATAGCCTTAAACCAAATTACCCACCAAAGTTACTTTCCTAGATTCTTCTCTAGGTGTTTATATACATAATAGCCTACCCTAATCATGACTATGTACATATATGCACTTTCTAGGAAAATATTACCCAACGGACAATGTTCTTGTCATTGGAAGCCATCTATAATCATTACCCTTCCCTCCTAGGCCTAATAGGACTAATTAGTACCTAAGTACTCTTAGCTATGTATATGTATAGATAGGTACACTTTCTAGGAAAGAGCTTACCTGTTGGTCAATAGATAGAACTTGAAAGCCTTACCATAATCATTACTTTTTCCCTAGACTTAGTAAGCTAGACTAGTTACTACTTAAGTATACTTGTGTGTGTGTGTGTGTATATATATATATATGTATGTATGTATACACATACATAGATTGTATGAGAGAGAGAGAGAGAGAGAGAGAGAGAGAGAGAGAGAGAGAGAGAGAGAGAGAG
>BPLS01000550.1:140555-155391 GCA_019656275.1 Rhododendron kiyosumense
AAATGGGTTTATATTTTATTTTATGCAATAAAAATAGAAAAAAAATTAAAAAAATTATATATATATATTCGCCGTACCCCCGCCGTACCCGTACCCTACTTTTTGGGGGTTTTGCCGTTTCCCGTACCCGTACCGCGTACCGGTACCCGTGCTCCATAGAAAGATACTATAAGTTTTGGTTATTTCCGGATGGAATGTTCATATGAATAGTAACTAAATTCCTATCCTGCTATATACATAATACATCATTTATGCCGTGTCCCCCATCATGTCTATGTCACCATTTATTTAGAATTGTTGTCTCTTGTAGCCGTGTCAGTGCTTCTTAGCCCACACCCGTTCCCTAGTCCATGTAACACAAAAGGTTAAGTATTGGGTCATAGAAAGGTGATCGAGTATTCAGGACACACCTGGGAATAGAGGGATCTGAGCTCATCATTTGCAAGTGCAGCATGTTTGGGGGTGATGCAGCCAGTCGAGAGAAAATCGCCTTGATGCTTGTGAAGAAGAAAGAGTGCGTAAATGTTACAGAGCACCTCTAACTGTTGCTTGACTCCCTTTCCAGGGATTTCTTGTTGCAGTTTCTCAATGAACCTGAATGAGATTAAAATTTCTTACACACAATATAGGAAGGTCAACAAAGATTGAATGTAACAATTTTCCTTGGGCATTCAACTCTATTGGAGATATATAAATTAAGGATTTGAATTCTCGGAACCCATGGTGAATACCAATTAGGAAGAGAGAGTAGAAGCTGCTCACTTGGAAACAACAATTAATTGGCAGTGCGCAACTGCTGCCTCCACCAAATCAGCTGAGAGTTCCGCAAAGCCTGAGGAGGAAGAATCAGATAATGTCGATCCAAAGAAGATAACTAACAATGAAAGCATCTTTTTGTCTTCTTTTTTTTTGGCTTAGCAATAGGGTTCAGGGGACGACCAGCTATGGCAATAGCAAACCCCCATGGGCGTTACCATACGGACTCTAAAAAATGCGGCAGGCCCCGCAAGGAACAAATCCTCCATAGGTTTCTACCATTCCACCAAGGGCTAGTGGATCATAGCAGGGCTTCGCAGGAGAGCAAGGTTCAAGTGTGTGCCGACCATGTGACTTGAACCTTGGACCACCCAAACCACTTGGGAGTAAGCCATTTACCACAAGGCAACAGCCCCTGGCGGTACGATGAAAGCATTTAAAGATTCTAAATATTCCCTACAGCTAATAAAGTAGACAGCCTCAGTTGCTCCCATCATTCCCGCGCCAATGTTCCTCCATGATGACTCTTCAAAGTAACAGCAGATGTAGGTATGTAGAAGATTTAAATCTTATAACATCTTGAAATACCTTCTTCTGGGTTGTCAAAGTTGCTTAAATTTTGAGCACAGGCAACAGACATTCTAGCAGCTCTTGCCTCAAATGCTTCCAATAGTGCACTAGGCTTTAGCCAATCCTCAGCTGCATGTAATCAAAGAAAACAGAATGCCAAGTAAAAAGCCAGGTTCAAAGTTGTCAAATCGCAAATCAAATTGAGAATCAGATTGACCCTTTCCTGAATCGTGAATCGTAGTGATTCGGTCCAAATTTCAACAATTGAAAATTTTTAAGATTAGATCAATATTAAAGTTCGTTTTCTATTATTAATTGCTAATCACATGGTCCAAGAGTCTAATAGGAAATACACTTGTACATGGTAGGAATATAAATACTATAGTGAAATGTATATGTGCATGTAGATGTCAAAGATTCGTTATAAAAGGAAAGATTAGCCTTAATAGTTGTGATCTTATACTTGCTTTTTTATAAGAGAAATTAAGGCAAAACTACAAATGTGGTTTCATATTAGTCGAATGCAACAATTGTGATAAACAGTGTTCTAAATGGCAGCCGCCTAGGCGCTTGGAGGTGCCCTGCCGCCACGCCAATAGCCCTTGGCGTTTGATTTGGCGCCCAGGGAGGTTTGGTGGTGTTTGGCAGCCGCCTAGGCAGTCTTGGCGGCCTTAGCGGTCTTGGCGGCGTCTTTGGAGGCCTTTGGCAGCCTAAAAAATATATATATAAAAAATAATTCGAGGGAGGTGAGCGAAGCCCTACTACTTATTGTCTTATTCGACTTATTTGCTAGTTGCTACTACTTAATTTCATTTGGGTTTGTACTTTGAAGTTTGAACTTGCATTATGGATACATGGAATATAGTTTGATTGGATATGGTTTGTTAAAAAAAAAATCCGCCAAATTGCTTGGCGGCGCCTAGGCAGCTTGGCGCTTGGAGGTGGGTCTCCGCCCGACTACCGCCAAGTGTCATTTAGAACATTGGTGACAAACCTCGATTCACCTATAGATTCGTATCGTTTTGCCGTGAATCGCGAATCGAATCGTAAATTGTACAATTCACCACCGATTTTATATAAACCTTGATTCACCTATAGAGTCATACCGTTTTTGCTGAATCGCGAATAGAATCGTGGGATTCTAACAACTATGGAGAATTAAGATGCATGACAGAAAAAATACACTCATGTCACACTTAAGAATGATAAAGTTGCAATTTCATAATCTCGAGGGGGAAAAAACCAGTTACATGGAAATTGTCATGCTTTGGTTGCATTGGACAGCATACCTCTTTGAACACCGCAACGACATTGCATTAAATGCTCGACTCGAGTCATATAAGCTAATGTACTGACTGGTTTCTTGCTGGACCCCAGCTGAGAAACAGTCTTCATGAGAAACCTTGCAACCTTCACAAGAAAAGTACATGAGCAGAAAATGGCAGCACTGGAATATGTTTCAACTGCTTTACTAGAAACCTGGGCCTCCCTAACTCACTGTGATGGAATAATCCAGCTACATTCAAACCACATATAACGCCCACGTGCTAACTTATTTAGTCAACATGGGAGATTGAAATTAGCCATCATCTAGTTATCTAGTTATGGATGAGTTGACTAGACATATTTAGGATCATATTCCATACTGTATGTGTTTGCAGATGACATTGTCTTAGTGGATAAAATTGCAAGGGAGGTTGGTGTTAAATCAAAAATTTGGAGAGAAGCACTAGTGTCCAAAGGATTTAGGATAAGTAGGAGTAAAACTAAGTATGTGCACTGTAAGTTTAGTGACAATAGAAGCCCCCACGCAGAAGAAGTGAGGATACAGGAGCTACCAAAAAGTGACCATTTTAAGTATTTAGGATCAATTATTAGCAAGGATGGAGAGATTACGGACGATGCAACCCATAGGATCCAAGTTGGGTGGCTCAAGTGGAGAGCCGCTTCTCGTGTATTGTGTGATTGAAGGACGCCTACAAAATTGAAAGGGAAATTTTATAGAATTGCTATACGACCAACGATGTTATACGGGACGGAGTGTTGGCCTATCAAAAAACATCAAGTGAATAAGATGAGTGTAGCTGAGGATGTTGAGGTGGATCTGTGGCAAGATTAGGAGAAACAGAATTAGAAATGAAACTATCTGTGAGATGGTAGGAGTTGTACCTATACAAGATAAATTGAAAAAAAATAGATTAAGGTGATTTGGACATATTGACCGCAGGCCTGCAAACGCAGTAGTCAAGAAGAGTGACATGATAGTAGTGGATAGTAGGGCTATGGGAATAGAAGACCTAAATGGACATTGGATGCCGTGATACAAAAGGATTTGGGCTTATTAAATCTAAGTGAACAGGTAGGCCTCGACAGAGCTCAATGGGAACATAACATTCATGTCGCCAACCCCAATTGATTGGGACACAAGGCTCAGTTTGGTTTGGTATCAAGCTATCTAATGCCCTAAAACAACAGTTGATAAACTGCTTGAACTCGTGAGAAGATACAGTCAGTGCATGAGGCAAAATAGTTCGTATCCATTTTCTCAAATAATAGCAATTAAACAATAAGAATTCATAATCACAAAAGATTTGGGTTTGATCTTTGTGATGGAGCTTGGAGCTGTCGGAGTCTTCAACTTTAAAAAAGTGGAATTTAAAAATACAGAAGGATAAATTTACAAGATGATGCATGCCATCCAATACATAACATGTTTAATCCATGCAGATTGGATTCAGACATCTCAATCAAAGTGCATACTTCATCCAAAGATGCAAAATGCCGAATTTAAGATCAAAATTTCAATTCCACAAACGAAAGTCCTGGATGAAGACATGTAAGGTTAAGATTCAGAAAGCAAGGTTTGAATACAGACATGAATAGTCGTAAACAAGGTTCAGATTCAAGAATATTAACAACTCATATCACGGACCTGTAGAAGCAGCACAGTATTGTCTCCTTCATATGTACAGGCAGGGACATAAACGGCAAATAATTCTGGAAGCCCACTGCTGCAAAGGTATCCGTGGCCGCCACATAATTTTCGGCACTCTTCGATGCCATCCTGCAAAAATAATGAGTGGTAAGCAGTTGAGCACCATTCCATGAAACAAATTAATAGTTTTTACCTGTCATGTAACTGTTGTAAAATTAGATACGCATTGATATATACAACTTAGGTGCACAAAATCAAAATACATGCTTGAGCAATTTTTACAAAAAAAAAAAAAAAAACTCACTTTAGCGAGCACAGTTTGTCATCACCTTTCGTAGAACAATGAACTTCCCTATCCGATCATAGCTTTCATTCTTGAACCTCACCACCTACCCAATGATTCTAATACTTGTCATTTTGCCCACTTGGGGAGCAGAGCACAGGTAAAGATTTGTGTTGAATGTGGAGGAATAGATAATTGTCTCTCTCACAGGCAATTTAAAAAGGCAAAAAGAAAAGTAAATTGAAGGCGTCAAACATCGTAAATCAGTGAACACATCCTCAGTTATTGCTTTTGATTCGATAATTGTAAGTGGGCATCTCTCACAATTAAAAGAATGAAAAATCTTCATATAATAGGTTAGTTGCGTGAAGGTCAACATAAGTTGTGTCTTAATACAAGTCTAGGCTACAGGCATCACAATCAGTGTTCTAAAAGGCGGCCGCCTAGGCCAATTAGTCCCCTCCTAGGCGCTAGGCGGTAGTCCGACATCTAGATTACATAGCCGACTAGTCAGGCGCCTAGTCCCCGCCTAGGCACTAGGCGGCCGACTAGTCAGCGCCTAGGCGCTAGACTCCCCTTTCCCACCCGACTAGCGCCAAGCGATTTTTAGAACATTGATCACAATCAAGTCCTATGGAGGGAAGGGTCCAGAATGAGAAACTAAACTTCCCATTCCAGAGTAAGACTTCTCTTCCTATAGTATCTTCTAGAAAATGTATTGGGACTTCAATTCCAAATCGCAATATCAGGATACGCAAGGGCACCAGAGAGACGGCCATATATAGCGTGATGCCGAACAGTGTAAGCAGATACATAGTTAAATAACATCGGAATTCCAAAAATAACTTGCATAACAGCCGATACAATAAGTACTGGCCGATATTTAGAACCCTGCGGTGGGAAGATACTTGGACATTGAAATACCCCGCATTTTACTTTCTGGACAAAAAAACGAGAATGAAGGTGTGCATAGTTTTGATTGTGTGGATATATTTGTTTCAAGAGGAACAAAAGATTAGTCAGCACATTGATATTTAGATTAGAAAGTAGTTGAGGCAGTGCTAGAGGCATGCCCCCCTTGACCTATCAAACTAATGTAGCCAAGCCTTGTATATTCCTATATATCAAAAGCTCGTGCATGTTTTCCTCCACACCCATTCTCAATTGCCATTTCCAATTGCCAGCATTAGCATCCAACTATCATTTTGAGAAACTATACCTATTATGTCTTCGTTTAACCAGAAAGAGAGAACCCATTTTTAATACAAGAGGGGATTAGCCGTAGGCTGGTTGGAAGGAAAAAAATGGAGGTGTGGATCTAAGGTGGTTAATTGTAAGCTCAACTTTAACTAGGTGGATTTTGAGATGGAATTTACATACTTGACAGCCATGATCACGATTGATGTACCAGGTAGTGTTGCAATACATTCCTAGCTAAATCTCTTTGCAAAGAGTATTCTTTTGATTATCTCATATTTGTACTCCTTTGATCTCTAAGCTATGTTGCTCAGAATCAGGTATGGGAATCGGGTGAGGGTACATATCCAAGGGTCAAATGCCTCAAAGCTAAAAATAGAGGATTCGGGGATATGTATTTGAATTTGGACACAGGTGCGGGGATTCGCTGAATATTTATATATAAATAAATAGAATTTTTATATTAGTTATAAAAAATAGTATATATATTTCTTGGATATGTATTTTTTATTTATATTATTCAGGGAAATACTATATATTTTTTGTAATTTTTTGTTAGATAAGTCATAAGTTAAAAGATGGTGAGCTCCAGAGTAATAAGTTAAAAGATGGGGTGTGGAAATTGTAAATACCCTGGTTATAAACACAACAAAACGCAGCAAATCTAGGTCTCGCTAGATATGTTCTCACTTCTCTCTTCTCCGCCGACATCAGTGCAAGTCTACAACTTGACCTGCCTCTCCTCAACGCTGACAATGAAACTCGACCAGCCTCTCCTCCAGTGACTTATCTTCCGCTGGCAATGATTCTTCCTCCAAAGGCGACCATCTGCTCGACGAGAACAGCGAAACTATCTGCTCCGACGACGACGATGATCTTTGTCCAGGTCTCTTCTTCTTCCGACGAATCCCGTACGGATTCCGCACCCGTGTCTGGTCGGGTCGACACAGGTACTCCACCGAAAATGGCGAGTCCGCGTAACATAGTCTCTAAGTTTATTGATTCAGTTATTGTCACCTTTTGTATCGTGACATAGAGAGCATTTGGCTAGAAGCCATGGAACTGATTGGTGCATGCACAAACCCACCAGGTCCCAGAGTTAAGAGTATGATTTGATTGCCCCATGGGGAGTCCAAAGTATTTTTATGCAGCCCATGTGGCGCATACACAATTTTGAGTTGGGTGGTGCTTGGCATGTTACGGAGATGAGCCAAGTGCGAGACTACTAGTCGTTCAGATTGACTCCGTTTGATTTGTTATCCATGTTTATTGAGCATATTCTTATTGCTAGCCATGTTTATTGTTCTCGTATTGCATATACTACCCGGCCCTTATATATTTTTCAGGTGAGGAGCAAGTTTGTGGCGGCCGAGCCGGAGATTAGAAGATTATTTTTGATTTAGAGAGTTTTGGAGCATTGTCATTTGTATTATTTGAGGATTTTTGGGCTCGTCAACTATATGTTTTGGAGATTATTACTTTTTAGGCAATGTAGAAATTTGGGTCATCACAGATATGGGGGAAGCTACACCAGTTCTGAACCATAATTGTGTGAAAGCTTAAGGTCCTAGCATAGCCATGTAGAAAGTTGTCTCTATTCAATGTCCAGAGCTCTCCAATACGAGCGACATGTGGCAATTATTCACCTCTACTGTCTATTATAGTATCGACATTCAGTTTTGCCAAGTTAAAAGTGCAAGGAGCAACTTTTAAGAGGCCAAATACTAATAGTCGTGAGCAGATAAACACAATCAATTAACAATTCCAATAACTAAATTCCATTCATCATGCAATTGTGGAGAATCATGTCAGAGAAAAAGCTCGATGAGCAAGGTAGTAATATGAATCATGTAAACACTTACAGCAGTAGCAGTAGTAGTCAAAGACTTCAACCCGGCAGTGCACGCATGAGCCTCAGGCAATGTTGAGAAATCATTAGCTTGCAATCTTTGGGTCACATCCGCATACAACCATTTCAACCATTCACCAATAAATCTGAAAGCATAAGCAGATGCCAGCAAAGGAAAGAGCCTACTTTGCTGCGTTTTGTAATCAATCACCTAAATAGCATCCAGGTAGCGAAAGCATTACTGAAAACAGAGCTAATGCAACAATTAAGAGTTTCTGATCATTACCAATCAGCACAAGAGCATATCCACAAACATAATCACATCAAGGTTAAGCACAGTTCTTCAGACTTCAGAGACAACACGAAGCATAACCAGCAAATGAACATGGTACCATACATCAATATGAGGCTTGTTCCATAACCAAATGATTATTTCAAGGTAGTTGAATGATACATGGCATAATCCTATCCAAGTCCCAGTGTCCATACCAAACACAAATGTTGGACGGACACTGCACGAGGACGTCATCCCTTTGAAAACAAATTATGAAATTAGTACCCTTAATGGCCGGAGTGGTCCATGTCCCACCCATAGACGGTTCCTAGGAGAGTCTAGACTGTGGTGTTCGGATTTGGATCAGCAGGACTAGGTGGGTTCTCTAGTGCATTCCAAACCGCTCCGTCCATCTTCCTCCTTCCGACCAGCAAGAAGTCATTAGTGGTCAGCCCAACGACCCTCCGTCGAC
This sequence comes from Rhododendron kiyosumense, assembly GCA_019656275.1. NCBI lineage: Eukaryota > Viridiplantae > Streptophyta > Magnoliopsida > Ericales > Ericaceae > Rhododendron > Rhododendron kiyosumense. Next base: position 148,892 of record BPLS01000550.1, read on the forward strand.
CAAGTTAGTCAAGGAGGGAGAAGAGGGAAGCACTGTTTGTCTTTCCTTTATATAGAGCCTCTTGGCTTGCTCTCCAAATGACGTATCAGGTTGTCCAACTGGGGTTTGAGGGTTGATACTGAATGTTGTCTGTGTCACTCAGAGACAGACCCATTCCCACCTTTTCGTTTCCTGCTCCTTCTCTCGGAATGTGTGGCATGTGGTTAGATGTAAAAGTGGGGTGATTAGCGGTCCGCAGTGACATCAGGAGGTATCCAAATGGTTTGAGCAGTGGGTTACTGGAAATAATCTCAGGAGTTTGATTCTGAGATGTTATTTCACTGCTACTATATATTTCCTCTGGCTTGAGAGGAATCAGAGGGTATTCCAGCATAAAGCTATGCCTGAGGAGCTGGTGGTTAGGAATATTGTTGGTAGCTTTAGAGATTATTTGTGTTCTTTGTCAAAGGTGGTTCCATCTGCCCAGAATAAGCATATATGCCTTCAATGGGGTATTCCTGCCACTGTTTCGCAGAGTAGGGAGTGATTTTGGCTGTAGAGTTTGCTTTTCCTTTTGTTGTTTAGCCTCTATGAGTCGAATAGTGGTGCTATGTTGTTTCCTTATGTATAGGTTGAGCTGGTTATAGCTTGTTCTGGGGTAGGTTGGAGACCTTGTGTATAGCCAGGGGTATGCCCGTGTAGCTTGTATCTTTGTTTGGCTTTTAAATGAAATGTGTGCTTATCGAAAATAAATAAATTGACCAGATTAGATTGATTACTGGAAGTAATGATCCCTCCAAAGATCAACAACAGGTGGATGTGATGTTAAGAATTCCAGGACTGCAAGGCCATAACTCCACATAAACTAAAATTAGATTCCTTTACAGCTGTAATATGGAGACTTTTGTCAACTACCTGAGTTTCAGGTCCACCATTCTGTGATCCAAACTGTCTACGAACAGCACTATACCGTGTAGCAATACAAACTGCACGTGATAAAGCACAGGAAGCATCTGCTACAATAGTTTGTCGGACATACACCATAGTACCATAAACTAGCTGCCTGGGAACATCTGACTGCTTATATTTCCCTTCACATGTGACCTGTGAAACCCTGAAGCATTCAAAAGAAGCTTCAGAACAGTTTTCTCTCATGTTCCAAATATAAATTAGGTAGAAGCACCCACTAATCATATTGTTTAAAGAAAGACTGCATGTGAAATTCAATATTTAACACAGAATTGAAGGCTGCTAAATGTGGGGTGGTGATTGCACCTATGTGTAGGTGGCCATGTGTCAGACATAATCTTGCATATGTATGCTATCCTGTTTATCTACTTCCTCCCCTCTTAACAAATAGAAATCAGGAGCTTGTATCAAAGCAGCTTCCATTAACCATGGAACTAATGTTTTCAAGCCAGCAACAGTACTCGAGAGTCAAGACAATATTTAAATATGGTAGAAATGGATGAATTAAATATTTGAAGTCCACAATTATTTTGTAGTACTTACATTTGCTTGTGACTACCCAACTTTCAATTTTGGTGGTTTGCGAAGCTTAAGAACAGTCCTCTCTACTATTGCACCATCAGCTCAGTAAGTGACCAACAAACCAAGAGTCTCCTACTTGAAAATAAAAACCAAAATAATCAGTGCCTTTACCTATGTAAATAGATTTCTACAGTACTCCGTTTATTACAACCTATGTTTGGGTTAGAATTTGGGTTAAACTTGAGGCCTTAAAGGAAGCCAACAACTGCAGCAGCCATCCTGCCCCTTGTTATAGCTGACACTACCAAGACCACCACAACCTGCACCGCATGATCCACTGAGGCAATATCACAACTACGACACAACCACCAGTAATCCAGTACTCTGAACTCTCTAGCCACCACCTACTCGCTACCACCACAGCACAGCAACTACTTTTCTATGACCACCACCCCAGTTGAATACTCGAATACAACCTTGCCAAAAAACCGATAGTACCACAAGAACAACCTTGCCATTAGCACCCACATGACCACCACGCAGAGCACTCCATTGTGTGAATAGACAAAATCAGTTTTGCCACCCCATGGACCCACCAACCTACTTCCCCTCCCCAACACCTAATGGCTGAAAAACAAATTAAGAAAAGAAAAGAAGCACTGGTACTACTACCACAGCAGTCCTAGAAGCACTCATTATAGCCTCTGCCAACAGAAACACCACCACTATACATCACCATCATTATCAACCCACATGCCACCCGCACCATTATCACGCAATAATTGTTTGAAACTAGATGTTCTTTGCCAATACAGAAAGAATATCTAGACTAACAAGGTTTTCATTTGCTTCTTTCATTGAACACCTTCACCTCAGACTTGCTATCTACTCAAAAAAAAAAAAACTGCCCGAGCACAGCCCACAGGTTGTCAGGATATTTACATCATTTCAAAGTTAATCGACACCAATTCTCAGCATCTCTGTAGTCTAAATGGCAGAGCCAAAGACTGAATTGGTCGTGATAACCTTTTACTTCATTGTGGAATACACATCTGAGTATATGAGCCAACATAAGTATGCAGAAAGATATCTGACACTTCAAATATATGGCATCTTAAGAGAGTGGGAATAAAGCTTCTACCAACACACTCCTGCTCACACAACCTAAAACTCTTTTCATGTAACATACCATAACATGACTGCCATAGACACAAATGCAATAGAGTAGACATCCAAAACCTTATCAAGATACAGGGCATCAGAAGGCATGCATAGACAAATATACTGTGCACACCTCATCAACATCTGATTTCTGGGGATACGCACATGATCGAATCGTAAGACCCCATTGTCCATGGTGTTGTATGCTCCATTACCAAATTTCATTCCAATATCCCCAATAGTTAAGCCCGGAAGAGGAGAGTGATCTTCCAAACTCCGTAATTGGACAATAAAACCTAAAAGGAAAAAAAAAAAAAAGGGATAGAAGTCATATTATTTTTGCTGCTTTTGCATGAGAAAAGGCTAATGTTTTATACTGAATTTATATAGACCAATTTCAACGACATGATAAAGACAGACTTTATAGTTACCATTTACACCATGTTCCCGACCCCCTACTATAAGGCGCGCATAAGCAATAGCATGCGTGGCCACTTTACCCAGTCCACCAGGCCACCACTGTACAGAACAATGAAAGCAAGAATTATAAAAACCACTTTGAGAGAGAAAAAGAAAGGGAACAGGGGAACCTTTCCAGGTCATAATACTAGCAAGTAGCAATGATAGATACTGAGAACCAATCACCAACAGCCAAACAGGTAATCAGAAGAATGAATGACACAAGGACCATATGAGGCTGATGTGCATCTTAAGTAATGAAAAGTTAACCACCAACAACTCGCCAGAAACAACTGAAAACTCTGTTAACCATTTACTCACTTTGCTAGAGGACAATGTAGGACTATGAATAATAAACTCATCCGTTTGGGGATCGAAAGTTGCTGTGGTTTCAAGACCTTGTACATTAGAACCATGTCCTAGTTCAGTTTGTGCATAGCAGCCAATAATTTGCATCTTATATGCCAATGGCAACCATTTCTGCTGCTGCTCTTCAGTGCCTTGTCCTTTTATAGCAGGTATAAACATTCCCTGAAGACAATGTAGAGAACAGTAGTAGTATGTGAGAATGTGGAAAGTTGAAATACACGCTTTCTATATGAACTGTGGAAAACCAAAGGAATATCAAACATTGTTCCACTAGACTTTGATACAATCCACCACAACAAAGGATATATGAGGAGTTGAAATGTACCCAGTGGACATCAGTGAAAGCAGGTTCATCCACATAAAACCTCAACTTAGCCGCCTCTTCTTCTGCAATTATTAGAAATGCAATCCAAGATTAAACTAACAACCTGAAACATCTCTTAACTCTGACCAGCTAGTAAAATAAGCATGGTCAAAAATCATACTAAAATGAAGGCATACCAGAGAGACGGAGCTCGACAATGGTTTTCCATGCATAAGCTGCTTTTCTAAGAGTATTTTTGAACAACTCCTTCCTGCTAAGCGTAGATCTGTTATCTTTCCGGAAGCCCTAAATCCCCAAACGATGCACAAAAATGAAAATTAGATACCAAAACCACAAGTGGCTACAAGAACCATAACAGCATCCGCTAGACTTCAGAAAAAATGGCAGCAATGCCCAAGTGTTTGTTGTTTAAAGTACTTTCACCTCACTAGCTGTAACAGGATAGAAATTAGGGTCAGCTTTCCCCTTAGCCAGGTAAAGCCCAAGCTTTCGGCCTCCATTTTGGGAAGGCCCCACAATTTTATATACTAGCTATTGGGAATCCGTATACATAGGAAAAGAAGGTAAAAATATATATACATATTCTGCAATTAGGAAAGAAGGCCCAAAATAGGAAACAAGAAGTCCAAGTACATAGTGAGGTAGTATTTCTTTCCAAAAGAACTATGTATCCAATCTTAATTGCAAAAGAAAAACTGGAACTAAGGATCTGAAAGGATAAAAACTAATCCCATCCAAAAGATTCAAATCATAACTGACCATTTGTTCCCTAACTTTCTAAACAAACAATTATCTTACAGCACCAAAGTAAGACATTTGGTGGCTTAAAGAGCACTTTATTTGTTTTGATAACTCAAGGTAAGCACACATCAACTTATCCCTGGGGACCAAATCTCACCGTTCCATTCACGAGCGACGAGTCCGATCACTGTCCACTAGCAAAGAGTCCGATTAAAGTTAGGGTAAAGCCCCAAATGGATTAGCGCCATAAGAATTGATAGCACCCGAAAGTTTTCAAACCTAAGACCTTAGAAGGAAGCAAAACCCTAAATCTCAAGCCTTGACCACCAACCAACCCCCTTGGGATTTGGTTTAAAGAGCACTCGCCCGTTAAATGGTAAGTGCTAGTGGTCATAACGATATACTCCCTTCTGTCACATTTTGTTTGCTCACCTTTCCATTATGGGATGTCCCAAAATTTTTGCATTCTTTGAAAAGTCAACAAAAAAGTCGTTAAGTTTTCACAAATTACCCCTCAAAATTTTCGCATTCTTTGGTAAGGGCTCGGCACATTTAGAAACAAGCCAAGCTTAAACCCTCCAAAGCTCGGCTCATTTGAACCCCTAGACTTCCCCAAAATGGCATGGAGAGAGTAACAAACCATCCAATTATAACCTTGATTATAATATTATACAATTCATCCAACAGCATTCGAAACTAACTCAAAACACGCTCTGAATCAGAAGAATTCACCGAACTGACAAGATATCAAACTACCACTACCAAGTCATCAAATAGCAAGTTCAAGGGTAGTGATTAAGACAACAAAATACAATTTGCCCTAATTTGAGGAACGCCGTCAATACACACAAAACAAATCAAATCACAAAGATAAACAAATCATGAGAGAGAGAGAAAGGGAGAGAGTCACAGGATCGCTGGCGACGAGCTTGGAAATTCGATCGGAGACATCGAAGGCATGAGGAGAACCAGCCCAAACGATCTTCAAAGCATCTACATCGAACTCGGACTTGTTCCTCTCGTGAGCCAAGTGATCCACTCCCTCCATTTCTCCCTCTCCCTCTCCCCCTCCCTCTTCAAACCCTAGCTCTTCACCAATATTGGACGATAAGTGTATTTTCGCATACGTGTATATATATATATGTGTGTGTGTGTAAATGCTAGATTAGAGGTAGTTGAGGAGGAGTTACCATTACATATGGAAGTAGACGATTAGTACTCCAATAGATGCCAGATAGCGCTGGATCAAAACCCCGTAAATGATCGGAAGAGAATAGAGATGCGGAGAAAATTGACAATAATAATTGGACATATGGATAATAAGTGGAATAATAATTGAAAATAAAATTAAAGGCTCCATTTTTGAAAGGGAAATACGTATTTATTTTTTAAGAAAATAATTTTAAGCTCAAAAATCATATGTTTATGTAAATAATTTTTCTATCAATATGGATCTTATTTTATAGATCTTATTGAGGTCTTTAATACGGTGCAAAAAAAATTAAAAAATACTTTTTCATTTACATTATTTTTGAATTTGAAAATGTAAAATAAGTACTTATTTTTTAAAAAGGTGTTCTGAAACGGGGCCTAATAAGTAGAGAAATAAATATGATAATGATTAAAATTTAAAATCTAAAACCTTAAAGAATAAGGTCTAAAGAGTTCTACACTCATACATGTATTTTGCTACTAGGAGTACTATATATAGGATATACGGATCCTAAGGATTTTGTGCTTTCCTATGTCGTTTTGTTCTCTTCTTAGAGCATCTCCAACAGCCTCGATTGTTGGAGATTTTCGGCAAACTGGCGAGATTTACAGTCCAATAGCACACCCAGCAGCCACTGCAACCACCTCGCCATTTGCTCCCTCGCTTCGAGACCTCACCAGTACCAACGAGGTACGGAGCCTCGCTTGTTAACTCTCTCTCTCTCTCTCTCTCTCTCTCTCTCTCTCTCTCTCTCTCTCTCAG
>BPLS01000550.1:155401-174822 GCA_019656275.1 Rhododendron kiyosumense
ATCTAGCGCCTGTTGTCGTCTCCCTCTCTTGCATGTCGTCGTCTTTGCCCTCGCCGTCGTTGGCTCCAGTGAAGGTAAGAACAGTCGTCGTTGTCTCTCTCATGGGTCTAGCCATCGTTCTAGTCGGCGCTGTCGTTGGCCTTCGTTGCCGTCTTTGGCCTTCATCACCATCTTTGGCCTTCATTGCCATCGTTGGCCATCGTCGGCTGGGGGTAAATTCGAGCAGAACCCTAACCAAAAAGGACAAAGTTCTGTCTGGTTTTTTTTTTTTTTTGGTCTCTTTATAATATATATATATATATATGGGTGTGTATATGTATGGTTTTTTGTTGTTGAGCCAAATGGCTAGACTGTTGGGTATTGCACTTATTTGGAGGCTAGCTAAACCCTAATTCCTAACCAAAATGGCTAAAAAAATGCTTAGACTCTTGGAGATGCTCTTATAGGGTGTGTTCGATGGCAGGGTTGAGATGTGGGATGAGATTATGAAGGTGGTGCATGGGGCTTTCATATTTCATGTTTGTTTTAGTTTTGCCTTGTAGGATTGGTACTCATAATCCCAGGGGCCTATGAGTCCCCCCAATCCACTGGATTAGCCATTTTATGGGGGTGCCATTATTTTAATCCCATCCCATGGGTTTGAAGGTGGTTTAAAATTTAAGATGCAAAACAACCCTAATCTCATTACTGTTGAACACAAATTTTGAGTCTACGAAAAAGACGGGAAAGATGCTGATCAAAGTCAATTTTATTGATTGAAGAATTTGGGGTTACAATCTCTGATGAATTTCTAAGCAAAGAAATTAATTCTCTGATTCTTTTTTTTCGATTGTTGAAACGAGAGCTTGATGCTTGATCTCTCAAATGACGGAATCTTCTCCAAGATTTGTGAAGAAGATGATGACTTGTGTTGAATGTTCTTCGAGACATTGAAGCTTTGATATGAAGAACTTCTTGTTGGATGCAGACTTGAATAATTTTGAAGGGCTTGAGAGCTTTAATATTCAGAACTCTGGAGCTTGTATGTTTGAATGTGTTGATTCTTAATGGAAAAATACGAGAGGGAGCAACTCTATTATTTGAGGGATGAGATGGAGAGTTATGGAAAATCCAACCTCCTTCGTATTTATCTCTCTAATTATTTCTCTACTTAATGTAAAATAAATAATTTGTAATTTGATAATTATCCATCTTTCTTTTATTACTTTAAGAAAGGTAGTTATATATAAAGAGAACTACAATTATTTATTTCACCAAGTGGCTTAATTTGATTGGTCAGGCTTAATAAAAAAAATAATTGCATCACTTAGACATGTGGCACCTGTAGGCTACCCGCTCGAAAAATTTTGCCTAAGGGCTCGATTTCAAAGATTTTAGAGTTGCCACCCAGGTTTTTATAAAATTGTTTGTCACCCGAGAAACCTAGAACTTGAAAATGATATTCAAATTTGAAAATGATCCAGAGATTTTGGATTCAGAAGCCAAGCTACGAGAAGGGAAGGCTTTTGTTTGGCACCTTTTTTGCCCGATACGAGAACCGGTCTCTACTAAATACTTGTGGGATTTTGAAAAATGCTTATATTTTAACTTTTTAAACACATAGCAAGTTGAATGTGCGGGAGTGTACAATATATACAAGAGTGAAATATAACAGAAAGTTACATGTTATAGGTGACGTGAATGCAAATTGTCGAAATTGCACAGAAGATGGGGGAAAACTCCTTTGCATTGGGAAGTTAGTGCCCAACGCAAAACACCTTCTGGGACAATTCCTTTGTACTGGGGTATTAGGGTCCAACGCAAAGCAGTTGTCCAGATCAGTTTCTGAAAATGTTTTATTATTTTTTTATCAAAACTGTAGATTAATTGGTAAAATGCATGAATGATAGCTTTTCGAGAAGGTTTTGAGGTATTTCTAAACAGTAAAAGACAATATTAAAGAGTATTGAAAACAAATAATAAAAGCTAGAAATGGACGTAAAAGCCCTTGGACCCCACTGATATTTGAAATGATTAGCGAGCTCAAGAGGAGATACCCAGCACTAGGGAGTTACTCCTTAGCGCAAAGTACACACGATCACATTTTTTTCGTAAGAAAAACCCACGATCGCGTTAGCCTGCTCGTAGACCTTCTTTGGGTTTCTGGTTTCCTCAGATGAATAGAAACCTAAAATGCAGGTAGTTTACTACCTTTTGAATGCTTGGACGAGACTTTGAGCTTCGGTTTGGATGATTTGAAGGTCGTTTGGAGTTGATGAATGACAAAGAAGATTTATTATGGTGGAGTATTTGAAGAAATAGAGGCCTTGTTCGTTTTGGTACTTTACTTTGTTTTAACTTTGTTTTCTAATATAACCCTATTTCTCCAATTATTAATTTCATTTATCTCTCTATCTCTCTCCACTCATTACTCATCTCTCGAATCATTACTATATTTTTCTCTTCACCCACTACCAAAACTAAAATACCCAAAGTTACCAAACGAACAAGGCCAGAGATTTTTGGGATGAAATTGGAATTTTTCTCTGTAAATATAAGACATTTCAGATTTTTCTTCAAGAAAACTCAGAATATGTATATCTTCTAAAGAGAGAAAGGAGTTTCAAGGATGGGGAGGGTGTATTGTGTATTGTATTATGGAGCGGAGTGGAGTGGAGTCCTTGAATGTGGCTTTAGACACCTCTATTTATAGGGAAAAACGGAGGGGGAACATTTGTGTAGGCTTGGAGTTGGCTAGATGCTTTATAGGGTCATGATGAGATTCCTACAGCAGTCAGAGCTGTCAGTATAAAAAATTTATTCCCAGCGTTGGGGAGTGAGTGTCTAGCGCTGGAGAGTTTATTGGACTCTTTTGCACTGAACAGTTGATGCTTTGCGCTAGGCACATGATGCCTTGTGTTGGGCAGTTGATGGGTTCAGGTCTGGGATGCTCAAAAGTCTTTGATCAAGCCTTCAAATTTACGGTTCTGTCCCGTATCATCATTGGAGATCTAAGGTAGTTCGGGGAGTCTTAATTTGGGGTGTCTACAACACCATTTTATTGGCCCATTCGTGTCACTTTGACCTTTTGTAATACCCCTGGTCTTTAATTATGTTTTAAGTTAATTATGTGTTGCGTTTTGGGCTTATTATGTGAGTTATTGGGCTTGATTTGCTAGCTAAATGAAATTGGAACATAAGTTGGCATGTGGCACACACACACTCAATAATTTTCCTAAGCCTAGCAGAACAAAACAGGGGGTTTCTACATTCTTCTATTCTCTTATACCTATCACAAAACGTAGAGAGAGATAGAGAGAGAAAGAGAAAGAGAGAGAGAGAAGAAAGATTAGGGAAAACTTTGCTTGGCTTGGAATTGAAGTTTTTAACTTGGTAATTATTGCATCTCTTACTTGATTCAATGTTTGTAGGCTAAATTTCATGCCCTAGTTGACTGATTTCAAGTTTAGTTGGGTTAGAAGCTGGGTTTTGATGTGGAGTTGAATGAATTCTCTCTTGAATGTTTTGAATTTGTGTAGTGTAAGTGCTTAGAACATGAATTACCTAGGTTAGAAATCTGCAGGATTGGAATACTTGTGTTTGTCTTGTTTTTGGGGATTTTTGTTGAGGCAGTTCCTAAACTCCAAAAATCATGGGATTTTTGTAGAGAGTTCCTCTATGAGTCTTTTATTTGTGGTAAAAATTTCGGAATCCAATTCAAAGTATTAAATTCTGTAGAAATTGATAACCTTGCAATGCGCAGTTTCGAACTGTGCTGACTGCACAGACACATGTTGAGGAAACAACTATAATTTTGAGCTCAGGTGATGAAATTGCAAACCGTTTTCTGATTTTGAAACTAGACTCGTAGACTTAAAAAATGTACAAAGATTGTGTCTTAGTTACTCCTGTGCAAAGTTAGATTTTAGGTTAAAGGTTATGAAACTGTAGATTCTGTGATTAATTTCTTAAGGCGAGCTATCTAATTTCATATTCTTACCATAGGACCTTATGTTCATTAAAAATAGGCTTGTTTGACATCCTCTAATCATGTTTTGTTGCCTAATTGTCTTAGGAGGTTCGGGTGACATGTGGATACGAGGTTAGTGATTAATATCCAAAACACATAGTTTGTTATAAGCTTTTCGCTTCAATGATGTTTTATACTTTGATATGAACTCCATGGAATATCAATGAAAGGTGGACATGTTTTATATCTATTAATGGCATCCTCCCACGTCCCAGCTTGCTAGGGGACACGTGCTAAATGGCTAGCAAGACATGGCTATTATATCGGATAACGAAAGACGTCTTAACTTATCCACTACCGAGGACGCCAGGAAGACATGAAATGAATAGAGGATGTACATTACTATGCTATGTTGCTATGAGATGTGATTCATTTTTAAATGGTTTTATCATTGTCCATGGAAAGCATGTGAATTGCGTATTAATCATTCATACGAGCTTTAGCTTATGAATTTTCCCACCTTTCAGGCAATGGGACGTAGAGTGGTGGTGTGCAGCCCTTCTTTTGGATATGCTATGTAGATGTAGACTTATAGATAGTGAGCTGCTCTTGGTGAACACTTTTTACATGTAAATATGCACAGCTCTGGGTGGTTTGCAATGTAAAGATCCTTGTAAGGACTTCTAGTTTTGGCGTACGTAAATAAAATGGGGTTTTGCTTCCGCTATTCGTACTTGTGTCCCTTTTAGTCATTTGTGAATAAGATGTTTAACTTTGATATGACCTTAGTGATTGGATCACTGGCGCTTTGTTGTGGCTAAAGCCTTTAGGGGCGGGCTAAGGTCGTGACACCTTTGACCTCAAAACACATGGCAATATTTGATTGTCCATTTATTGTGCCCTATTTATTAGGTTTTGCAACACGTGGCAACTTGTGATTCATTGAAAATTTTACATGCCTACAGATGCCCTCTCGAGCCTCATTCATGTCTGAAAGTTAGTGAGTCTCAAAATGTTGACTTGCCTTGATTTGATGTAAAAAATTTGAGTGTTCGGAAACAAAATTTTTGTTTTTGCTTGAAGTAAGCGAACTTGATTCTTCAAAACTTTAACTCATGAGTTGAGCTAAAATTTGAGGCTAAGGAATTGGTTAGCCCAATACTCGAAACCCACACAAAGTGAATATAAAATCCAATGTAATTTCCTTCTGATGAATAAACTTAACTTTGGCCCCATGACATTTGACATCAATTTAACTTGTAAAAGTTCAAGGGAAAATAACGGCCAATGATATGTTTTGATAATTAATACCCACCAAGGACATTTTTAGTATTAACAAATGTTCTCAGCATGACCTCGGCCGGTATTAATTATCAAAACACGTTTTAGGCCGTCATTTTCCGCTCAACTCATAGGCCACGTTAAAATTTGATTTATGGGCCAGTCCAGATTAGGATGCCTTCTTCCCACGCACTCCACTTGATTCTAAAAAAAACACCAACAAGGATTTCTAAAAATTTCTCCCGAAATTGCCCCAACTTCCACGCATCCCAGTCACCAACGCCATCGCCATCTGCTTCATCGTCGTTATCCCCAAATGGTCTTACCATCGTTGATGGTCCTCACCGGTGCTTTTGTTGTTCAAGAGGCGCTTGATGTCGAATATGGAGTGATCACCGAGGTTTGAACCAGATCTTTCCGGTCTGCCTTCTCTGCCGAGCTGCCGTTGTAGCTTGCTGGACATCGTTTGCTCTCATCACCGGCTACCGTCAACCATCATTCTGAGCCTAATCACCATCTACCGTCGATCTCCCTACCGCTCCTTCAATGGAATGTCACTAACGGCGACATTTATCCCCTCGGCATTTGCCATCGTGTTAGTATCAATTATCTTCATGAATTTTGCTAACTATAATTTAGGACTGCACTGGTTCTATAATATCTAGTTTCGCATGAAAACGATCTCAATATTGATTGTCAAAATGGTGGTTTAAGTACATTATTTTTGCAATCAGGAGAATGGAAATTTAGGAGTTGCCTTTGTATCTCGCCGGACGTCGTTTGCTCTCGTCGCTAGCTACCATCAAACTAGTGAAATTCATGAGTTTGAAAACTAGTGAAATTCACTAGATAAAATCTACATCTAGTGAAATTTGAAATCCAACAAAAAACTGTGAAATTTGAAAACCAATGAAATTTGAAATGGAGTAGTGAAATTTGAAATTAGTGACATTTTAGAAGTAGTGAATTTCACTAATTTTTTGAAGTAGTGAAATTTCACCCGAAAAAGTCACCAGTCGGGGTGGTCGTCGATTGGAAGTGGTTGTGGGGTGGAGGTGGGAGGTGTGATGTAGAGACCCGTATAATTTTTAATTATTGAAATGTTTATTAAATGTCTAATTGGGAGAATATGATTTATTTGGTGGTTAATTGAATTGAGGATTGAAATGGTAGAATGGAAACTAGAGGGGGTGAAAATGTGATTATAAGATATATAGGTATAAATAGAGTGGATATGTATGTAGGATATCAAAACACCTCCGTATCTCTCTCTCTTCCATGCCATTTCTCTCTCTCTCTCTCTCTCTCTCTCTCTCTCTCTCTCTCTCTCTCCCTTCACTCACAACTCCACTCCATCTCTTAAGAACCCCAAGAATCAACCTCCCTTCGGCATTCCAATCGCATTCTAGAGCTCGAAATTCCTTGGGTGAAGTTTGGAGAAGAGCTTTCTTTGATTTTGAAGTTCAAGGAGGCTAGGGCTTGCTTAAATCTCGTAGATCTTGGTTTTCATCGCGAGTTAGGGATTTCTTTACCTCTTTATGTGTTTATATGTTGATTTGATTTGGTGTGGACATCGAACCTTGATCATCCCACTTTGTTCTGTAGAAAGTTGTCAAAAAAGTGTAGAAAATGCCCGAAATCGCCCAGGGATCGATCCCCAAGCATGAGGGATTGATCCCTCATTTCAAATCTAGATTTTTCACCCTGGGGATCGATCCCTCCCCTCTCTGGACAGATTTGATCCTATTTTGTGTTCTCTCGATCATTTCAACTCTTGATCGCTTCTAAACCCTTTCGGACACTTCCTAAACTATCACAAGTGTGTTCAATTGACTTCCTATGATTCAATCCTTGATCCGTTGGCCTTCCGTTAGTAAGGAACGAATATGAATTACATGATGAAAACTACGTTGTTATGCATCTTATCGATTGATTGATTACTTGAGAGTATTTGTGGCTTATTGATGACATTGTTGGCATAACGTTGGATGTTTCATGTGTGAATGTGATCATGAGAAAGTCCTAGTTTGCATATTGAGTAAGAAAGTGGTTGTTTGGGTTAGAAGTTAGGATAGGGGGTTTCATGACGCAAGGGGTAGTAACACGGAGACTCAAATGGGTCTCGTAACACAAGAGGTGGTAATACGGTGATCCAAGTTGTTAGGGTTCACGTAGTGCAAGGGGTGGCAATATGGTGACTCTCGTAGTGTTATACTGTAACGCAAAGGGTGAAAATACAGACAGTGGAGATTGGTGATAGTGAGTCGCGTCAAAGCTATAGAGTTACTTGAGTCTTGTGAACAATGTGGCAAATTTGTGATAAGGCATATCTTAGAATGATTGTAATGAGTGATAGGTATCCCTATGAGTTGATCGTTATTCATTGGTTGAGCTATACTTCTTGCCGTTTTTCCTATGCATTTGTTTTTCATATTTGCACATAGATTTGGTAAAGGTTTTTTTTGTTGGGCTAGTGTAGCTCAACCTATCTTTCTTTTCAGGTTCAAATGCCAAACATTAGCATGCATGTTTTGTGTGCTTGGAAGTGAAGACTTTTTGGAAGCTAACTTCATTAGTTACTTTAACATCTTTGTAATGATTCTCTTTTGATAAAGATGTGTTTGTAACTAAGTACCTTAGAATTCCTTTGACTAACTCATTTGTAATTTAATAACTTGTTCGTATTCGTACTTGAGCTTATTTTAAGACCGGTGTGCCAATATTGTATATTTCTTAAACTTGAGGACATGATTGTAAATTAAACAGGTGGGAACTTTTTTGGGGTATTACTAATGATATGCAATGATCCTTTGTTGAAATGAAATATTTATTTAAGTTGAAAATCGAGGGTGTGACAAATTGGTATCAGAGCTCTAGGTTTGAATACTTTGAGACCGTGGGGAGACTTCTAGTCTCATGGGTTCAAAATGTCACATCTTTTGCATAACATATGTGTGCTTGTGTGGATTGACATTTCTTGGTTTATATGGCATTGCATTTCAATATGGTAGGGTAGTGTAGGGTTACTTTGACCCGTGTTGGGATAGTTGGGGGCTTTGACCTATGAAATGATGTTGTTATTGATAAATTCCCTTTCCTTATAACTTGTAATAAGATGCCTTCGAGAATGCATGCTAGAGCAAGTGAGGCTAAAAGTCAGGGTGGTCGTGGCCGAGGGGCGCCGATTGAGGATAAGGTTAGCCATAATGGGGAAAATTCGAATGGGAATCCGGGGGAAGGGGCCAGACATGGTCAGGGAGAGAAAGAATCGGTCGTTCAGAACCCATTTGCTAGGGATTTCGTTGCGGCTCTTGCGATTGCAAACCTTTTAAACCTAGCTCTTAGGGAAAGTGTCATGCCCTCAATTTTTAACAAAAATAATAATAATTTTAGATAATTGAAAACCTCGCGACTGTATAGGTAATACCCCAAAAGACATTACAATTCCCACATTCGAATGAACTTGATTAACTATTCCAACATTCTAAAAAAAATAAACGATACGATGTAGTATGGTTTTCTTTACAATGATACAAGGATAACTTTTGAAAATAGCCTTTGATAGTGATATTGGCATGCACTCCAAACACTCCATGACGGTGACCTGTAATGTATCTGAAAATAATAGGTTGAGCTAATAGCCCAGTAGGAAAATCTATTCTAACATTATGTACATATGAGAAGACAGGTGCAAATAAAGAAACATCGTTAGAAAATGTCAATTTGAACCAAACATGAGCATACTACATAATCAAGACGTTTAAGAACTCAAAGGACTCCCTCATGCCAGCCTTCTCACTCTTATGTCACGTATTGTCATCTATCATATCCTTACAATCAGATTTTGTTTATAGCCTAACGTGCGAATGCCTGTACCGGTCTTTCTCAACTTGTCACACTATGGCAGGTCATCTATACCTCTTTGGCAAATGCTCTACCAAATGAAAAAAGTCGAACGACAGATAATAATAAGAATAGCATAGTTAAAATCCCATACAAAACCCTTTACAACAAGTCACCACACACTACAATGATATCTCAAATTCTTAGTTCAATACAACCAGTATCGCCCTTAGAGTCACCACGGCTTTCCCCGGGTCCTTTCCCTAAGTTGAACTGGGAGAGAGTCACTGTGGCTTCACCCAGGTCTATTCTCAAATCCGCAGAGTAGTTGGGTCACCACGGCTTTACCCGGGTCTATGCCCACTTTCACAGAGCACTTGGGTCACCATGGCTTTGCTCGGGTCTATTCCCATATTCAACATATACTCACGATGCAAACTTATCGATACGACTTCATAACAGGGTCTAATGTATTGCAACCATTAAGAGGGCAATACCCACATACCAACGAGTATATCAATCACGCCCATCTCACATTAACATAACTCATATCAATAACAAGTTGTCACATCACCATTTCTAACGTTAATTTACCAATTAACCATTTCACCTCACATTTTCCATGATCGTCATCATTTCACAATTATTGTTAATGTGTCATCGTACCATATTTCAACCAACACTCATCATAAATTCATAACTCAACATTTGAGCAATGTTTTAGGTCTATCGAACTCATTCTTAAGTTGTGGCAACTACCCACCCTCCACTCCTATAGTCCTAACTTTTTGTATACCGAATCTGTCAACGTAATTTCGGTGGCAATTAAAAGATGATTTCAAACCCTCGAAATCGATATATCATATGCTCGAATTGGACTTCGGACGAGGAAGTTATGGCCATTCGAAGTTGGGTAAAACCCAGAAAATGATAGCAACAGCAGAAAATGAGGCAGCTGACACACCTTCACTCCTATGATCATAACTTTCTATGTACTTAGGGTCTTAAGGTGATTCCGGCGGCCCTGGAAAGCTAACTTCAAGACCTCAAATTCAGTATCTAATTTTCATCTTTTTGATATTGTACGAGGAAGTTATGACTGTTTGATGTTGGGAAAAATCTCAGAAAAATGGACAGCAGTAGAAAAACGGGACGCCAAGAGAATTTTGGGGATTTCAAAGGAATTGAACAACAAATCTCAATACAATGATCAAGAGCAAGTCTCACACATTATATCAACTGATAAACACATAAAAGTAGTTAGATTTCCCTACCACAATGGGTTTTGAGCAAAACCCTAAATGACCCAAGCTTGAAACCACCAAGATCTACCTCCTCCTAAGCTACAATACGAGACATAGGTCCAAGATTCCCCAAGATCAAGAGGAATAAGTGAGGTTCAATAAGTGATTATGAGGAGAGAGAGAGAAATTTGAAAATGATGGAGTTCTTACCTCTTTGAGTGTAATAACCTTGATTCCGGATGCGATTAGGATGAACAACCCATAGATCTTGAAGATTTTGAAGTGTTTGATGTGCAAATCCAAGGATTTGGGTGAGAAATTGAAGAGAGAAGGGAGAGGGGCGATTTTAGGGTTTGGTTCGAGGTCTTGGAGTGAAAAAAAAAACATAAGGGGTCTATTTATAGTGTCTGAATTGCGTGCTGAGTTTTCTGAAAATTGTCAGCGGGCACCGGTACTGGGCGATTCCTAGTATCGGTACTGGAACCCCAAAATGCTAGAAAAATGCAACTTCTGAAAAACGAGTACCGGTACTGGCCGAAGAAAAAGAATAATGGAACCCACTTGATACCAACACCTCCAAACATCATTACAACATCAAAATATGATCTTCCACATATTTAAACGATTTTAGACAATAGAAAAAATTTCGAGTCTCTATAGAAAGTGCAGATAGTCATGCATTGTCAGCTATGAGGGAGTTCAGTTGTAGGAATCCACCAGTGTTCGATGGGTCGAGCAGTGACCCTCTTGTGGTCGATCATTGATTGGCTCATTTCTGAAAACTCTTAAGGGCTCTTCAGATCACGAAGGATGACTTGCGAGTCAATATTGTGGCTATTCAACTTACCGGGGAAGCTAACGAGTGGTGGGAGTCGGTGTTGGAATCGAGGAAGGACGCAAGAAGAGTGGTAAGGACCACGGCTCAAGCAAATGAGCAAAATGTGGAGAACTTGACTTGGGTTGAATTTGAGGTGCTATTCGAGGAGCAATACTTTCCGAAAATGAGTCGTGACCAATTAAGGGATGAGTTTGAGAAGCTAGAGTAAAGGGATATGACAGTGTCGGTGTATGCTTTAAAGTTCCAATCATTGTCCCGTTTTGTGCCGGAGTTGGTGGCAACCGAGGGAAGGAAATGTAGGCGGTTTGAAAAGGGCTTGCATGATACCGTGAAAAGAATGGTGATGGCACAACGCAAGGGGAGGTTCGCTAATGTCGTCAGGTGTGCAACGAGCATCGAGATACCAAAGGAGGCACCACGAAATCCTAAGGCTTGGGAACTGAAGTAGCCGGTAAGGGTTATGAGATCTTGTTCGGGGAGTTTTGGTGGTCAGGGGAGGAAGAGACGAAAAGATCAAATGTCGACTTTGCAGGGTCCGTCAAACTTTAGGCCTCCATCTTCTTCTTCTTTTGGGACTCAGGGAGTTTCTAATAGGCCTCCGATCGTGTGTCACGAGTGTGGTTAAGCGGGGCACATTCGCGCTTAGTGTTCGCAGCTTTTGGGAACGTGCTTTACTTGTGGGAAGGCAAGTCATTTTGCAAGAAATAGCCCGCATGGGGAAGGGCCACGTATTCAATCTGGTTCGGTGCAGTAGCCGAGGGGTGGTCAGAGTTCTGGTCGGCAATCATTCCGTGGTAATCAGAGGCAGCAGCAGCCTCACTTTCGTCAGACAACATCAGCTCAGGGATCTCAGGTTGAGAGGGGAGTGAGTTCTTCGACACCTACTCAGGGTTCTGGTCAGCGGGGTGGATATGTTCAGAGTTAGATGGCTCAGGGTAAGGGTTTTGCTTTCACTTCTGCTATTCTAACTCCATCACCTCCTGTTACTTCTCAGACCCCAAAGACTTTGGTTGTGAGGGGTACATTCCTATTGTTTAACTCATTTGCTAGAGTATTATTTGATTCTAGAGCATCGCATTCATTCATTGCTACATCTTTTGCTTGTGCTTTGGAATTGAAAATTGAATGTATCAATCCTCTTTTATTCTTTGAGACACCCATAGGGGTGTAGATCACCATTAGATCGTATTTGCCGGGATTATGAGGTTATCATTCAATATCGTTGCTTTACCTTTGACTTCATCGTGTTGAATATGTCGGGGTTTG
Organism: Rhododendron kiyosumense; assembly: GCA_019656275.1. Taxonomy (NCBI): domain Eukaryota; kingdom Viridiplantae; phylum Streptophyta; class Magnoliopsida; order Ericales; family Ericaceae; genus Rhododendron; species Rhododendron kiyosumense. Next base: position 167,823 of record BPLS01000550.1, read on the forward strand.
ATCTTATATTGGGAATGGATTGGTTGTCTACGTTTCACGCCACCATAGATTGCTCCAAGCGTCGAGTCCGTATGGGGTGCTTGTTTTGAGTTCTTTGGGGAGCATCGGGAACCAATAGAGCCGTACTTATGTGGGTCTCGGAGCAAGAGTCGGTGTATGCTTTATTAGCGAGTTTGGCCTTAGATGAGGATGTATCCACACGTGGGGAGTTACCTCTTGTTGTTTGCGATTTTCTAGACGTGTTTCCAAAGGAGTTACCCAGTTTACCACCCAAGAGAGAGATTGAATTTTCTATTGATTTGCTTTCTGGTACCACTCCTATTTTAGTACCTCCTTATCGCTTCACGCCCATCGAGTTGAGGGAATTGAAGACTCAATTGCAGGAATTAGAGAATTGGGGGTTTATTTGTCTGAGTACATCACCGTGGGGAGCATCGGCCTTGTTTGCTCAAAAGATGGATAGGTCGCTTTGTCTGTGTATCGACTATCGTAAGTTGAATCGTGTCACCATTAAGAATAAGTATCCTATGCCTAAAATCGACGAATTGTTTGACCAACTTCAAGGCGCAACTTGTTTTTCTAAAATTGACTTGAGGTCTGGTTACCATCAGTTGAGGGTTCAGAGGGAATATGTTCCTAAAAATGCTTTTTGTACTCGTTATGGCAACTACGAATTTGTTGTTATGCCTTTTGGATTGACGAACACACCGACAACTTTCATGGACTTAATGAATCGTATCTTCCGTGCCTGTCTGGATCATTTTGTAGTCGTTTTTGTGGACAATATCCTTATCTACCCTCCTTCGAAAGAGGTGTATCAAATTCACATTTCTTGAGCTTTTGAGAGAACATCGTTTGTACGCCAAGCTTAGTAAGTGCGAGTTTTGGTTGTCCGAAGTCAAGTTTTTGGGTCACGTGGTATCAAAGGATGGGGTGTCCGTTGATCCGGGGAAGATACAGTTCGTAATGAATTGGCAACGACCGAAGAGTATATTCGAGATTCATAGTTTCTTGGGCTTGGCTGGGTACTATTGTCATTTTGTCCATGATTTCTCTGGTCTAACGGCTCCGATGACTAGATTGACTCGTAAGGGGACTCGTTTTGTTTGAGGTAACGCATGTTTGAATGGCCTTTGAGAAATTGAAGAGAAAGTTGACTATCGTGCCGGTTTTGATTGTGCCTAAAAGGGGAGTCGGGTACTCCGTGTATTGTGATGCTTCGAAACAGGGGTTAGAATGCGTTTTGATGCAATTGGGATGAGTAGTGGCATATGGATTACGACAGTTGAAAACTCATGAGCGGAATTACCCTACCCATGACTTAGAGCTTGCAGCTGTCGTTTTTGCTTTGAAGAGTTGGCGTCATTACCTTTACGGTGAGAGGTTCAAAGTATTTTTCGATCATAAGAATCTAAAGTACTTATTTTCTTAAAAGGAGCTTAATTTGAGACAACGCCGTTCGATGGAACACTTAGAAGACTACGATTTTGAGTTGCAATATCACCCGGGAAAGGCGAACGTGGTAGCAGACGCATTAAGTAGAAAATCGACACACCTTGCGAGTTTAGCCATCCACGAGTGGAAAATGATGACTGACTTAGGCTCCTATGCATTGCATTTTAAGGAGGTTCAAGATGGGGTCACTTTGTGCAACTTGACCATTCAATCAACCTTGTTGACTCGAGTAATTGAGGCTCAACAGCAAGACGAAGAAGCAGGGGAGTTCCGTACCAGGTTTCTTAGCGGCAATGCTTAAGAGGGGTGGATGATTCATGCCAATCAAAGTTTGCGATACCAAGGAAAAGTGTTCAAACCCATTTCGTGTTGGGAGGAAATTTTGAGAGAATTTCACCATTCTTTTGGGGGAACGAAAATGTATCGTAACTTGCGTAGACAATTTTGGTGGCTGGGACTGAAGAGTGATGTCATTTTCGTGTCCAAATGCCTTACATGCCAACAAGATCAAGGACTTGCGGGGGAGTTACAACTGCTACCAGTGGCCAAATAAAAATGGGAGAATGTGACTATGAATTTTGTTACTGGTTTACCGAGATTGCCGAGGGGGCATGATGCCATTTGGGGTGATAGTTGATTGATTGACCAAGTCGGCGCATTTCTTACCTATTCAGGTTATGGATTCGATTGACACGCTTAGTCGTTTGTACATCCGCGAGATTATCTGTCTTCATGGAATTCTCGTTTCTATAGTGCCGGATCAAGATCCAAGGTTACCGCACGCTTTTTGCAAAGTCAGCAGGCCACTCTTGGCACAAGTCTCTTGATTAGCACCGTGTATCATCCTCAAATGGTTGGGCAATCCAAGAGAACGATTCAAATTTTAGAAGATATACTTTGAGCTTACGTTATGGATTTTCGGGGTAGTTGAGAGGATCACCTACCGTTAGTCAAATTCACGTACAACAATAGCTACCAATCTAGTATCGAGATGGCACCATATGAAGCTTTGTATGGGAGACCATGTCGATCACCTGTTTGTTGGACCAAGTTGGGCGAGGCTTTGTTGGTTGGGCCGGATTTGATCAAAGAAACCTCTGAGAGTATGAGAGCGATTCGCCAACTTCATGAAGCACAAAAGAGAACCACCAAGCAAGTCAAAATGATTCGTCAACAATTGTTAACTGTGCAAAGTAGGCAAAAGAGTTATGCCGATCGTTGTCGCCGACCGTTATCATTTGAAGTGGGGGATCACGTGTTCCTTAAGGTGTCACCGCATCGGGTATTCTCTCGTTTTGGACAAAGGGGCAAGCTTTCACTACGTTTCATCGGACCGTTTAACATTATCGAGAAGATTGGGGAGGTCGCGTATCGGTTGGCGTTACCACCAAAGTTATCGAGCGTTCATGACGTGTTCCATATGTCGATGTTGCGGAAGTACGAGCTGGATCCATCGCACGTTCTAGAGTGGTCCGAACTAGAGTTGAAAGCTGATGCATCTTATGGGGAGGAGCTGATATGTATCCTAGATTCGCGTGAGCAGGTTTTAAGGGGTAAGACCATTCCGTTAGTGCGAGTTCTATGGAGTAACCTCGGGAAGGAAGAGTCGACGTGAGAAAGGGATCTCTAATGCGAATGAGGAATGGAAGAGGAAATAGTAGTTGCCGCCCACAGGTGCCTTTACGAAGCTTTTCGAGATAGTCGTGATAACACCTGTCACCGATGAGGACCAGTTCCTGACCCTCGACCCCCAGGACTCACGCTTTAGGGAGCTCGCCGAGAAGATTCGTCGTGATGAAGACGTTGGCTCAAGATCCGAGAGAAGGAATGGAAGGAGCAGCTGAGAGAGTTTTTCGAACTCGTTCCACCTAGTCAGTAGAGTAGTAGTGGTATTAGAATAAGGTCCTAATAGCCTGAGTTGCCTTTCAAGCACTTATGCTGGAAGAACCAAGTAGTATGATGTGTAGGATTGTCTCAGCATGTAGTAGGAAGTTTGTTCGGTATGTTATTTTGTAGTAGAATCGATGCTTTCTGCTTGTAACTTCCTACTTATCTATGAAAAGCTTGTTTGTTTTCAAGAGTATTGTTGCATATTACCCAATTGATTGTTTCTCATTTTCAACAAAAGAAAATAGTTTAGTTAAAAACTAAACCTTCCCCTTTTCAAATTTCGCTCGTAGATGGTGAACCGACGCAGTGGACTAGGGTATGAGATCGATGATTCCTCTAACCCTAACCCCAACCCTGACCTCGCTCAAGTCATGCAAGCGCTCGTAACCGCTCTGAACGCTGCCCGCCAAAACCCAAACCCTAATGATGGACCTATGACTGGAACCCGGGCGATGAATGAGTTCTGCAAGCGTCGACCTCCGACCTTCAACGGAGATACCAACCCCACTGTGGCTGAAGCATGGTTGAAGGAAGTCAAGGTGATCATGGACACCTTGGAGATCACTCGCAACGGAGATCGTGTGGCCTTAGCCACGTACCAGCTAAAGGGAGAAACCCGCTACTGGTCGGAGCTGATGGAGGCAACCCATGACGTGGCCACCATGACCTTTGCTCAGTTCGAAACCTTGCTTCTCGACAAGTACTTCCCCACGCCTATTCGTTTGGCCAAGGAACAAGAGTTCCAAAACCTAAAACAAGGAACTATAACCATTACTCAGTATGCGGCCAAGTTTGAGGAGCCATCCCCCTACGCCCCGGATGCCGTTGCAACTGAGGACAAGAAGGCGAGGAGGTTTGAATGGGGATTAACGATAGCTAGAAGAGTTGTGGTAGCTCAAGCCTTCACCACCTATTCCAGCGTGGTGAAATGTGCTCTGCGACTGGAGAGTGAAGAAAACGACTTCAAGACCCAATGGAGGAAGGCAACCGGCAACGCTGGCGGACCTATCCGAACCCAGGCTAGACTTGGAAGAACACTATGCCAGGGCGTGGTGACCCACAGAGATATGGCTAGAACAAAGCATCAGTCCAGTGCTTCAACTGCTTGGGTCACTACAAGCATGAATGCCCCCAGCCCCAAAAGGAGAGGAATGGAAGCTTTGGAAACCAGAAGACACAACAGCCTGGGCAGGCCAGCTTTGTGAAGCAGAACCCTGGAGGCTCAGCCCAATAGCAAAACAGGCAAAACAAGGGAAAGTAGCCCTTGGGAGCATAGCAAGGCGCTGGAGGGCGTATCTTTGCGCTGCAGACCAAGGAACAAGAGCCGGATCCCTCTGTGATCCAAGGTACGCTACTCTTATATAGTACTTGCGTATAAGCCTTGTTTAACTCTGGTGCATCGCATTCGTTCATATCTACTACTTGCGTAACTGCTCTAGCACTAGAAACAGAACCCCTAAGTAAGAGTACAAGGGTAATATCGCCATTGGGGGGAAGTATAGCTGTTAGTATAGTGTGTAGAGGGTGCGAGATAGAAGTAGCAAATCTACGCCTGACCTGCGATCTCCGAGTAATCGACATGGCGGATTTCGAGGTGATCCTTGGGATGGATTGGCTATCGGCTCATCAAGCAGTCGTAGATTGTCACCAGAAGACTATGACGGCTTACACCCCAGAAGGGACTCGTTTCCATTTTAAGGGGGATAGAGAAACAACGAGTTCTATGACGAAGAGATCTAGGTGGCAGAATCAACTGTTTGGATGGCTAGCCAGTCTCCAAATGGAAGAAACCGACAGGATGGAATTGGGATTGCCACACATCGTTTGCGAGTACGTCGATGTTTTCCCAGAAGAACTTCCTGGTTTACCACCTCAAAGGGAGATAGATTTCTCCATAGAACTTCAACCATGGACCGCCCCAATTTCAATGGCCCCGTATTGAATGGCCCCTGCCAAATTGAAGGAGTTCAAGACGCAATTGCAAGAGCTGCTAGACAAGGGATTTATCAGACCGAGCACATCACCTTGGGGAGCACCAGCTTTGTTCGTAAAGAAGAAGGAAGGAACTCTTCGGCTATGCATAGACTATAGGAAGCTGAATCAAGTCACGGTCAAGAACCGATATCCGTTGCCTAGGATCGATGACCTGTTTGATCAATTAAAAGGAGCAACTTGCCTTTCCAAAATCGATCTCCGATCAGGCTATCACCAGTTAAGGATTCGGGATGAGGATATTGCCAAGACGGCTTTTCGCACCAGATATGGCCACTACGAGTTTGTAGTAATGTCGTTTTGATTGACCAATGCTCCGGCAGTATTCATGTGTCTCATGAACAAGATTTTTCAACCCTAGTTAGATAAGTTTGTAGTGGTGTTCATTGATGACATCTTGATTTACTCTGCCAGCAAGGAGGAACACGAAGAACATCTTCGGATGGCACTACAAGTACTGTTAGATAACCAACTCTATGCTAAGGCCAGCAAATGCGAGTTTTGGCTAGAAGTGGTTAAGTTCTTGGGACACGTAGTATCCAAGGATGGAATCGCTGTGGACGAGAGCAAGGTCGAAGGAGTGCTGAAGTGGAAACAGCCGACCTCTGTGTTTGAAATTAGAAGTTTTCTACGATTGGCTGGGTATTACAAAAGATTCATACCGAACTTCTCAATCTTAGCCAAACCGATGACCAGGCTAACTCAGAAAGGAGTGAAGCTAGATTGGAATGAAGCCTGTGAGAAATCTTTCCAAGAGTTGAAAAAGAGACTAACCAGTGCAACGATTCTCATCATTCCTGAGCATGGTGAAGATTATACGGTTTACTACGACGCATCAAAAGATGGCCTAGGATCTGTGCTAATGCAGAATGGAAAGGTCGTAGCCTATGGATCTCGACAACTCCGACCGCACGAGAAGAACTACCCCACCCATGACTTAGAATTGGCTGCAGTAGTGTTCGCTCTCAAGTCCTGGTGTTACTATCTGTGGGGAGAACAATTCGAAGTTTTTACCGACCACAAGAGTCTCAAGTATCTTTTCACTCAGAAGGAGTTGAACTTGAGGCAGCGTCGATGGATGGAGTACTTGGAGGACTACAAGTTTACATTGCAGTATCACCCCGGCAAGGCCAACGTGGTAGCTGACGCTCTTAGTCGAAAGGAAAGAGCACAGAAGGTCAAGACCGCCATTAAGGAATAGGAAATGGTAGACACCCTCAATGAGTTCAACTTGCGACCATCATCAGAGAACGGGAATGCTCGACTATACGCTCTGATTGCGGAGCCAGCACTTCATTAGGTAATCTTGTTAGCCCAAACCTTCGAGCAGAATTGCGAATTCGTCCGACATCGAATCCGAGAAGGAAAGGCGGTGCCAGGATGGACTATCGAGGAGAATAACAGTTTGAGATTCCAAGGAAAAGTATTCGTGCCTAATGTTGGAACCCTTCGAGAAGACGTACTCCGAGAAGCTCATCATTCGAACTTCGCAGTTCACCCTGGCGGTACAAAGATGTATCATGACCTGCGAAGAACGTACCGGTGGGAAGGAATGAAGAAGGACGTAGCACGGTTCGTATCCACCTTGTAGGGGGATGAAAACAATTAGCATTCTGAACAACACTAAATTGGAGCGGCTTCACGTGCCTCTACACCGGAACCC
>BPLS01000550.1:174832-185479 GCA_019656275.1 Rhododendron kiyosumense
CTGCCCGGCAATAAACTTATCATATCTGCCACGTGTCCCTAACACATTACGTGTTCGGCGACTAATCTTACCTGTTCGGGAATACCTCCCTACACACCTGTTTGGGGTGTCAACAAGTCAAGGCCGAGCATCAGAAACCTGGAGGAGATCTTCAACCCTTACCGATACCGACCTGGAAGTGGAAGCATATCTCAATGGACTTCGTCACTGGGTTACCAAGAACTGCCAAGTCCAACACGGCTATCTGGGTGATAGTAGATCGACTCACCAAGTCTGCACACTTTTTGCCTGTCAAAATGACAGAAAACGTGGAGCAACTAAGCCTGTTGTACATTCTAGAAATCGTACGCCTCCATGGAGTACCGATCTCGATAGTGTCCGATAGAAACCCACGTTTTGTATCCCATTTTTGGAAAGGACTGCAGAAGGCATTGGGAACAGACGTAAAGCTTAGTACGGCCTTTCACCCACAAACAGACAGACAAACGGAAAGGACTATTCAGACCTTGAAAGATATGCTGAGAGCCTGCGCCTTGGATTTCTCTGGAAACTAGAAGCAGCATGTACCGTTGATGGAGTTCACCTACAACAACAGTTATCAAGCAAGCATCGGGATGGCACTGTACAAAACTCTATACGGTCGACCCTGTCGATCGCCAGTCTGCTGGACAGATGCTGGAGAGATGGGATTATTTGGACCTGACATAGTGCGGGATACAACGGAGAAGGTCAAGACCATCAGCTAAAGGATCCAGACCGCTCAAAGCCGCCAGAAGAGTTATGCAGATAAGAGAAGCCGACCATTAACCTTTGCCGTGGGAGATCACGTATTCCTAAAGATCCGACCGAAGAAAGGAGTCATCAGATTTGGGAAGAAGGGAAAGTTGTCCCCGCGCTACATCGTACCTTTTGACATCGTGGAGAAGATCGGGAAAGTTGCATACCGCCTGACCCTACCACCCCAGCTGGACCGAGTGCATAACGTGTTTCACGTTTCCATGCTCCGCAAGTACCTAGCCTTACCCACCCATGTTCTCAATTGGGAAGACATCACTATCGAAGAAGATGCGACATACAAAGAAGAGCCGATAGAGATTCAAGACCGAAGTGAGAAGACTATCCGAAACAAGACAATTAAGTTGGTACATGTTTTGTGGAAGCATCGTGGAGCAGGAGAGACCACATGGGAAAGAGAGGAAACCATGAAGATGAATTACCCTCACCTGTTCGAATCCTAGCGTACGCCTAATTTCGAGGACGAAATTGTTTAAGGGGGATAGGTTGTAATAACTTTGAATTTCAATAAATGAAAAGTTATTTTGTTATTCGAATTATTAATTTTAATTGCTTGAATTGCTTTAAAATTCCTGTAGTTTGTTATATTTACGCTTTAGCCCTTCAAATAGCGTTTCTTGCCTTTTGACCCCACTTAGCAAGCCAAGTTAGCTTCTAACCTTCCGGTTGGAGGAACTAAACTAGAAAGCCATTTAGTTACTTTTACCTAACCGTAAAATGACCGTTTTGCCCCTCTTGGACCTTTTGAACCTTTTTGATCCTAGAATTGGAATTTGTTATTTTATTTTCTTTTATTATTTTGATTTTATTCTTTGACCATTGGACAATAAATGTTAGGAAAACTATTATCCATTGGATAATAGAAACCCCATTTCTTTATATTAAAGTAATAATTGGATAAGTACTAGTAATTATAAAAAAAAAATAGACTTTTTAAATGTTTCAAAGTACTTTTTGATTATTTTAGTATATAATTACCCTAGCAACTATTGTCCATTGGATAATAGAAGTTAGGGGATTTATTGCCCAATGGGTAAAAAGGGTTAGGCTTTCAAAGTACCATTGGGATTATTAAATTAATCTTTTTCTTAAGCCCATGTGTCAAAGTACATGTTATTTTAATTTGAAAAGTACTTAGTATCAAGATTCTCCTAAGTACCTCTAATTATTTTATATTAGGAAGTTGATCTTCCTATTGTACAAAGTACCTATGTATATTATATACTAGTACATGGAGACTAAAATACTACCTTAGTACACATGTGCCCAATTGATTAGTTTAATAGAGAATCCTAGCCTTTTAAGACTACTTTTGATCCTTAGTACAAAAAGTACTATTATTTAATTGTTCTTCTTGCATTGTAATATACATACATACATACATATATATATATATATATATTAGTACTTGAGAAAGAGAGAGAGGAGAGAGGGAGAGAGAAGCCGAGAGAGAGAGTGAGCCGAGAGGGAGAGGGAGAGAAAGAAGGAGGATGGGACTTGTACCTTGGCATTGAACTTCCAATGTACTTCAAATCCATGGGATTTTTCTCTTCTAAGCAAATCTTAACCCCCATTGTCCTCCCTTGTACAAAACCAATTGTTTAAACCTAGAATCTTGCACCAAGCTTCCTCTCCACCACAAATTTGTTCAAAGATCAAATCTAAGGACAGCATAGCCATGCAAACCTAGGATTTTGATCTTGATCTTCCATAAAAGCTTGATTTTATTGGAATTAAAAATTGGGGAATGGGAGAGAGAGGGGGGGCCAGCCATAATGAGGGGGAGGGGAGCCTTGCCTATAAATAGAAGGCCATTCCATGCTTTGCTTCAAGCAATTGCTCTTCCTTCTCTCTAGAATTTCTAGTGTTCTTGTTTCAAAGTTCAAGAATTCTTCTTGTTCTTGAGTTCTTGAGCAAAACCTTCAAACCACTTCCAAAACCACCCATAGATCTTTAAAGTAGTCCACTTTAGCTAGTAAAGTTGTTTCTAGGAAAAGAAAGTACAACTCTTTTCCTTTCGAAGCAATCCAGAGTCGTTACGCTGCCGAAATTCAAAACCGACGACCGAATCACCGTATCCGACCACCGCCTAGAAGAACGGTAGTTAAATCTTACTACTTTGAACCTTTACTTACTTTTCCTAAATATAAGTAGTTAACCTTGCGCTTAAACTTTATGTATCGTATAAATCATATGTTGCTTACTATGATCGTAGATAAGGTTATCTTTTAAAGTTGGAAATGCATGTTTTATTTTCAAATGTTTCAGGCATGCTATGTAGCTTAGAGTTGGATGATCTTGTTGAAATGATCTTATGAAATGCATGTTTGTACGTAAAGTCTTACACCGCGGAGTCTTGCATGAGAACAAGACACGAAAACCGAGAAAGTAGAAACATGGCACCTAGGGTGTGGTTTAACAAGAAAGATGTGTTTTCCGAGGATGGAAATATTTTTGACACTACATAATGACCATTTCGAGGGTATTATGTGAGTTGTGTGGGTGTGTGTGTGCCAATGGGAACCCGGTGCAGCGGAACCATTGTGAGGATACTCGGGAGACCGAAACGGCGGAACCAAGGTTGGGTGAGTAGCTTGGTTATCCGTGGTATGGAGCCAATGCAATGTGTGCCAATGGGAACCCGGTGCGGCGGAATCATTGTGAGGATACTCGGGAACCCGGAATGGCGGAACCGAGGTTGGGTGAGTTAAAAAGGGGGTTTTTAAGAAAAGAAAGTGGAAATAACAACATGGTCTACGATGAGTCAAGTAGAAGAACAACAACGTTAGTCATAAAGCGATTGTGGATGTTATTGTCTCTTATAGTTGTTTACATACGTATAATGTGGAAATCGATGTTTTATTATGATATATGTTCATAAGTTAAGGGTTAGTAAGTAGGATTTTACTATTGAGCCTTCGTAGCTCATGGTGTTACATTATGGTAACCCTGGCATATTATATGGGTGGCGACGCCGGTATAATATGTCAGATTTGATAGATGAACAGGGCGAACTCTTCACCTTGGAGGCGTTCGGAGCTGAAGAACTCGCTAGGATGGAGGAACAAGAGGAGCCATAGTTAGGAACCTTTGTTCCCTTTTGTTTCCTATTTTGTGTTTTAAATACTCTTACGAGAGTTATGTTGTAATAATGAACAGTGACTCACTTTATTTCTGTAATAAATTATCCCTTTAACGTACCTAAAATTAGGGGCGTTACAGGTTCATTCATTGTTGGCGAGTTTGACCTTAGATGAGGATGCCTCCGTGCATGGGGAGTTACCCTTAGTGGTTTGTGACTTCTTGGATGTGTTTCCGAAAGAGTTATCTGGTTTACCTCCGATTTACTTCCTGGTATCACTCCTATCTCCGTACCTCTGTATCGTTTCGCACTTGCCGAATCGAGAGAGTTAAAAACTCAGTTGCAGGAATTGGAGAACTTAGGATTTATTCGTCCAAGTACGTCTCCGTGGGGAGCACCAGCTCTTTCTCGCAAAAGAAGGATGGTTCACTCTGTTTATGTATTGACTATCGTAAGCTAAATCGAGTCACTATTAAGAATAAGTACTCAATGCCTAGAATTGATGATTTGTTTGAACAACTTCGGGGTGGATTTGCTTTTCTAAAATTGATTTGAGGTTCGGGTATCATCAGTTGAGGGTTCGAAGGGAAGACATTCCTAAAACCGCTTTTCGTACTCGTTATGGCCATTATGAGTTCATTGTTATGCCTTTCGGATTGACGAACGCTCCAACTACTTTTATGGACCTATTGAATCATATCTTTCATGCGTATCTTGATCGTTTTGTGGTTGTATTTGTCGATGACATCCTTATTTACTCACCTACGGAGGAGGAACACCAATATCATCACACCATTGTTCTTGAACTCTTGAGAGAGCACCAGCTATACGCTAAACTTAGTAAGTGTGAGTTTTGGTTATCCGAAGTTAAATTTTTGGGTCGCATGGTTTCAAAGGGTGGAGTTTTTGTTGATCCTGGAAAGATAGAGTCAGTTATGAATTGGCAGCGACTGAAGAATGTGTTCGAAATCCGTAGTTTCTTGGGTTTGGCAGGGTACTACTGCCGTTTCGTCCTTGACTTCTCTCGTTTAGTGGCACCGATGACTAGATTGACACATAAGGAGACCCATTTTGTTTGGAGCGACTCGTGTGAGGCAGCCTTTTAGGAGTTAAAGAAGTGATTGACTACCGCACCGGTTTTGATTGTGCCCGAACATGGAGTTGGCTACTCCTTGTATTGTGATGCGTCTAAGGAAGGGTTGGGATCCGTGTTGATGCAAGCGGGATGAGTAGTAGCGTATGGGTCACGACAGTTGAAAACTCACGAGCGCAACTACCTGACACACGATCTAGAACTTGCGACCGTCGTATTTGCTTTGAAAAGTTGGCGCCATTATTTGCACAGTGAAAAATTTGAAGTCTTTTCCAATCACAAAAGCCTGAAATATTTGTTTTCTCAAAAAGAACTTAACCTTTGACAACGTCGTTGGATGGAGCACTTGGAAGATTATGATTTCGAATTGCAATATCACTCGGGGAAGGCAAATGTAGTGGCCGACGCACTAAGTAGAAAACTGACTCACTTAGCGAGTCTAGTTATCCACGAGTGGAAAATGATGAATGATTTGGGCTTTTGTGCTTCGCATTTCGAGGATGTTCGGAAAGGGGTCACGTTGTGTAATTTGACGGTGCAATCGACTTTATCGACTTTATCGACTTTAGTAATTGAGGCTCAACAACATGATGAGGAAGCAAACGAACTTCGTACTAGATTTCTTAGTGCAAACGCTCAAGAAGGGTGGATGATCCACACCGATTAGAGTTTGCGCTATCAAGAAAAGTTGTTCGTACCCGCACTACTACAACTAGAGGCCGGGGCACACGCGGTGTGTGTGCAAGTCAGATTTTCACAACGTTTTTGTAAAAATGTTTTCCACTAATTGTTTGATCAAATTTTCACCAATGTTGTGAAAATCCGATTTGCACACGCATCGCGTGTGCCCCGGCATCTAGTTTTGCTAACGTCGTTGCCGCCACCGATTTTGCCAGGATCTAATACCTAATTAGTACTCATCAATAAGATTTTGTAAATCAATCGTGTTAGCTCTCACGGAGAACATCCATTTTGAACAATAGAATGGTTCCCAATTTATAGAATTCAATTTCCAGTTTCATTAATTTGTGGGGGGGTTTTCTACCAAAACAACTAATTACATAAACACACCTCACCGTGGAGTTTAATTCCTCTTGAAAGACAAATACAATGTAAAGGAAAGTAAAAAAGGAGAAGCCAAGTAAAAAAAGAGAAGCCGGGCAAATCCTTGTAGGGCGCAGATCACAACCGTCTAAACGTGCTTTCAACGGTCTGAATTTAAAATGAAATTTTCCCGTAAAACACTCTTGAATGACTGTGATCTGCACTACACGCCCTGGGATGCATCTATAAGGTTTCTGAAATAGCAATTGAAAACAAAAGCCAAAGAGAGAAGATGAGATACCTTGTAGTGGGAGACTGTGTGGCAGTATAGGCTCTTACTCTTTTTTTTTTTTTTTGGATTTGTCGCTATTTTAGAAGATTAAAAAGCCTAACTACTCATACTTGTAAAGTATACAAAAAACAAAAGGTACTAAAAAAACAAATAAAGGAAGAGCGAAAAAGGTAACCTTATAGAAGACAGATTCGTTCAGTTAAGTTTTCAAAGAAAGAGAGAAGAAAGGTGCTAATCACCTAACAATTAATCCTTCTGGTGGTTAAAGAGCAGTACGTGAAATCCAGTCACAAACCCATCAAATAGCAATCACAATGAAGCACTACTATTTTTGAACTCCACTTACAGAAATTTAAAAAAAAAAAAAACCACAATTAAGGAACATAAAATTAATTCTAAAGAAGTGAGAACAAAATACTCCATAACAAAGAATAATTTGCTAAACAAAAGGTAGAAGAGAATGGCAATGGCTTACATTGGTTTATTGTGACAAAGGGCCGGACCAAGTATTACCCCACAGTATGCACAATTGTTCCAAAGAGACAGAGTTGTAGGAGATCAAAAACAAAAAAAGAGTTGCTGGAGATCATAATTGAAATGAACTTCTTCTCCATTTGGAAGATGGCTGTTCGAAGGGAGGGACGGGAATTGTAGAAGTAAACTGGAAAAACGGGAATAAGGCACATGGGTGCTATTTTGTCATAATGATTTTGATAACGGCCATATATGCCAATTTATGTTTTTGCTATTTTGTTTTGTGTGTTTTTCTTTTTAGAGGGAATTTTTGGAAATGAAAAAGCATGAAAAAAAAGGGAGACACCAAAGTGGTGCTCTCCCTTTATATATTAGAATAGATATTGTTAAAAGATGACGCTTGAAAAAGTGAAAAGATGTCAGTTTTTTAAAAAATCGTAATTAAAAAGATTGCAATAGATAAATAATGTTAGTCATCTAAAAAATTGTAATATAATATATTTATGATGTCACTTTCTAAAATAGTGACATAACTATTCTTTCTTTTTAATTTCAGTTTCTTCTAAACTGTGATCTAATATATTATGATGTCACTTTGTAAAATAGTGACATAACTATTATTTCTTTTTAATATCAGTTTCTCCTAAACTGTGATATAAAATATTTATGATGTCACTTTGTAAAATAGTGACATAACTAATATTTCTTTTTAACGTCAGTTTCTCCTAATTGTGATATAATATATTTATGATGTCACTTTGTAAAATAGTGACATAACTATTATTTCTTTTTAATGTTGGTTTCTCCTTATAAGTGACATTAAAGAACAAAAATTTATTTTTGGAGAAAACGGAGCCATCTATGAGCATCGTTGCTTTGAAGTCTCAAATCGGGAGCGGGTCGTTGCATATGATATCAGAGCCTGTACCAATTGGAAATGTTAGACAAAATCTCGATCCCATACGAGGATGTGTGTTCCTAAGTGGGGGAGATTGTGATGCCCAGCCCCTAGGGAGTTCCAGGTAGTGGTCAACCGGCCTAAGGGCAATTGGGACCCGTGCGAGGGGCTGTTGGATCGGTGACCAAAAGAATCAATCGAGGGTAGTCTCATATTGTTTGGTGAAGTGTAAGTTGTGTTCTATAAATAATATATCGTCATCCTATTTTATACAAAGACTTTTAAAGCTATAAGGGTGCCAAAGCTAATTGAAACTTCATAGTTAAGCGTGCTTGCACTGGAGTAATCCTGGGATGGCTGACCTCACTGGGAGGTTTGATGGGGTTTGGTGTTCAAAGCGGACAATATTATACAGGGCAGGAGCAGATCGTTACAATAGATGACGGCTTTAAAGCACTTTAATGACATTTCACAACTGTCATCTTTTACTTTTAATGACGTTTCACAACTGTCATCTTTTACTTTCAATTATGTTTATAAAGCGTCATCTTTATAGATATTAATGACAGTTTCAGACCGTCATTTTAAGATTCAGACTTTTAATGACAGCTCCATAGATGACAGTTTCAAAACTGTCATTTTCACGTTTAATGACACTTTTAAACTGTCATCTTTTACGATTATTGTAGTAGTGCCATTTCATGCTGGGAAGAAATTAAGCGAGAGTTTCACCATTCTCTGTTAGCCATTCATTCGGGAGGGACGAAAATGTATCATGATTTGAGTAGGCAATTTTGGTGGTTCGGAATGAAGAGGGATGTTGTGATTTTCGTGTCCAAGTGTCTTACGTGCCAACAAGTGAAAGCCGAACATCAACAAGCCGCGGGGGAGTTACAACCATTGCTTGTGGCCGAGTAGAAGTGGGAGAATGTGACCATGGATTTGTTACGGGTTTACCAAGATCGTCGAGGGGGCATGACGTTATTTGGGTGATCATGGATCGTTTGACCAAGACCGCTCATTTCTTACCTATTCAGGCTACCGATTCCATGGATACGCTTAGTCGCTTGTATATTCGGGAAATTATTCGACTTCATAGGATTCCCGTATTTATCGTGTCTGATCGAGATCCAAGGTTTACCACTCGTTTCAGGCAAAGTTTGCAAGCCGCTTTGGGCACGAATCTTTTGTTTAGTACCGCGTATCATCCTCAAACCAATGGACAATTCAAGAGAATGATTTAGATTTTGAAAGATATGCTTCGGGTTTATGTGATGGACTTCCGGGGTAGTTGGGAGGATCACTTGCCGTTAGTCGAGTTCGCGTACAACAATAGCTATCAATCTAGTATCAAAATGGCACCGTACGAGGCTTTGTATGGAAGAGCATTTCGATCACCTGTGTTAGACCTAATTGGGAGAGGCTACGCTTGTAGGATCGGATATGATTCAGGAGACCTACGAGAGTATGAAAGCAATCCGCCAACGCCTTAAAGAAGCTCAAGAGAGAACGACCGAACAAGTTAAGGTAATTCACCAAAGATTGTTGACCGCGCAAAGTAGGCAAAAGAACTATGCTGATCGTCATCGTCGCCCGTTGTCATTTGAAGAAGGGGATCATGTATTCCTTAAAGTATCACCGCGCAAGGGTTTATCGCATTTTGGGCAAAAGGAAAAGCTTTCGCTGCGTTATATTGGGTCGTTTGACATCATTGAAAAGATTGGGGAGGTTGCGTATCATTTGGCATTGACCCCGAGGCTATCGGGCATACATGACGTGTTCCACGTGTCTATGTTGAAGAAATACGAACTGGATCCATCGCATGTGTCGAGTGCTCTGAGTTCGAGATAGAGTCCGATGCATCTTATGGAGAAGAACCGATACGTATCCTAGATTCGTGCGACCAAGTGTTGAGGGGTAAGATGATACCATTAGTGCGAGTATTGTGGAAGAGTCAGGGTAGCGAGGAGTCGACTTGGGAACAAGAAGATGAGGTTAGAGAGAAGTATCCACATTTATTTTCGGAGTAACCCAATGTGAGTACTCGAGATTGAAGTGTTTTGATGCTTAACTTGTTGCATAATATTGATGGCTATACTTGTTGCATATCTATGTGGTGCATGACTTGGTGAGCATGGTTATTTAAATTTCGAGGACGAAATTTCTTTAAGAAGAGTAGAATATAGAGACCCGTAGTTAAATTCCCTAGTTTTAATGTTTATAAATGAGAAAGAGATAAATCATAATGTGAATGATGTGTTTATGTGAAATTAGGGGTTTAAAGTGAAAGAATTGGAAGTTTAGGTGCTATGGCTAAGTGTGTGAGGTGTGTGTATATGTGTGTGCGGCAGGGAAAAACATTTCCCATTTTCCTCTTCCTCCTCCTCCTTCTCCTCTCTCTCTCTCTCTCTCTCTCTCTCTCTCTCTCTCTCTCTCTCTCTCTCTCTCTCCCCCTCCTAAAACTCACCCAATCACTCAAAGACCCATACTAATCAACTCACAAACCATTTTCTACTTGCATATTGGAGCTCGTATCTCGTTGGATAGAGCTTGGTTTGGTTTATTTCGCTTGGTTTGGATTCCGAAAGCTAGGGCTTGCTCAATTTCTTCGGTTTCAGCTTGGATACTCGATGTAGAAAATTCTACATCTCTTTATATGTTACTAGGGATTGTATGAGACCCGGTTCTTATTTTAAAAGAAAAAAAAGGAATTAATCCTATTAAAAGGAGATTTATTTTTATGTGGGCTTTGATATTATTTTACATGACAGCTAGATGTTGATTTTTGTGAAGGAGTGCATGCATGGGATCTGTTCATTTGTTGGGTTGTGGAATGAATGAGGAAGAAGGAAAAAACAAACAAGCAATGGACACTTGTCCACCAAATGGCAACTAATGGGATGACTGAGCATGTTCTCTCTCTCTCTCTCTCTCTCTCTCTCTCTCTCTCTATATATATATATATATAT
>BPLS01000550.1:185879-212226 GCA_019656275.1 Rhododendron kiyosumense
AAAAAAAAAGAAAAGAGAATTGGGTTAGTTGAGAGGGCCATTTTTGTTCTTCTGTTGGAGGGGGAAAAGATTGGTTAAAAGAGCAGTGGGAAATTAGTGTACTCTCCTCACCTTAGTTTTCCTTTTTGTCCGAGAACCAAGGGAGAGTTTAGAAAACTCTTTTCAGAATTAGTTTTGTGGAACAAAGGGAATGTTGGGAGGAAGTTTTCAAGGGAATTATACAAGGTTGAGGTCTTGGTGTTTTTGATTGGAAATTGTACACAACATAAATGTTAAGGTGTTAATCACCATATTTCGGTTTTGGATTATGTCTTAAGGATTAAAATTTGAACTGAGGGTGATTGTATTTCATGGTGGTGCTTGAGGGTTCGAGCTGTTATAGATTGAGCCCATGCCTAAAGGCATGGCGCAACACATTTTTGAATACGACTAAAATAAATTATTGAGGAGTGTGTAATTGTTTTTCCTGGTTGACCAGTGTGTATTGAAATTCTGAAAATGGTCCAACTTCGAAGGACTGAAATTTGAGTGTAAATGAATCTGTGCCTAAAGGCACACAAATGCATTGATGGACGATAATGTAGAACTTGCTTGCACTATCAACACTAGTATCGCTTACTCTCAATCAAAGATATAACTCAATGAATAAAGCAAAACAAAATTCAAACTAACATAAAAAAAAAAACTTGGTCAATTGCAAGAGTTTTGAAGCTGCTACTCAAAATAACATAGCATTCAATATCACTGCAGATATAGTCAAACAAACCATTCACGAAGGCCATTGGATTCCCACGGATTCCGTACATTCCATAAATATGAATAAAAGCCAATCATGCATGTTCAAAAAATTACTTACACTAAACCAACCATTCTCACACATTGTTAATCTCCTTAGTCCAACTCGATTGATATCGAAATCTACTTCTACAAATAAGAGAACTAAAAGAACATTTCAATCCCACATAAAAGGAGGGCATTATGAATCCAAGCAATATTTGCAATTGTCAAGGTGTTACACTCTTCCCAGCTCAACATTTGCCATGAAAAATCCCATGTATTTACCAAACTGCCATCCTAAAGTTAGTTCATGAGAGAGACATTTTTGGACCTTTGGATGTGTAGAATTGGATGGTTGAGATTGAAAGAAAAGGAATATTATTTTGGAATCTTTCGGATATTATAGGTCTCACCAATGTGAGAGAAGCGTTGCAAATAACCATTAGATGGCATCATTCACGTTAAACCAAAAGTACCTAAGGAGTGCTCATATCAGCAAACCCCATATACCCCATCATTAAGAATATCTCTAACAGTAAAGGGTTTAAGCCATTTCCCAGCAAGCTATTCATATGCCTTGCATCACCGTTGATATAAACTTTCCTATATCAAATGGACATGTCACTAAACCTATTCATATTTAGTTAAGATGCTATACAAACCAAGCCAATGCTATATTGCAATGGATCCCTGTCACACCCTCGATTTTTAACATAAATAATAATCATTTTTAATAAATAAAATGATAACTAAAGTATCGATAATACCCAAATGACATATCTTTTCCCGTTCTCAAAGTTAAATTTAAAAATTACAATCTTGGCTCGAGGCCCCAAGTTACCAAAATACCGAAATAGAATTACAATAATCTTTCTTTCAAGAATTTGTTTCAAGTCAAATGCAAAATTTCACCGCATATATACCTTTGAAATATATGATCAACAAGCACAAGATGCATGCCATGCCAATTTCCTTGCTTTGTACTTGAAAATGATAGATTGAGTCACACTAGCCCAGTAGAGAAAACTATACTCAAGTTACATGAAAATACGATGAAGTATACACCAAACGTGAATGAGACTCAACAAATGAACATGAGATACAAGAAGGGTTACCATAAAGAACTAACGAATTTAGACTTCGGGACTCCGGACAACTTAGAGATAACCCTAACCATCCACACATCAACTAGAAGCAGAATTAAATCTCATATCATTGAACAAACAACAATAGAAGTTCAACCATCTAATAATTTTTGAATGAATGCCACAAACCACTTCCTCATTCCACACCAATCACCATAGAGTCTCATTTCATAAAACTTTACTTTTTGATTTCCAAAACAATTTAGAGAAAACACAAGACCATTACAGGTCAAACTCCGTTGATTCGAGCTTGAATACCGGAGTCTGTTGATGTGTGCCAAATACCGGATCCGTTGATCCGCTCAAGAATATTGGAGGATTTTTGATAAAAAAATTCCTCTTTTTGAAATTCAAATTTCTTTCTTTAATAAAACCTTGATAAAACCAACATTTCATTCCCTTTTTCGACAACCACAATCCCAAGCAACAAATATTCCCAACATCAACATAGCCTTCTAAAGTCAATCAAAGTTCTCTTCATCATGCGAGACATTTAACTGTGTTACCATCCCTTGCGTCACATTGAATTCTCTCCACCTGGGTTTCCGCATTTCCACACCTTGCGTTGCGGGCCCTCTAGAGTCTCCGCATTACCACACCTTGCATTGCAAGACCCTCGAATCAAATTATCAACTCACACATACACACATGCAATCTGTATATGATAAGACAACATTTCCCAAGGTCACATTCTTTCATTCATCATCACATAATGTATTGCAAACTCATAAACACGTTCCATTGTACATTGGTAAATACTATATGTTCACGCTATTCCTCAAAGTCAATCATGACATCTTTCGTTGCACACCGAACCCACAATGACTCTACATGCACCATCCGCTAGGTTTTAAACGAGAATCTTGTAGAACGAGTGTCAAAGGAACCTAGGGAGCTCAACAAGACGAGTCATAATACTGCCCATCGAATTACTAGACAAGCTCATTTCTCCCCATAACACTCACCATATTACCCCTTACAGTCCACGGTACTCTTATCAACCTCACGATATATTTCCTACCAAACAACACTAATATTTTACTCTAATGAGTGCCAAGAGACAAGATCGAACAATGAGTCACTAAGACACAGGTAATTATACTTGAGAGTCACTTAAACATGTTCTAATCATATAGGGAGTCATAACACGGAACAAAAACGACTTAGAAATAGCCACAATGACAGACTGACACACCTCCACTCAAATAATCATAACTTTCTGTGTACTAAGATTTTTAAGGTGATTCTAGTGGCAAATGAAAGGTAACTTCATGACCTTCGATTAATAAAAAGTTTGCATGAAACGGACATCGGATGAGGAAGTTATGGGCATTTGAAGTTGGGCTGGAACCTAGAAAACGAGCCAAATTTCCAGATTCGGCCGAAACACAAAACCTAGCCTCAAGTATGAAACGAAGCACGATTTAGGTACACAAACATCATATAAATATATAACAAGAGTAAAAAATCCCTATCATAATGGGTTTTGAGCAAAACCCTAAGTACACCAAGCAAAGGTCCGTCAAGAGCATGCTTTCCCAAAGCAATACCACAAGATCTATAACCTAGATTATCCAAAAACGTGATCAATGAATGAATTCAAGCTAGGGTTTGAGAATAGAGAGAAAAAGAGAACCAAAAACCATAAATCTTACCTTCAAATATGAGAAACTCAAAACCCGGTTGATATTTGAAAGACTAACACATAGATCTTGAAGATTTGGTGGGGTTTGATGAACAAATCCAAGGATTTGGGGGAGAGATTGAAGAGAGCAGGGAGAGGCGATTTTAGGGCTTGGTTTGTGGTCTTGGAGGGAAAAAATAACATAAGGGATCTATTTATAGTGTCTGAATCATGTGTTGAGTTTTTTGAAAATTGTCAACGGGTACCGGTACTGGGTAAAGGGATTGAATCATAAGATTCTCCCAAGAACGTATACCAATTGGGTGGGACAACAACCCTCCCACTACGCTGAGGTACCGGTGTGTCAACAACTCTTTCTTGCAGTGTAACCTCCTGTACTATTAGTGTTAAAGAAGTCTTTGTCGGTCATTCTCCTCTTTATTAATCTAGAACAATCTTCCTTCTAGGCTTGTGGTCTATTACATAGTCCTCTTCTAAGAACCGGGCATTGGTGCTAACAATGACCTTCTTATCTGTAGAACTATAAAACAGTCCACCTTTCGTTCCTCTAGGGTACCCCGCAAACAAGCAAACTTCTGTCCTCAATTCCAATTTATCTGCATTCCCATTCAGCACATGTGTTGGACTACCCCAAACCCGAACATGCTGCAGACTAGGTTTGTGCCCAGCCCATAGTTCTGTGGGTGTAGATGGTACTGACTTAGATGGTACCAAGTTAAGAATGTATGCTGCTGTTTCTAGTGCATGTCCCCAAAACGAAATTGCTAAATCTGAATAACTCATCAATGATCTGACCATATCTATAAGAGTCCTATTCCTTCTCTCTGCTATACCATTTTATTGTGGCATACCTGTAGCTGACAACTAGGATGTAATCCCTTTAGCTGACAAGTAGTCCTTAAACTCTCCCAAAAGGTATTCGCCACCACGATCAGATCGTAGTGTCTTGAGACATTTACCCAGACGCTTCTCCATTTCCATCCTAAACTCCCTGAATTTCTCAAAGCATTCGGACTTACGACACATCAAATAAATGTATCCATACCTTGAGTAATCGTCAATAAAAGTGACAAAATACTCAAAAACACCTCTAGCTTGGACATTCATAGGCCCATACAAATCAAAGTGAATCAATTCCAACGGCTCTTTGGCTCTATATCCTTTTACAGAAAAAGGTCTTTTGCTCATCTTACCTTCCAAATAGGATTCACAGACTGGAAGTTCCTTAACTTCTAATGAACCTAAAGGTCCATCTCTAACCAGTCTAGAAATCCTATTTAGATTAATATGACCAAGATGTAAGTTTCAAAGATGCGTTTGGTTCAATTTAGAAGGCTTTTTTCTCTTACATGGTAAATTATTAGTGTTACTCAATTTATGCAGTTGCACTGTAGAAAATATAGGATTAATAAAGTAGAGATTATCCACCAATGAATCAGAATAGATAAAATGTTTATTTAACTTAATAACCACAAAGTTATTAAAATAAATCAAATATCCATCTTTAATTAACTTAGAAATTGAAACCAAGTTTCTTCTAAGTGTGAGAACATAAAGACGATCTCTCAAAATTAAACTCCTATTGTTACTAAAATTTAAAAAAAAACATTTCCTACTACAATTGCTGCCACTCTCGTAGCATTACCCATGTGCAGATAAATCTCTCTCACATCTTGTCTTCTAGTTTCCTGGAACCCATACAACAAATTGCAAACATGATTAGTGGCTTCTGTATCTACACACTAGGTACTGGTAGATAATACCACTAAACATGATTCAACGACTACAGAAAAGATCTATCTTGATTATTCACTTTATTGAGATAGAATGGACATTTCTTCTTCTAGTATTCTTGCTGCTTGCAGTGAAAACACTTGCCCACATACTTTTTCACTCTACCTTGAGGTGCATAAACTGCCTCCACAACTTTTTTTCTGGGAATTGTTCTGCTTCTTCTTGCCTTTTGGCTTAGAAGTAGAAACCTTCTCTGCCACTAACACTGATGATGGTTTCTTCACAACCAAAAAACCTTTAGTTGCTTGGAGTTCCTTAAGTAGTTTCGCCAAAGATAAATGCATTTTGTTCATATAATAGTTCGAGCGAAATTACTTAAAACTCCTAGACTGCAGTGAGTTAAGAACGAAATCGATCTGGGTTTCCCCATCAATTTCAGCTCCAAGGATCTCCAGTTCATTAAGAAGAGCTATCATCTTCAGAACATGACCCATTGTTCCGTTTTGAATTACCTCAGATGGAGAAATAATTCACACAACAATTATTATAGACCTATCCTTTAAGGAAGTTTGTACCGATGAGGCCATAATTAATTTTGCTCGATGGGGGGGAAGGTTCTAAAACCATCACACAAAATTAATTACATCATCTACATACTAGTAATGGAGACCGTGGGATTTATAAAAATAAACTCCCTCTCCCACTTAGTTATTTAAAAAATAATTTGTGAGGGTTATCAAAATTTTTGAGTTTGCAAAACGACGATCTAAGTCAAAGCCAATTATCACCATGTTATCCCAATATGGTAAACTATCACATATGCAAACAATATGGAAATACAAATAATAAGGAAACACAAGATAAAGAATCCAGCTATTATGGTCAAGGATGCAATCTTTGAGCAACAAAAAATCCTTCCAAACTTGAAATCCTTAAGCAATAAGGAGTCCTTCCAAACTTGAAATCCTTAAGCAATCCTTCCAAACTTGAAATCCTTCAGCTATACTTGTGTGGTTAAGATACTTTGAATCAATCAAGGAAACCAAAATCCAACCGTGCTTAGGCAAGAAAATTCAGATTTGACATATTCTCGCGTAAACTGCACAACCTTTAGTATTTTGGTCATATCTTCCTCATCTGACCTCCAATTGAAGTGATTCAAATTGGGTTGGATTTTAAATTCAATTATCTACAACTTTGGTGAAGAACAGATTTTTCTAATTCCAACGTTTACTGGGTTGAAATAGCCCTACAATCAAACCCTACGAATATGGAAAAAATCTGTTGCAAGCCGAACAACTTGTATCTTTTGTATCTACCATCTTCGATCTCCGAATAACCGTTGAATGCTATTACAATTGAAGAAACATACAAACATTGATCTTATGCCTCCATTGGAGTTCACATGCTACGTTAATGATTACAACCACAAAAAATAATCATGGTACCCAATAAATAACACATGCTACGTTAATTATTACAACCACGAAAAATAATCGCGGTACCCAATAAATAACAATAACCACGAAAAAAATTATCATGGGATCCAATCACATAAAATCAACAAAAATCATGTGACCATAATAGCTGGGTAAGAACGCTGCAAAACAAGGTTAGCACAGTTCTACGTTCTACCCTCTATAACCTACGGATAACATGGCCTATTTAATCCATACACTTGATTGCAGCCTGCTTTGATACCACTGTTGGGAAACCGAATCCCTAAAACCCAGTAATGATGCATACAGATTAGACAACAAAAATTGTAAAACCCTATAAAGCGGAATTAGGGTTCTACCTCAACTCCCTGCGACACAAATGCTGGTTGAACTTGTTATAGCACGCCTTGCTATAAACCACAAATACTACTTGACTATACCTTACGATCTTCTATCATATTCCTTGCACATCTAGAACATGAACCGAGTGTGGACTCTTTCGTGATCTTATTTGCTCTCCCTAAGCCTGCCTCTATTTTTGTGAATAATAGAAAAATGTCAATCTGACCTAGAGAGCATAACGTGTGTATATAGGGCTACGATAGGGACCTAACGAGTAATAAGTCTGGGCTCCCAGTGTAAATAAGAAAACTTAATCCTACCAAGATTCTATTTCTTATTTCACTAATTATAATTCACCCCACTACAGAATTATAATTGCACTCCCGTCCTTATCTCAATTATATACAAGCTCCATGATATTAAATACTTATTAATCTACCCACGTTAAGATTATAGATACCCGTTGATTAAAATAAATTACTAACAGTAAAGACACATTTACCCCAATGTGATATTCTCCCATGGGTCATAAACCACTGGTTTGGCAGCCAGGGTTTTCAAAAACCAGCTTTAAAATGCCCATTCTCACATAGCATGTGAGTACTCTCTATTCTTCCCCAAACGAGAGATGGAACCAAAACCAACCACCAGAGTACTCTCTATTCTTCCCCAAACGAGAGATGGAACCAAAACCAACCACCAGTTTGAGTAGTCCATGGTTTGCATAGTCGGTTTCGAGATGCCAGTGCAAATCCAATGGATTGAAGAACTCAAAATGCATAGAACAAACTAGTAAATCTTCCCTTTGTTGTGCCTAGTCAAGGCTGGAATAGTAGTGGATGCCACCATTTTCGATGGGCTAGGATATATCAGCGCCGACGCCGTTCTCCGCCGTGTAAATCGCCCACAACCGAGTAAGCTCTAGAGCAACCGGCCAACCCCTCTACTGGCCGAGCGCGATTCTGGCGAACAGATCGAACACGTAGAACTCTTGAGCTCCGTCCAGAAAACCCCTAAATAGGGCTGATTAAAACCTAAACCCTAATATAGAGGGGTCCAAACGCTGCAGATTGATAGGAATGGAAACCCACCTAGCAATTTCCCGTTGCTTGTTGCCATCCGACCCTTCGGCAATATGTGGTAGCTAATATGAGACCCTTGATTTACTGATATTCTCTCCGTAAATTCATTGATTTGCTCCTAGCAGAGAAAGTATGGTGTATTGTTCAAATGATGAACAAATAGCAAGTAGTGATCCGATTAGAGCTTGAAAATTATCTCTAAATCAGATTGAAGGATAAAGATTTACTGGGGAGTGCATTCTCTCTCTAGGGTTTAGAGAGAGAAGCTCTCAACGTGAAGTTTGCTTTTAGTATACAATGTAGAATATGCTTCATTGTTTATTCTACATCGTCTACTAAAAGCAAACTTCACGCATTGATACTACATAACAAGTCAAACATGTAGGTTTAAGCTAAATAGCAACAATTTTCATACACAAAATATCCCAACAAACCAACCGTGCAATTTAATAGCTCACACAACACCAAACATGTTCATGCATTAACAAACTCACTGAGTATCCAACAAACTCACAGGGTGTCCAATGGACTCATCAAGTATCCACCACTTCACAATTCATGACTTTAGGAGGCCCAACAGTTATCGCATTCATTTTACTCTCACAATACCTTATGCAAGGGCTACTCACTTTACCAATCTCAAGCTTTCTCATTCATTCAGTCAAGTTAAATCGCGTATTTCTCACATTCATTATCTTAAACATCATATCTCTTGACTCAAGTCATATCAATATAGTTCACCATAAGTCTTGTTGTCCCTCTCACCAAACAATGCCTTCACTATTTTCTATCAATCTGTCATAACGACACCATCACGTCACTCACCTCAGCAATGACGACTACCACGCTATCGCTCCTCTTTTTTTTTTTTTAGATATATATAGCATTATATCTCAAGCCTAGAGGTCTAGCCCCTATACATAATCCTAGGGTCCAATTGACTTCCTGAGACTTCCATCTAAAAGGAGCGGTGATCAATCGCCTCTTCCAATTGGATCTCTTCGGCAGTCGCCTAGGTGTCCAGAAGACACATTCAGTATCCCGACACCCTACCTATAACTCTCATTTTCCTATACACGACAACTGTCTCAATAACTACTACTATAACAACCAGCCACAATTTTCACCACAACTTGTCTTTACCTTTCTAATCACATTCAAGAAACGCACTAACTCAATTCCCAATGCATATATTACTCACCTTGTACTTATACCCTATACCCTATACAGCTCATCTCGTAAGTCATATCAACATTCTATCCCTTCCATCACATGCTAACAAATATCCTCTTTCACCCACCAATATTGTCACTACTCCTACCCATCTAACATCTCATACAAAAGACATCTTACCACAAATGGTAAAAGACCAAGACCACCAACTGTAACGATATCATTAACAACAATTGCAACCATAAACACTATAATGAGGTCAAAGCCTCTAACTTCCCAACATGGGTCCATAACTCAATGTCACTCTGCCATAATAAAAAAAAATCCAACACTTCAATGATGTATTGACTTATTCATGCAAGCACATGTGTGTTTCGTAGAAATTATGTAGTGCATTTTGAACCCATGAGACTAAAAAGCCTTCCCATGGTCTCTAGGTATTCTAGACCTATGCTTTGATACCAATTTGTCAAACCCTCGATTTTCAACATAAATAATAATCATTTTCAATAAATAAAATGATAACTAAAGTATCGATAATACCCAAATGACATATCTTTTCCCGTTCTCAAAGTTAAATTTAAAAATTACAATCCTGGCTCGAGGCCCCAAGTTACCAAAATACTGAAATAAAATTACAATAATCTTTCTTTCAAGAATTTCTTTCAAGTCAATTGCAAAATGTTGCTGATTATATACCTTCGAAATATATGATCAACAAGCACAAGATGCATGCCATGCCAATTTCCATGCATTGTACCTAAAAATGATAGGTTGAGTCACATTAGCCCAGTAGAGAAAACTATACTCAAGTTATATGAAAATGCGATGAAATATACACCAAACATGAATGAGACTCAACAAACAAACATGAGATACAAGAGAGGTTACCATAAAGAACTAACGAATTTAGACTTCGGGACTCCAGACAACTTAGAGATAACCCTAACAATCCACACATCAACTAGAAGCAGCATGAAATCTCATATCAATCGAACAACCAATAATAGAAGTTCAACCATCTAATAATTTTTGAATGAATGCCACAAACCACTTCCTCATTCCACACCATTCACCATAGAGTCTCATTTCATAAAACTTTACTTTTTGATTTCCAAAACAATTTAGAGAAAACTCAAGACCATTATAGGTCAAACTTCGTTGATTTGAGCTTGAATTCGGAGTCCATTGATTTGTGCCCAAATACCGGATCCGTTGATTCGCTCAAGAATACAAGAGGATTTTTTATTTAAAAAATCCTCTTTTCAAAATCCAAATTTCTTTCTTTAATAAAACCAACCTTTCATTCTCTTTTTTGACAACCACAATCCCAAGCAATAAATAATCCCAACATCGACATAGACTTCTAAAGTCAATCAAAGTTCTTTTCATCATGCGAGACATTTAACTGTGTTACCACCCCTCGCGTCACATTGAATTCTCTCCACCCGGGTTTCTGCATTTCCACACATTGCGTTGCAGGCCCTCTAGATTCTCCGCATTACCACACCTTGCAATGCAAGACCCTCAATTCAAATTATCAACTCACACACACACATGCATTATCAATCCGTATATGATAAGACAACATTTCCCAAGGTCACATTCTTTCATTCATCATCACATAATGTATTACAAACTCATTGTAACGACCCTGATTTTTGGTAAATAAAAAATTTATTAAATATTTGAATTTTATTTTTATTACTTGGACTTGCTTTTAAAATTCATTTTTTAATTTCTAATAATCCGTCATAATTAAATTTGAGACTTATAAAATTATATCTTTTTACACCAAACAATCTAGTCATTTTCTAAAGACAAGTATGCTTGTAGAAGCACTTGTATATTTTCTTAGTGAGTAAAATAAAGTCTTAAAATTACGTTTCTTGGCTAGAAATCCTACTTGGCAAGTAGAAATAGCTTCCAACCAATTAGTTAGGGAAACCTAAATACCACCTCACCTAGTTACATTCTCCTAACCTTAGATGAACCTTTTTGGCCATCTTTGAGCCTTATGAACCCCTCCAACCCATATGAACCTTTTAGACCTAGGGAGGTAATCATTACACTTCATGACTAGTCATTTCGAGACCTTACCTATCATCATTACCTCTCTACCCATTGGATAATAGTTCTTAGGGAAATTTGTATCCCTTGGATGATAGAAATTAGACTTGCCAACGAGTGCATAGATTTGACAAGACAAATCATTTAAGAACCCTTGGACCAAAGGAAGCCATAATTTTGCTTCCAAAAGAAGCAAACTTAGCCTTGCCATGCATGCAACCCTAAGGCTAATAGCTCTAAACCTAATTACCCTCCAAAGTTACTTTCCTAGATTTTCTAAGTGCATATATATACTTATATATATATATAGGTATATATACCTCTTAGTCTATTATAAACATGCCTATATGACCATATATGCTTTCTAGGAAAGTCTAAACCATATCTTTTATTGAGTTGTCACTTGAAAGCCTCACCACTCATCATCTCCTCTTCCATAGACCTAATAGGACTACTTATTACTTAAATATGCATATATATATATATATACACACACACATACACACACACACACACTTATGGTACTAGAGAGAGAGAGAGAGAAAGCCAAGAGGGAGAGAGGAGAGAGAGGCCGAGAGAGCGAGAGGGAGAGAGAGTGAGTGTGTGCTTGTGTTTTGGACACTTCCACATGCTACCCCTTTAGCCAACTTCACACTCAAGGCCTAAAACTACTTTACAACCCCTTTTTAGGCTACTTTAAACATAATCCTAGCGATTCATTTTGTTCTTCCTTACAAGTAAGCCATCCTAAGACAAGACAAGACCAAAACCCCTTCATGATCACCTAGGTTATGGCCTAAAATGGAAATGACAAGTGAGTGAAGGCTTGGCATGCTTGATTTGACAACTTAATGGAACAAATCCATGGGAAAGAAAGAGAGAGGGGGGGCCGGCCATGAGAGGGAGAGCCAAAATTTTGCTATAAATAGGACCCCCCTCATGCCATTCAACTCACACCTTCAAGTCTTCAACTTCTCTCTCTAGAAAACTTGTGTTCTTACTTTGTTCTTGCCTTGTTCATCATTGCTTCTTGAGCCTTTCAAGAAACTCATCCAAGACCGCCACTCGACCACCCTTTCGATCCAAAAAGTTTAGTAGTTTAGTCAAGAACTAGTTTCGAGAGAAATCTTTCTCTTTCGAAACTACTGTAAGCGTATCGTAGGAAGTCACTCCGTCCGATAACCAACTTACCTTTCCGTAGCTGCCCTACCGCCAAGAACAACGGTAGAGTCCCGTATATGCTAACTCTAAGTATAAAAGTATAATTGTATATTGTTTGTATTGTTTGAAAGACATGAGAACTTGAAAGGTGTTTTTTTTTAAGTTTTGAAAAGGAAGGGGAGTATGTTGAATATATCGACTTTATTTTCCGAAAAAACATATATTGTTTTGAACTTCCCTAAAAGGAAGAAAGAACGGATTTTCGAAATATAAACTTGAACGAAAGTATTCGTATTTTGATCTTAGGATGGTTATGAGCATGTATACATAAATGCTTGCATTACTTATGGTTGTGTGATAAAGCATAAGTGGTCTCCACTCCAAAGGCATCTGTACATGTGGTGTTATGCTTTAAGTGGAAATTTGAACATGATAGGTAACATAGAGTTGGATGATCTTGCTAGTTTAGTTTCAAGATTACGATAAATGATTTATGTGTACTTACATGAGAAGTTCTATCGCGGAGTCTGTGCATGAAAATGAGACACCGAAATGGAGAAAATAGAAACATGAGACCTAGGGTGTGTTGAAGACAAGGTGTGGTTTTGAAACCGCAATGTGGCCGGACATGCCCATTGTGTGCTATGCGAGTGTGTGTGTGTGTGTGTGCGCGCGCGCGCCAATGGAAACCTGGTGCGGCGGAACCATTGTGAGGAAACTCGGGAACCCAAAACGACGGAACCGAGGTTGGGTGTGTAGCTTGGTTATCCGCGGAGAGGAGCCAATGCAAAGTTTTGTGTGCCAATGAGAACCTGGTGCGGCGGAACCATTGTAAGGATACTCGGGAGACCGGAATGGTGGAACCGAGGTTGGGTGTGTTAAAAATGCTTTTGGAAATATTGATTTGGTATATGAAAAATGGTGACACGGTCAATGATGAGTCGCATAGGAGAAACTCAGATATCATAGACACCAACGTTAGACTAAGGAATGTGGATGTGTCATTGTTAAATGTTTTGATAGATATGCATGTACTATGTGAAAATAGTTATGATCTATTGTTTGTAAGTTAAGGGTTAGTGGGTATAGGATTATTCTGCTGAGCTCTTGTAGCTCATGGTGTTATCTATGGTGACCCTGACATATTATACTAGTGGCGACGCTGGTATAAAGTGTCAGACTTTGTAGATGATCAATGTGAGCTGTACACCTTGGAGGCCTTTGGAGCAGAAGAACTAGCTCGGATGGAGGAGCAGGCAGAGCTATAGTTAGGAACCCTAGTTTCCCTCCTTTGTGTAATGAAAGTACTCTTACGGGAGTTATGATGTAATAATGAGCCAAACTCTATTTAGATTTTCAATAAAAATTGTCTCTTTAACGTTCCCAAAATTTGGGGTGTTACACTCATAAACACATTCCATTGTACATTGGTAAATAATATATGTTAACACTATTCCTCAAAGTCAATCATGACGTCCTTTGTCGCACACCGAACCCACAATGACTCTACACGCACCACCCGCTAGGTTTTAAATGAGAATCTTGTAGAACGAGTGTCAAAGGAACCTAGGTAGCTCAACAAAACGAGGCACGAAAATACGAGTCATGATACTGCCCATCGGATTACTAGACAAGCTCATGTCTCCCCATAACACTCACCACATTACCCCTTACAACCCACGGTACTCTTATCAAGCTCACGGTATATTTCCTACTGAACGACACTAATATTTACTCTAATAAGTGCCAAGAGATAAGATCGAACAATGAGTCACTAAGACACAGGTAATCATACTCAAAAATCACTTAAACATGTTCTAATCATATAGGGAGTCGTAACGAAACGAAAATGACTTAGAAATAGCCAGCAGTGTCATGCCCAAAAATTTTAACATAATTATAATTGATTTTCATAATAAAAATACTCACAAATATCACTGTTTTCTCATTCCCATAACAGTCCTTTTAAGCTCACAAGGTTTCTAAAATATTACAATGTTGGCTCGACGACCCCAAATTATCATAAGTATCAAATTCCAAAAGAGGATTAAGGGTAACAATATCCAAGTCAAAAGAATTACAATTTTAGTTACAAATACATCTTTCAAAATAAATTTACAAAGATGGATAGGTAACTCCTTCAGTTAGCTTTCAAAAGCAATGTCCACACGTCAAGCACTCTAGGCATGCAAACTATGGTTCCGAATTAGCACCTGAAAATAATATAAGGCTTGAGCTACACTAACCTAATAGGAAAGTCTACACAAACTCTATATGCAAATGAGCGAGACGAACGAATGAATGATGGAGATTCAAGTGACAACGGAGGAAGAATAACTGTCATAATCCTATGTTCCAATCTCCCCAATCCTTCATCTCGACATATCCTTATATCCTATTTGATTCATTTGTGTCTCAATAACTCGAATCTTCAATGTGTCTGAGCCGAAGCTCCTGCCGGGCTAATTTTGGGACCCCAATATCCCCTGCCAAGCACCCACCTTAAAGGTTAAGCCTTGAGTGATCATTTTGAGCATTAGCCCCTGCCGGGCTAATTTTGGGACCCCGATATCCCCTGCCAGGCACCCACCCGTTGATGGGCCCCGATTGTTCACTCGTCATTCACAAGCTCAAGTGTACCGTCCGTACCAACATCATGTAAGAATCTTGTACTTGTCGTTTCACAGTTTCACAATTTGACCACATTATAAATATATTTCGTGTACCATTGACCAAAAAGACATGCATGATTGCCCAACTCTTATTATATGTGTATATAATAATCATACAACCCATGGAATTAGCTTGTCCAACTCTTATTATATATGTATATAATAATCATACAACCCATGAAATTAACTTAAAGCTTTGGAAAAGAAATGAAACATCAGTGCACGGAAGATTCTGACATGTGACTGGTGGCCTACCGGTAAGGGTTTGGCACCTACCGATACAAAATGGAGACAGGAGGAGCAAGGTTTTGGTCCATAAGGGTTCTACCGGTAGGTAGAAAAATGGTACCGGTAGAGTTCAAGGAAAAATGAAGAAAAATTATAATCCTATCAGTAGGGAACAAATCCTACTGGTACAAACTCAAAACAGTGAGCACACATTATCACGGCAACGAGATTCTACCGGTAGAGAAAAATATCCTACCGATAGGATTTCGGAATTTTGGCGATTTTTCACAACATGACAGATTTTGATCCAACCCCAATAACAACCAATACAAGTTCAAATGATGCATAAGAACACTCAAACAACATATAAAGAGAGGTAGAATTCCCTACCGTGAGTATCCAAACAAAAATCGAAGAGATGGGGCAAGCCCTAACTTCCGGAGTCTCAAACCAAGCAAAAATACCCCAAACCGGGCTCTATTCAACACAATACGAGCCCGAATATGCAAGTAGACGATGGAGTCGAGGCAGATTGTTATGGGTTTTTGAGTAATTGGGTGAAAGAGTGAGAGAGATCGAGAGACTGAGAGAGAGAGAGTGATGAAATGTAAAATGGGAAAAAGAAAAAAAAGGACTCCCTAGTATACATACACGGGACACACATGCACAAATCACACCAACACCCCTGATTTTTCATATCCCCTCATATTGATTCCCCAATTTTAATTTTCTCATTAATCCGTCACTTTTCCATTTATAAAATTTTAAAATTATAAAATGAATTTATGGGTCTCTACAAGCAGACAATGACAAACTAACACACCTCTACTCAAACAATCATAACTTTTTGTGTAGTAAGAGTTTTAAGGTGATTCTAGTGGCAAATGAAAGCTAACTTCATGACCTTCAATCGATATAAAGTTTGCATGAAACGGACATCGGATGAGGAAGTGATGGCCATTCGAAGTTGGACTGGAACTTAGAAAACGAGCCAAATTTCCAGATTTGGCCGAAACACAAAACCCAACCTCAAGCATGAAATGAAGCACATCTAGGTACATAAACATCATATAAACATATAACAAGAGTAAGAAATCCCTACCACAATGGGTTTTGAGCAAAACCCTAAGTACACCAAGCAAAGATCCGTCAAGAACATGTTTTTCCAAAGCAAAACCACAAGATCTACAACCTAGATTATCCAAAAAATGTGATCAATTAATGAATCCAAGCTAGGGTTTGAGAAGAGAGAGAAAAAGAGAACCAAAATCTATGAATCTTACCTTCAAATATGAAGAACTTGAAACCCGGTTGACATTTGAAAGATTAACACATAGATCTAAAAGATTTGGTGGTGTTTGATGAACAAATCCAAGGATTTGGGTGAGAGATAGAGAAGGGAGAGGGGCAATTTTAGGGCTTGGTTCGTGGTCTTAGAGTGAAAAAATAACATAAGGGGTCTATTTATAGTGTCTAAATCGCGTGCTGAGTTTTCTGAAAATTGTCAGCGGGTACCGGTACTAGGTGATTCCCAGTACTGGTACTGGAACCCCAAAATGCCAGGAAAAATATAACTTCTGGACAGCTGGTACCGATACTGGCAAAATACAATACTGATACTGGCTGAAGAAAAATAAAATTTTATTGACAAACACCAAATCGAACCCGGCTTGCTACCAACACTTCCACACATCATTACAACATGAAAACTTGTAGTTCAACTATTCTCCGAGTGTCCGATACATAACGGTAGGCATATTCGTATAACCTTATTAATAAATATATAATTTAATCAAAATACGATCTTCCACGTATTTAAGCGATTAAAGAAAATAGGATAATTTACGAGTCTCTACAATTCCAATGCCTTAATTTGTTCAATACCACCACCATTCTTTACCCCCTTTAAATTTCCATGTATCAATGGACATGGAGTACCTCCATCGAGGAGAATGCACAACAACCTAATAATCTTATTGAACCAATCAAGAGACACTCTTTTGCAAATGGCAGTTATTTAGCAAAGAAGCATGCAATTAATATCAAACTAATTCATAATCCTGTCGATTTAAATAAAAAAATTCAATTCAGATTGAGCAAATGGAAAGCTACATCAAAGTCCTGTTAAGGATAATCCCACATCCAGATACTCTTTAACAAATTAACCTTTGGACAAAAAATATATATTCAGTCATTCAATTTTTTTCCAGTGCAAGAGTAAGAAACATACCTATTGGTTGGTGGAATGGAGTGTCTCACATAGCATTATGGGGCTGGGACAGAAATTTGAGATATGACTCTCTTGCAATTTTCAAATTCTTACCCTTGCAAAATGAATTCACACTTAGAAGACTCATAAATGAGCTGAATGGAATAAACATATTGGGGCCGTTACAGCAATATACTGAATACATACCAGTTTGACCGGAGTAGTCCCACATAAGCCATTCATTTGCAACCTAGATTGAATCCAATAAGCACGTAATTTATGGTAGGTATAGTGTACAGGTGGCATAAAACACATAATATAATCAAAGTGATACAATCAACAACTACTGCTTGAGGGGAGCCAATGCAAAACCCCTAATTAATTGATACTTTCATAAGAATCAAAGGCACTTCATCATAACAGACACATTAGCCAACTCTGTTACTTTGTTCATAGTGAATAATCGCATAAAACTCAGCACTAACTGATGTAACGTGCATTACCGATAATCATCTTATAGCTTTTTTTAAGAATTAATCAAACAATTCAGCACCAACTGAATACCTCCGAATGGCAGAAAAAATTGGGTAAAAAATGACATGGAAACTTGAAGTTTTTTGCCCTAGGAAATCAATTATCACCTCATCTCCAGGATTCTTATCCGGATGTAATCGCAATGCCAGCTTATGATATGCTTTCTTTATCTCTTGTTGATATGCTGTCTTTTCCATGCCAAGAACCTGCAAGGAATTTGATTACTTTTTTGTAGTTACTAGCTCTGAGTCAAATTTGAAAAATGTGGAGAGCGCTTGAAACCAAAAGAAAACAGGAACTATAACCATGCAATAACACTCCATTAAAGACTTCTGATCAATCAACGGCAAAGCTTAGTAAACCATTCCATTAAACAACTCAATTTGGCAACTACTATTGACAGCAACGGAAATCCTAATTGAGAACCAAAAGTTGCCATGAACATGAAAACACAATGGACCAAAAATACAAACAATAACTAAACGAAAATAATTGTAGAGACCCATATTTAATTTAATTAATTTTAATGTTTATAAATGAGGAAAATGAGAAATGTGGTGTTTATGTGATTTGGGGCTAAAGTGAAAGAATTGATTGTTGAAGGGTGAAAGTGTAATTAGCATATTTATGGGTATATATAGGAGGGTGGGAAAGTAAAGAATCATTTTTCTCTCATCTCTCTCTCTCTCTCTCTCTCTCTCTCTCTCTCTCTCTCTTGGCTCTCTCCTTCTCTCTTGCTCTCTCTCCAAATTTCACCAAAAGAACTCAAAACCCACTCAAAACAACCTTCAATCCTTCACCCTCTATGCGTATTGTGGTCCATATGTCGCCGGTTGGAGCTCGGTGGAGTCGTATCGCTCTCGATTTTGATTTCAGAAAGCTAGGGCTTGTATTTTCGTGGGTTTCCTTCTTCGGTCTCGAGGTAGGGATTCTACCTCTCAATATATGTGATAGAAGTGCTCTCCTTGCTTGAAATCGTGTCTATTGTTGTTGTTGTTGTAGTTGGATTCCTTGAAATCTGCAGAAAATCTGCTCGAACACCCATTTGTATCGATACTGCTCTGCTCAGTATTGATACAGGAATCTCTGGAACGTTTTTAGCTATTGTTGTATTGATACTGATTAAATCAGTAATCAGTATCGATACAATCCTCTCTGGAGCATTTTTAACCTTTGTTGTATTGATACTGAAATTCGCAATATCTATACAACAGAGCATAAGGCCAGATTTTGTTCTCTTGTTTTGAACTCCATTGTTTGACCCCCGATCATTTCCAACTTGTTCTAGACATCACCAAATCACTCCATAACATTGTTAATCTTATTCGTTGAGTTCGTGGTGTGTCTTTTGCATCCCTTGCCCTTGTTCGATAAATTTTGACATCGATTAATACATGAACTTTGATTGAATTAAATTGAAACGACACATTATGAGGACATGAGACGTTTGGATCTTTGTTGACACAACGAGAACATACGGGGCCCATCGACAGGTGGGTGCCTGGCAGTGGATATCGGGGTCTCATAATTTGCCCGGCAGGAGCTAATGCTCATATTAAACACTCAAGGCCCAATCTTCTAGGTGGGTGCTTGGCAGGGGATATCAGGATCCCATAATTAGCCCTGCAGGAGCTAATGCTCATATTGAACACTCAAGGCCCAACCTTCTAGGTGGGTGCTTGGCAGGGGATATTGGAATCACATAATTAGCCCGGCAGGAGTTTCGGCTCATGACACATAACGCGAAGTGACATTGGACACATGGGAAGTTGATATGATTGAAGGCTAAGGTGTTTACCAGATTTTGTATCGAGAATATTGAATTGTTGAACCTTGGTTATTGCCTATTGTGTGGCCTACATCCCGTCCTTGCCTTGTGATCATTCTTGCATTTCTCTTGCATATAATGTTAACGTAGAATTTCCTACTGGGCTTGTGTAGCTCAAACCTATTATCATTTTCAAGTACCAACACAGGGCAATAGCATGCATGCTTAGCGTGCTTGGATGTGATCATTATTTTGAAAGCTAATATCGAGGAGTTATTTAGGCATCTTTTTAAATCCCTTTTGAAGATGTAATTGTAACTTTAATTTTTGATCTTTTGACTATGGAATATTATAATTCTTAACTCACGAATATTCAGTATTTACGTTAATTTGGGCCTCGGAGCCAAAGATGTAATATTTTGGGAACGCTACATTACTTTGGTTATCGTACGGATTCTGGCGGGGTTTTATCTACGAAATCATTTATATTTATGATGAAAAATCGAGGGCGTGACAACTTGGTATCAGAGCATTAGGTTTGAAAACCTAGAGACCATGGGGAGACTTAGTCTCAGGGGTTCAAAAAAAAATTCATTGCATATCTTTTTAACAAAAACATGTGTGTGCTTACATGATTGACGTTTGTTCATTGATGTGGCATTGCATTTACGTTTACTCGGATAGGTGGAATGTTGGTGACCCATGTTTGGGAAAAATGGAAGTTTGGCCTGTGTGTAACGTGGATGACAGTGTCTGTTCCTATTGTTGTTATTTCCGTTAGCTTTCTTGTTCTTAGATTCTATGTGGTAAAAATGCCCTTTAGGTGAAATGAAAAGCTGTGAAGGATTGTAGTGGCTGTGGTTGCGACTGTCGTTATGGTTATCGTTATTGTTGATAGTCTTGGTCTTGAATCATTTGTAGTAAGGTACCTTTTTAGATGAGATATTCGACGAGAAAGAATCTGAAAGGTCAAGATCGTTGTAGTGT
Organism: Rhododendron kiyosumense; assembly: GCA_019656275.1. Classification (NCBI taxonomy): domain Eukaryota; kingdom Viridiplantae; phylum Streptophyta; class Magnoliopsida; order Ericales; family Ericaceae; genus Rhododendron; species Rhododendron kiyosumense. The sequence continues at coordinate 206,846 of BPLS01000550.1, forward strand.
TTGTGCGTGGTGATGAGGCCGACATATGAGATACTTACAAATATGTAATAGAAATGTTAAGCGATTCGAAAGATTTGCATGCTTAGTGTTTGATATGTTTTATTCAAATTGCGCTGATTATGTATTAAATTTTAAATGCTTTGAGTATATTTTATGTGCTGTGAGATGCGTTAAGTGTAAACGAGCGTAGGGTAGTATGTTTGTTATGATCGAGGAGGAAAGGAGAAAAGAGAGTGCATGTTGAGGTGTGACAGGAGCCATAGTTTGTCCAGGAAGTGAGTGAAATGTATCATAGCTAGAGGGTTGAGCTAGTGAGTGTCTTGAATGTATGAAGGGATGATATCTTGCTGTGGTAATAATTGTGTGTTGTCACTATTATGGTAGTTATTGAGGTAGTGATTTTGAGAATAGATAAGATAAGTTGAGCCTTCGTAGAAAATTGTAAGTATCTAAGGTTGACTTAGGAAGATAAGAGTTATAGGTAGAGTGTCTAGATATAGTATGTGTCTTCTGGACACCCAAACGACTACCGATGAGATCCAGTTGGAAGAGGTGTTTGATTACCGCCCCTTCTAGATGGAAGTATCGAAAAGTCAATTGGACACAAGGATTGTGTATGGGGTTAGATCTTTAGGTTTGAGAAAAGATATAGTGTTGTAGTCATCATCACTATAGTGAATGTCGTGATGGTATCGTTATGGTAGATTGATAGAAAATAATAATAGCATAAAAAAAATTCATAATCAAAATGAAAGGAGAGACAAAACTTGGGGTGTACTATAAAGACGTGATTTGAGGCGAGTGATTGATGTCAGTGTGTAGTGAAAGACTTGTTTGAAGTGAGGGCAATATGAATGAGGACTGTTGTGAGTTAAAAGATTGGAGTGTGGAGATTGTGTGCGATGTGAAATTGGCGACGTAGACTAGACTGATGACAGTATATGACGCATTGAGGTATGCCATTAAGGTGATAGATTAGTGAGGGACTAGGGCTTAAATAGTGGTAGTGATAGCAGTGACGGTGATGGGAATGATGTGGCCGATATTATTGAGGTTGAATACAACTATGGTAAATATCTTTGAGGAAAATTGTTGTCGTTATGACTACTTAGTTGAGAGAAGAAATTTGTGAGCTGTGAAACTTGTGGTGAGCGGAACTATTAGAAGTTATTGGTGCAAGAAAATTGATTCCTAAGTGATGAGGTACTTAGAGTCTTAGAACATAATGAGAAGTATAGATTTATTGTTTGAAATCCCGGAGTTTGTGGGTATTTAGGGAATTTTTTTCTTTTTTCTTATTATTCAATTGGTTTGTATTGGTGACTGGATATTAGCATAGAGATATTCGAGATTATTGGATGTTGTTGGTGCAGCCATGGCACCTATTTTGTGTAACTCATTAAGTAATGAGATATTGTCAGGTTGTATTGCTATCGAGTCATAGATTTGATTTAATTGTGAAAGAGTACGTATGTTTGGTGTGTATATTATATACTTGATGATGTTTAAAGTTGTGAGTGTATTGAATACCTAGCTTGGCTAGAGTAACTGAATGTGAGTATTCGAGATTGATGGGTGAATGGAAAACATGAGAGGTATTGCGAGGATGAGATGAAAGGATTACTACTGGGCTTGCTAGAGTCAGAGAATTTTGATGTACTGGATACTGAGTGAGTTTGTTGATACGTGGATAAATTTGGCATTGTGTAAGTCAGTAATTCGTATGAATAGTTTGTTGTTATACTTCATGTACGAAAGTTGTCGTTATTCAGCATGCATGCTTAATTTGATGTGTAATTCCAATAAATGCAAGTTGCCTTAATATACGGTACAGAGTAGACACCGATGGGTATGTGGGTATGAAGAGAGGATTCTTAGTTAGAATTTGGCATGTGTCTCTGTTATCTTTTTGTATGAAATGATTAGAAGGTTAGATATGGCAGGCATTAGCAGGGTGTCAACCTATGGTTGAGAGTAGTATAGTGAAGTTGGGAATTTCTCAGAATGGATCTAAAGTTGCGTTGAGTTATATAGCAAAGATGTAATACCATAGAAGCGAGTTTGGGTTTTCGAAAAGTAGAAACCAATAATGATTTTGAGTGGATTAAGGAAAGTGGAGTAGTGTTAGATTTTTTTTTATTGTATTCGAATGTAAAAAAAAAAAAAAAAGGCATTTGAGATTTATGTAGAATTTATATGAGAGTTGTGTGGGTAATAGATATGTGAAATGGAGGTAATGGCTAGCAGTTTTGTGTTATAAGGGTATTGATATACTGATGGAGGTTAATTGTGTCCTTATGAGAGGGAGGAGAGTGTCACGAGGCAATGGGTCATTTGAGAAACGTTAAGGGAAATGGTGTTACAGTCAGTTAATAGCAGTATCAATATTGTGAATCAGTGATAAGGTATGTTTACTCTTGACGTTGAGAGAAAAATCAATAACTTGAAGCGTGAAAGGTTTGATTATGGTGAATGGATGTTTATAATTGACCCAAGGGTGATGAGGCATTATGTGGTTTAAGGATTCGAGGCTCATTAGTTTTGTTCCAGTGGAGATTATTTGAGGTTGTTTGGATTGGTGGGCAAAGTGATTCGTTGTTTGATGTTGGTTAGGAAAGATAGAACTTAGAATTTAAAATTTGAGTTTCTATGAGCAGTTCAATTTGTCCTTCTAGAAAGTTCGATGAGTACTACTTGGTAGAATAAGGCGCATGGAACGAAAATGTAGAATTTGGAATTTGGAAAATGTGAGGTTATTACTTGTCGGGTTGTGGTCTGACTGTCAGGATTGGTGTGTGGGGACTAGGATTCTTGTACAGATGTTGGGATTTGAGGATGTGATAAAATAATAAAGGTTTAAGATTGGGTGTTGAATGGTAGAACCATACCGATAGTGAAAATTTTGTGGAGTAATTAGAAGAAAAAAAAATTTACGTAGAAAATAGTGAATGATGTAATGATTATGAGGTTGTAGTATGAGATTTGATATGACGGTTGGTGACTCGGTTGGAGTTGAGTTAGCAAATTTCAAGGACGATTCAAATTTTAGAAGATATGATTAGGGCTTGTGTCATGGATTCTCGGGGTAGTTGGGAAGATCACTTGTCGTTAGTCAAATTTGCGTACAATAATAGTTACCAAGCTAGTCTCGAGATGGTACTGTATGAAGCCTTGTATGGGAGACCATGTCGACCACTCGTTTGTTAGACCGAGTTGGGCGAGGCTACGTTGGTTGGGCCGGAATTGATCCAAGAAACCTTCGAGAACATGAGAGCGATTCGTCTACTTCTTCTTGAGGCACAAAAGAAAACCACCGAGCAAATCAAAGTGATTCATCAATGGTTGTTAACCGCGCAAAGTAGGCAAAAGAGTTATGCCGATCGTCGTCGTCAACCGTTATCGTTTGAAGTGGGGGATCACGTGTTCCTTAAGGTGTCGCCGCGTTGAGGACTATCTCGTTTTGGGCAAAGGGGCAAGCTTTCACCGTGTTATATCGGACCGTTTGATATTATTGAGAAGACTAGGGAAGTCGCATATCGATTGGCTTTACCACCGAGATTATTGGGCGTTCATAATGTGTTTCATGTATCGATGTTACGAAAGTATGAGCCGGATCCGTCACACGTTCTGGAGTGGTCCGAGTAAGAGTTAGAAGCCGATGAATCTTATGGGGAGGAGCTGATACGTATCCTAGATTCGTGCAAGCAAGTTTTAAGGGGTAAAATCATTCCATTAGTGCAACTTCTTTGGAGTATTCTTGGGAAAGAAGAGTCGACATGGGAAAGGGAGGACGAAGTTAGAGAGAAGCATTCGTATCTATTTCTTGAATGAACCAAAGTAAGTGTTAAAATTTAAGTATCGTGATATTAGACATGTTGCATAATATTGATGTCTATGATTGTTGCATGCATATATGATGTATATGTTAGCTAGTCTTGGCTTGGAAAATTTCGGGGACGAAATTTCTTTAAGAAGGGTAGAATGCAGAGAACCCTATTTAATTTAATTAATTTTAAAGTTTATAAATGAGGAAAATGAGAAATGTGGTGTTTATGTGATTTAGGGCTAAAGTGAAAGAATTGATTGTTGAAGGGTGCAAGTGTAATTAGCATATTTATGGGTATATATAGGAGGGTGGGAGAGTAGAGAATCATTTTTCTCTCATCTCTCTCTCTCTCTCTCTCTCTCTCTCTCTCTCTCTCTCTCTCTCTCCAAATTTCACCAAAAGAACTCAAAACCCACTCAAAACAACCTTCAATCCTTCACCCTCTACACGTATTGTGGTCCATATGTCGCCGGTTGGAGCTCGGTGGAGTCGTATCGCTCTCGGTTTTGATTTCAGAAAGCTAGGGCTTATATTTTCGTGGGTTTCCTTCTTCGGTCTCGAGGTAGGGATTCTACCTCTCAATATATGTGATAGAAGTGTTCTCCTTGCTTGAAATCGTGTCTATTGTTGTTGTTGTTGTAGTTGGATTCCTTGAAATCTGTAGAAAATCTGCTCGAACACCCATTTGTATCGATAATGCTCTGCTCAGTATCGATACAGGAATCTCTGGAAAGTTTTTAGCTATTGTTGTATCGATACTGATTAAATCGATACTAATCAGTATCGATACAATCCTCTCTGGAGCATTTTTAGCCTCTGTTGTATTGATACTGAAATTCGCAGTATCTATCCAACAGAGCATAAAGCCAGATTTTGTTCTCTTGTTTCGAACTCCATTGTTTGACCCCCGATCATTTCTAACTTGTTCTAGACATTACCAAATCACTCCATAACATTGTTAATCTTATTCGTTGAGTTCGTCGTGTATTTTTTGCATCCCTTGCCCTTGTTCGATAAATTTTGACATCGATTAATACATGAACTTTGATTGAATTGAATTGAAACGACACGTTATGAGGACATGAGACGTTTGGATCTTTGTTGACACAATGAGAACATATGGGGCCCATCGACGGGTGGGTGCCTGGCAGGGGATATCACGGTCCCATAATTAGCCCGGCAGGAGCTAATGCTCATATTGAACACTCAAGGCCCAACCTTCTAGGTGGGTGCTTGACAGGGGATATCGGGGTCCCATAATTAGCCCGGCAAGAGCTAATGCTCATATTGAACACTCAAGGCCCAACCTTCTAGGTGGGTGCTTGGCAGGGGATATTGGAATCACATAATTAGCCCGGCAGGAGTTTCGGCTCATGACACATAACGCGAAGTGACATTGGACACATGGGAAGTTGATATGATTGAAGGCTAAGGTGTTTACCAGATTTTGTATCGAGAATATTGAATTGTTGAACCTTGGTTATTGCCTATTGTGTGGCCTACATCCCGTCCTTGCCTTGTGATCATTCTTGCATTTCTCTTGCATATAATGTTA
>BPLS01000550.1:212236-224963 GCA_019656275.1 Rhododendron kiyosumense
GCTTAGAATTTCCTACTCGGCTAGTGTAGCTCAAACCTATTATCATTTTCAGGTACCAACGCAGGGCAATAGCATGCATGCTTAGCGTGCTTGGATGTGATCATTATTTTGAAAGCTAATATCGAGGAGTTATTTAGGTATCTTTGTAAATCCCTTTTGAAGATGTAATTGTAACTTTATTGGATCTTTTGACTATGAAATATTGTAATCCTTAATTCTCGAATATTCAGTATTTACGTTAATTTGAGCCTCGGAGCCAAAGATGTAATATTTTGGGAATGCTACATTACTTTGGTTATCGTACGGATTCTGGCGGGGTTTTATCTATGAAATCATTTATATTTATGATGAAAAATCGAGGGCGTGACAATAATAATCACCCAAGGACATTCTGTGAAACATCTAGTAGGCATTCTCTTAAAATTGTTTTGCCACTTTCTTCATCCCCAACCTCAGAGTAAGAAAGAAGATATCTGCCCCACACAATAAACATAAGAAATTGACGGTAAGTTTAAAAAGAAAACGATGGTTAAACATTGATTGATCAGTCGTCAAAAACCTATTGACTTGCATTTCATGACATCTTCCTCTATTGACATGCCTAAGCAAACCCAAGAAGCTCTTCCAAATGGTTATCTCAGACCTCAAAGCCCTAGAAATGAAACGCAACAGTTCAATAGAAACACACAAAAATGAAGAAACTAATAGGTTCCGTTTGGGTAACGGCGGGGTGGAGGGTTACCGGGGTTGAGTTTGTGGTGGTGTGGTTGGAGTAGTCGGCGATGAGCCGGGCACGAAAATTCGAGAGAGCAAAAAGAGATTATGGTTGGGGATGAGAGAGAGAGAGAGATTCACTGGTTGAGACACCTGTGTGTGTTTGAAATTTGAATTCGTCTAAGTGAGAGAGAGAGAGTTTGGACGTTTAGAGCGAGAGAAGAGGTTGGGAGTCTTGGGGCGTCTGCGCTAGGTTGGGCCATGGATTTACCAAATAAGTCATTTAACTTTGGATTATTTACTGAATTGTCATCCAAAAGTTAGTTTGTGAGAGGAATAGATTTAGGTCGTTGGATTTGTCGAATTGGAGGATTGAGATCTGTTTGGAAAAGAATATTATTGGAAACCAACCCTCCCTTGTTGTATTGATTTGAGTGTTGTAGTGCCTTATTTGAGCTTGTATTGGTTATTATTGAGATTTGATCAAAATCTTCAAATTGATCATTTATAAACTTGCTAAGATACGAGAAAGGAAAGCTAGAGACATTTCTCAAGTTAAATGTATAAAAGGTATTGATTCGGTGGTATTGGTGAAAGACGAGGCGATCAAGGTTAGATGGAAGTCGTATTTCGATAAATTGTTAAACGAGAAACATGAAGGAGGCTTTGGTGGGGAGGAAGTGTATGTACCTGGTGAGAACGTAGAATATGAATTTTATCGGAGAATACAAAAGTTCGAAGTGGTTAAAGCTTTGAAAAGGATGAAATTGGGTAAGGCGCTAAGACCAGATGGTATCCCTATTGAAGTGTGGAAAAGTCTAGGTGACTTGGGGGTGACTTGGTTGACGAGGTTGTTCAATAAAATTATTATGACTAGAAAGATGCCCGACGAATGGAGAAGGAGCACCTTAGTACCTATCTATAAGAATAAAGGGGATATTCAAAGCTGCAACAACTATAGAGGTATTAAATTGATGAGCCATACGATGAAGTTATGGGAGAGAGTTATTGAGCATCGCTTGAGGATGGTCACTACGGTGTCAGAGAAACAGTTTGGGTTCATGCCAGGAAGATCCACCATGGAAGCTATCTACTATTAAGGAGATTAGTAGAAAAACATAGAGTAAAAAAGAAGGATCTCCATATGGTTTTCATAGACTTAGAAAAGGCTTATGATAGGGTGCCTAGGGATATCATATGGTGGGTTTTGGAGAGAAAAGGAGTGACCAAAGGGTATATCGAGGTGATTAGAGACATGTATAAAGGTTCTGTCACTACCATTAGATCACCAGTAGGAGAAACGAGTGAATTTCCAATCACCGTAGGATTGCATCAAGGGTCAGCTCTGAGCCCATACCTCTTTGCCTTAGTTATGGATGAATTGACTAGACAATTTCAAGAGGATATTCCATGGTGTATGATGTTTGCAGATGACATTGTCCTCGTAGATGAAACTGCTAGAGGTGTTAATACGAAACTAGAAATTTGGAGGGAAGCATTAGAGTCAAAGGGTTTTCGGATAAGTAGGAGTAAAACAGAGTATATGGTGTGCAAGTTTAGTGATACCAGTAATGCACTTGAAGAAAGAGTGATGATCCAAGACCAGGAGATACCAAAGAGTGATCATTTTAGGTATTTAGGCTCAATTATTAGTAGCAATGAAGAGATTGCCGATGATGTGACCCATAAGATCCAAGTGGGGTGGCTCAAGTGGAGAAGCGCTACTGGTGTACTATATGACAAGAGGGTACCTACAAAATTAAAGAAAAAATTTTATGGAACGACCATAAGACCAGCGATACTTTATGGGACAAAATATTGACCTATTAAGAAACAATATGTGAGCAAAATGAGTGTAGCGGAAATGAGAATGCTGAGGTGGATGTGCGGTAAGACTAGACGAGACAAGATTAGAAATGAAACAGTTCGCGAGATGGAAGGTGTAGCACCTATAGAGGAGAAGTTGAGGGAAAATAGGTTAAGGTGGTTTGGACATATCTACCGTAGACCAGAAGATGCAGTAGTTAAGAGAGTGGATAGGATAACTCTAGGTAGCAATGTTACGGGGAGGGGTAGACCTAAATTGACATTAGATGCTGTAGTGCGCAAAGATATGAGTCTAATAGGTCTATGTGAACAAGTGGCTCTTGATAGAGCTCAATGGAGGAACCGGATTCATGTAGCCGACCCCAAGTGATTGGGACGTAAGACTCGGCTTGGTTTGGTTTGGTTTGGTAAGACATTGTTTTTCTCTTTCAATGCCTAAACCTCTTTCTTGAGCATGTCTCTTTCTTTGTTGATAGAAACTAACACCCCATTTTGATTGTTAAACTGATTCTGCACTTTTCCCAACTCTTCCTTAACCTCCTTATTTTTTAATCCCAACTTTTGATTAATCTTACTGATCTTCATGCTTTTTTGGTACAATTGATCATACTTTTTCCTTAACACTTGACTGTCCTTTAAATCAACTCCTTCATCTTCATCTCTATCATCTGAAAGATTCCAAATCACTAGTTTGTGAACATAAAGATGTCACAAAAGCCATGAAGTTTCCCTTTTCTTCTAGTTCTTGCACCGACTTGTCAGAATTGCTATCATCATCCCAAGTCAAATTTGCCGTGAAGTTTGTATTCTTTTTGAGCTTGTTGGCACATTCATGAGCTAGATGCCCATAGCCATGACACTCATAGCATTTTTGCTCTGATGGTGGACCTTTCATTCCCTTTCCTTTAGTATTCATATTCTCAGTTGATTTTTGTTTAAAAAGTCTTTTTAAATTCTTTGGGAGCAAAGCCAAGGTTTCATCGCTGATGTCATTATCACTTTCTGAATCTCTATTTTCTCTCTGAGAACTAGAAAAAGCAATTGTTTTTTCCAAAAGTTTTGTTTTTGGTTTGTGAGATTCTGAATGCAACATATCTGCTTCAAAAGTTTGAATGATACCAACAACCTCTTCAATAGTTTTTTCCTTTAGTTTTCGTTTACCTTCAAGCATAATAACTTGAGTTTTAAACCTTTCAAGCAATGACCTCAAAATTTTTTTAATAACACGAAAGGAATGAATCGGCTCACCAAGCTTTTCGCAGCGGTTGACAATAGAGATTAGCTTTGAGTAAAATTCATTAAACGTCTCCTCTTCTTCCATCTTGATAGTTTCAAACTCAATAGTAAGACATTGTAGCTTAGACTATTTAACCACATCAGTTCCTTCATGGCAAGTAACCAAAATATCCCATGCTTCCTTTTCAATTTCACAGTTTGCAATTTTACAGTGCTCATTTTCATCCACAGCACTGAACAAGATATCCAATGCGCGAATATTTGCTTGTAGTTCTGCCTTTTCTGAAGTCGATAACGTAGAATCAAATTTATAAACTTCTTTGTCGCCTACTTTCTTGATAGGACATTTATAGCCATTGATACAAGAGTTTCAGATTTCTATGTCCACCGACCTCATGATTGCTTTTATCCTTGATTTCCAATAATCAAAGTTCTCACCGTTCAGTATAGGCATATATACGGCTACGGGGGTGATTCATGTTTGTGTACATGTTCATTGTGAGTAATAGATCCGCTCTAGGAAGAACTTCCTATAGAGTATGAGCGAACCGCTCTGATACCAATTGAAAAACCCTACTTTGCTACTCTAATCAATCAAGCAAAAGTAAGGAATTGAAACAAAACAACGATCAACACTGGATATATGTGAAAACCCTAAATGGGAAAAAACCATGGGAAGTAATCAAGTACTATAGAAAAACATTGTACGGTTACAATCGAATGTGCTACACAATTGAGAATCCTCACAATTGACTCAAGAACGACAACCGAATTCTCGTTCACCGTACCCCGTGCTTGATTGTCGCTGCCTCAAATCCTCAAGTCTTCCAATTACCCTTCCAGAAATCCACCCGAAGCAACTCAACGATAGAGATATTTGAACTTCAATCTCTGTTCTTTTACCCACAACGGCAAGTATGTTGGCTGGAGTATGTATCTCGTTAGATAGAAACCCAAAGCAGCTCTCGTTATCTAGAAAACCCAAAGCAACTCTCTGTTTTGACTGCCGTCCCCTTTTTTTTCATAACCTAGCAGACTAATAAAACATGTATAAATATAACACGCATAAACCGATCAACTTGGTCACTCAATCGGTTTTCGGCCCCCAACTATATACGGTCCAAGAAAGCAGTAGAACTAGACTGACCGTCAGATCAAACGGTGATCCAGCAGTTTACTAGTTTTATTTTGTCTTCGCCAAAACACACGCTCAATTACAATAAAATAGATTTCTTCCACCCTTATCCTATACTGACTCATTACGCTTAATAAAATAAAAAGAAATTACAACTTGATAAATTAAGAATGAGATACAAAGAAAAATACGTTTTGTCAATGAAATTGCCAACGAAAAATTAGTGCCGCTTTTTGGAGCTAACATTAATCTCTCCCTCTCTCTCCTTCTTCTTCTTTTTCTCACATATGAATACGAGGTTTAAGGGTTTTGTATGTCCCTGCTTCAGAAAAAAAAAAAGGAGCGTTTTGTATGCAATCAGAATCAGCAGCAGCCGAAATCTTCAATCGAACAGGTACCCTTCTCTCTCTCTCTCTCTCTACTCTTCTTCGTCATCTTCTTCCAGCCTCCTTCACAATGTTTAGCAATCATGGGAAGCTCTAGAGAGAGAAGCTTTTACCTATTCATAGAAACCGATGTCCTCATCTGTATCTTATGCTGAATTTCACCAAGTGGAATGAGCTGTGAGTGTAGGGGATAATTCGCCGGGTGTCCGTGGACACATTTTCAACCTCCCAGTGTCGGTGTACGCGGAGAGCATTAAATGCTCTAAGCTACTACCTGTAAACTTCTGTGTATATATGTGTATGTTGAGAGCAGAGGTGCAGTGTGGTGGTAGCAGAGATGTGAGGGAGCGTGGTGAGGTGAGTGCGGGTGAGCCGGTGTGTAGCTCCCCGGATTGGAACTGGGGTGGGTTCCTGGAGAGTTTTTTCATGTTTGTTTATATTGTGTGTGTATATATATATATATATATGCAAACAGAGTCTTTTCTCTGATTTCAGTGTGTGAGTTGTGTGCATGAGTGACCCCTCGGAACATCTTAATTAACGAATCAATCAAAATAAGAAAAGAAGAGGGTATGTTATGCTGTGTTGTGTATTGGATAATTTGGATGTAGTTTACGACCCAAAAATGTCCCAATACCCAAAATTGTTGGGCAACCGTTCTTGTATGCTCTATTTTTCCTATGCGATGGTTAGAAAAATGATAGAGAAATGTAATTACTATTTGTGCTTGTTCCTCTTCAGGGGTAACCCAAACAAGAAAACTGAATTTTGTCCATTTTCCTTCCTATAAACAGAAAGTTTGTTAGCTCCTCTCGTCCTCTGCTTGTATTGGAACAGAATTGTTAATGAAATAAAAGGAGCCTCTTCCCTGAGAATGTTCTTTTGAAAAATGGAAGCTTTTTGATAATGAGATTGAAATCGAAAATGCTAGTGTTCATAAGGATAATGTAAAGGTTCTACAATATTTTGTATTAATACTTGTGTACTTTTCAAATTGTATTCCTGGAATTGCAACTTATGTTATTAGGCCATTGCATGACCTCACCAAGTCTTTTTGTAATTCCCTCCGGACCAAGTGTACCATATCGTGTTTCCTTTTCCTTTACCATTTCATTCCATTTTGCATCGGTGGATTGCTAGAGATTGGAAGGTCGGTGGATTGCTCTATAAATAGAGCTTGAATGTACTCTTTCCTATATAATGAAAAGCGAGTTTAAAAAGCCTTAGAACACCTTTGTGCTTATTGCACCAATCACCCCTCCTTTCTTACCAATCCTACTTATCTTGTCCAATTTCCTTCCTAGTTTAACTAAGCAACCCAACAACATTTTGGGGAGCTTTTCTTTTTTTTTCTTTTCTTTTTTTACGATACGATAAACAAAGGTCGTTCCTTCGGCAAACACCATGAGTTTTTACATACTCGAAGGCAGTGCTGGCTCCAAACACCCGTCTCACTTTTTTTGTTGGGTTTACGGCATTTTGGTTGTCAATCAACTGCTGAAGGCTTAGCTCTTATAGAGCAGCATCAGGATTCTTCAATCGATAGAGTACTTTGTAGGTTGTAAGGGCAGCAATCGACAAGCAAATAACTTTAAAAAGAGTATTGATTTCAGAAAAGTTAATTTGGTGCATGATACTTTCATTGGATAGTCCAATCTCAGAAATACCATGTATTTACATACTCTACGGCGGTGCTGGCTCTAAAACTCCAAACACCATCTCACTTTTCTTGTTGGGTTTACAGCATTTGGGTCGGTATTCATTTGGCACTTCATTAATCAACTGCTGAAGACTTAACTTGTGTCGAGCAGCATCAAGATTCTCCAATCAATAGAGTACTTTGCAAGTAGTAAGAGCAGCAATCGACGCGCAAATAGCTTTAAAAAGAGTATTAGACAGTCAAATCTCAGAAATACCATGTATTCAGCTACGGACAGGAGACCATAGAGGCCTATGGACATTGTAATTCAGAATAGTATAGATTAGGATCTAAAAAAGTTATGCAAAATATATTAGTTTGCGATTGAAAAAACCATAACATCCGGTCTGTCTTCGAGCCAACTGAAGTTATCTGGCTGTACAATATAAAAATAAAAGCAAAATTAGGTGAGCGCACAACCCTTCGGATTTTTCTTGTTTGGTATCTTGCCAATTGAGGGCTTGGGTCTCGGATTGGGCATAGAATTTTTCTTAGCTTTGTTAGGAATTTGATGTCATTCTCCTTGTTCCTATTGGTCTTTGTACCTATTTCAAATATTAATGAAATTTTTTTGCCGTTCAAAAAAACATAAAAGCAACATAAACCCATAAGAGGAGGGGATTAAAAGCCAAAGGACAAATATTGCCAAATTAACAAAAAAAAAATCCAAAATCAAATTCAACGTGTGTTTGAACTGACTTGGTGTCAAGTTCCCGAGGTCTATGAGTTCTCACTTAGCATTTTAAACTACAATGTAGTAAAAAAAATACGAAGAAGAACCTGAGTTAAGGGTAACCATTACCCTCAGCTTTGGCAGAATATTCAAAGGAGGAACAGGTCTTTTTATCCTCTTCTTGATATGGCTCACATCATCGATTAGTTAGAAAAACATGCTTCTGGATCCTTGTTTGGTGGCTTATTGTCTAAACTCTATTTTGCTGCTTTATTATACTATGTGTGGGGAGAGCGGAATAGGAGAATCTTTCAACACCATAGTAGTAGTTTGCTGCAGTTGAAAGCCCAAATTTTTACTGACATCAGAGCTTGTGCTAGTTCATGGAGAGGCATTAAGAAGACTGATGTGAATTTGGCTTTATGTACTGTTTGGAATATTCCTCACAGGGTCTTTGATAGGGCCTGACTTGTTACTACTTATAGTTTCTTTTCCTATTTGTCCAAATGGTGTTTTCTAGGCTAGAGTTGCTTCTGTTCTTTAGTTGTTAGGGTGGGAGCATGTTCCTTACCCTTTTCCCTTTCCTTGTTTTTATGTTTTGTTTCAGGGGTAGCTCCTCTGTTTGGTAATAAAATCTTATCTTACCCCCAAAAAAAAAAAAAAAAAACCCATTACCCACCACGAGGAAAAGGCTGGGAGAAACTATAGGGGGCTGATTTATGTGCCTCTACAGGATTAATGCTAATACCAACACTGAATGCGGCTGGGTAGTCTCCCTGTCGAAGTTTATATTTCTACCAGACAAAAGCAAGAAACTAGTATATATCAAATGCAAGCCAGATGATGGGGTTTTGGCCAGAATGCCTCTTGTGGCAAAGTCAACAAGCTACTTCACTTGAGACAGGCTCAGCCGAGGGATGAAGTTTCCTCCATTGATTTTAGAGAACTGGTGTGGGTCCTGAGGAGTAGGCAAGTTGTCAAATCTCGTATATATATGTGTTCTCTTTCTCTTTCTCTATTTCTCTTGTTTATTTTTCTATGATTCCTAGCATCTAAGATTCTGAGAGTTTGTGTGCTGGTGAGTTTGAGCGCGTACTTTAGTCGTCTTTAATCCCAACATGAATGGAAGCCCCTCATGGAAAAATATCAAGACAATGTAATTTCGTGTCGCTACACTGTACCGCGTGTGATGCACAACATCCCCAAGTCCGCAGTTCACCATTTTCCTTTTTTCAATAATCAGCCCACAGTTTACCATGAACATTAACTTTATTATCTAGTCAAATTACAAAGTGGGAGACATTCATTTGGTGGCAAATATGGCACCATTTTTTGCTAACTTGAGATATACTGCACCCTAACCCCAGATATAGTTGTTGCCAAGAAAACCAGGTGAGGTAACATGGGAAGCAAGAAGCAACAAACCACTAATTCATATACGTAATCTCTTCAAATTTGGGCGGCATCATTATGATGGAGGTACGTCACGACATAGAAATGCGAAACAAAATTCATCCACCAAATCGAAGGAAATATTTAACTCGCAAAGATTTCTTTATAGAAGGACCGTTTAACCATTACGTAGGGGTGAAGGAAAACCAGACCAGTAGTCTTTTTGGTTCCGTTTAATTTTTAGCCAAACCAGTGGTTTGGTTTGGTTTGGCTTCTAGAGACAAGAGGTACTCAGTTATATGTATAATATTAGGCTTCTAGAGACTAGAGTAACAAATGAAAAACCGGAATAAACCGGCCAAACCAAACCGAACAATTAATATTAGGTTTGATTTGTTAAAATGTCAAAACCATAATGTTTGGTTTGATTTTAAAAAATGCCTAAACAAGACCAACCGAACCGTTTACACCCCTACCATTAAGGGAGCCAAACAGCAGTTCTGTCAATTGATTGACATTGTCTCTAAAAAAAAATGCCCCCAAACTAGGACAACATAACTGCGAAAGTACAAGAAGCTGCTCCTTCACAAAAAAAATTAATGCAAGAAACCATTAAAAAGCAATTCCAAAAGGAGCATACAAAGATGGCCCAAGCCAGTAACAATCTTCCTTGCAGGGGTGATGGTTTGATGGTTCTTTTGGGCAGTGAAAAGATTGTAAAGAAGCACATAAAGGAAGTTTAGTCCAAAATCGAGGATTAAGATGCAACTAGATCAGGAGTTTCCGCCTCCACAGATACCAAAGCAGTGTGAACTTTGTCAACCCAGTTGTCTAGCCGGTCACGCAAAGATTTGATCTGAGGAATACCTAAAACTCTTGGTTGCACCCAGGAAACATGGACAGTCCCCTCAACTTGATCAATTATCCCCTCGATAAGATGAACCTGCAATAGGACTCACCCACTATTTAAAAAGGAAAATCTCCATAGCATTTCAAGAGTTACAGTACTAACATGTAAATACATTGGAAGGACAAAACGCAACAAGAGCAGCAAACAGAAAGAAAAAAAAAAAAAAAACACAGTTGACAGTGAAGATTAAAGAATCTGTCACATCCTAACAACTGAACTATTTTCTAAATGGTTTTTTTTTTTTTTTTGAACGGCAACTGAACTATGTGGAGGGTAGGCGCAATAACTGATCTTTTCAGAACAATAAGTAATCCCCATGAGGCATTGGAAATGACTACTATTATATTGAGAGAAAAGGGAGAAGGGCGGAGCGGGGGGCTGCGGGGGTAGGGATTTCACAGTGAACCATATTTTTGACAAGCATGGACATCTCAACACATAAGCAGCACTTGTCTAGAAAACCAAATACTAATTGTTTGCATTTTTGTGCCTAGTAAAGTGTCTCCTATCTCCATTCCATTGGCAATCGTACATAATCAATGACAATCAAACATTCTTATGAGTAGCCTTGATTGCTTCAGGTGTGCTACAAATAATGATACTTCATCCCAACATTTTAAAGCATCACACACTGAGTCTTCATTGTTGTGGAAGAACGGCTGAAAAGTAGGCCAACCTCAATATCATGAGCTTTAGAGTCACCCTGATATTATTCATAAAATCTGTATATGCAAGCAAGGGCACACACAAACACAGAAGAGGGAAGGAGAAGTGCAGCTTGGATGCCCGGAGATGCACAGATGGAAGAAAACAAGAAAGGGGGTTGCAGGGATAGAGAACTAGTTGAAAGGTTTAAATCATGCATAGTTTCAGTAACCATTACCAACAACCCAAAAGCTATGGGACCACAAAAACTAAAACAACTAGAACAAAATGACAACTGAACTATAGTCCTACCAAATAAATCTTTTGTAAGTGCCCAAAAAGTCGGCACTCGTCTTTCCCCTTTAACTATTGCTTTCATTCTAACCAGTAAGTTCCTTACAATATCCAGTTACACACTATTCTCTTAGGGTACATTTGGTTCGATGGAATGGAATTGAGGTTGTAATGGAATTTGATGAAATGAGATTGGAATATCCATTCTCATTTCCAAGTTTGGTTGTGCTAAGGAATAGTCATTCT
This sequence comes from Rhododendron kiyosumense, assembly GCA_019656275.1. Taxonomy (NCBI): domain Eukaryota; kingdom Viridiplantae; phylum Streptophyta; class Magnoliopsida; order Ericales; family Ericaceae; genus Rhododendron; species Rhododendron kiyosumense. The sequence goes on from BPLS01000550.1 coordinate 223,394, forward strand.
CATCCGCAATGGAATGGTGTGGTATCAGTAATTTTTGGAGTGGATAGTAAATTTTAGAGTGGCACAAATTTTGGTGTGGCAATAGTGAATCTTGGCATGGCACTAATAATGTTGGTGTGACAAGAAATGGAATGGCAATTCCTTTGTTGTTTAGTGTAGTGACAATTCTTTTACTAAGGTGAATTGTGATTTCATTTGGAATGATCATTCACATCATTTAATGGTGAACCAAACATAGGAATAAGTATGCCATTGGAATGACCAATTCCAACTTTGATCCCATCGAACCAAACATACCCTTGGTCCCATAAAGTCAGTCAACAGGTCCCCAATTGTGGTTGCACAAAATTGATTCCCACTGATTTTTTTAGCCTTTTCTCGAGGTTGAAATGTCCTAACAACCAACTTAGACTTTTAACAATGAACTTCCGAACAAGGTTAGTTCAAACATAAGCGACAACTACAATTCTACAAAAATATGATACATAGCCAAGGGTGCTGGTTTCATAGTAGTGATCCCAAAAATTTTCAATCGCAAATTATCAAAACAGGGACTCACCGAAAGGCTTTTCATGAGAAGATACTCCACATCCTCGACAGTAAGTTTTGTGCGCTCAGCAATGATACTTAGTGGAATAGTCCTATCTTCTGAAGGTCGGCTGCCAGGAAACACATAGTTAAATTTAGTAACATGTAAAAACATTTCAGTAATAACGGCTACCATAACCCTAAATTAGTGAGTAAACACTGGCTAACATAAGATACCTGAAGATGATTTCCATCAAGCAGAGAATGTTAATCTTTTCTAATAGCTTCTTTTCATTCTCCACCAGTGCAGGTTGGGCATTTAGAGCAGCACTATGCACATGGCACAATTCTTGATAACGAACTAAATCACCAGAGTTGAATGCTTCAAGAATGTAATAAAGCCATTCAACCTTTGTCCCCAGAAGACTCTTTATCTGTACCAATGGTTCAATAGAAGGATGTCATAATCATCTCGGAGAAAGTAGAAATCTGCTAAAGGGCAAACATGAGAAACCAACAAATTGCTACACGCTGCACGTTATGACTATCAAACTCCAAATATGTTGTAAAAAAATCCATCAAAATATAGGGGAATATCAGGTACAGTGTGTACAGACAATTAAGTACCACAATTGGCATAAATGAAAGATAAATTGTTTTGTCAGTGTACCCAACACATATAATCAGTGCAGATACCGTAAAGATGCAATAACCATGTGTTGGGATTTGTCCCACATTGATTAATTATCTCCTCCAAAACTAGTATATGAGCCTGGGCGGCCTCTCCACTCTTAGCCAATTGGTTTGGAGTTGGATGCTTTAACATGGTATCAAAGCTAAGCTTTCGGAGACTTTTCCCCTTTGTTTGTGCCATAGTTGCACTTTCTTTCATTGTGATCCGTGTGTTCCAGATCCTTTGTTTACCTCTCCACGTGCGAGTCGGGGGTCGCACGTGCGGGAGAGTGTTGGGATTTGTCCCACATTGGTTAATTATCTCCTCCAAAACTAGTATATGAGCCTGGGCGGCCTCTCCACTCTTAGC
>BPLS01000550.1:224973-239756 GCA_019656275.1 Rhododendron kiyosumense
ATTTGGTTTGGAGTTGGATGCTTTAACACCACGTTTCCCCATATAGCCTAGTTCTTCTGAAAGATGCAATTGCCAAACAATTAGTTCTTTGTTGCGCCATTGATATTTTTAATGTGCATCACCATATTAGCAGTCATGCCTCATTCCATTAATTCAACCAAAATTGAAACAGAACACCAAAACAACCCTACCACCCAATGCAATGCAGGGTAGGTCTCAGGTTGCATAAGATGCTTCCTCTATATCTTATCAGATTTGCATCTGTTACCTCCTGGGTTTTAATAGACATGGCCAATTTCATATCAGGATGCTCATTCTTCAAACCCCCTTCTAAACACCCCGTGCAAATAAAACAAAAAAAAAGGACAAGTTTCTTCTTTCGATACCCCTCTTCACCCCACTCATTTTATCATGGTTGACCAAACATTGGAAACGTTTGGGAATTGGGGCGCATTTCATTTATCATCAAAACTTCCAAACCTTTACCCCCTTCTTTCAATTCTTTCAATATCAAGGCCACCTTCTCAATCTGATCATGGCTCACCATTCCACCCCATATCAGAGCCAAGTGTACAAGCACAGATAGTATGATTCCTTCTTCTTCGTTTTTTCTGATAAGTACAGATAGAATGATTCATCTGTGCATATCTAATCATAACCAAGCCAGTTTTTGTTCACACCCTTTCAATCCTTTTACAGGAAGGATTATCCCTGAGTCCTTGACCAAAAGGTTGCAGACACATAGGGTTACACTTGTCCAGAACCAGCAGCAACATGGGCAATGGTTAAACTAAAGGCATATTTATATTGCCACATCCAAACTCCCAGGGACATACTGTTTATACCCACTTAAAACTTTTTTCCAGCAAAAGCAATGATAAAATGACATGTGGCAAGCGGGCCCATGCTTATGGTCAAGAGATGAGGGTCCAATTGTGATTTGATCAGAAGGCCGGAAACAGGTTGTAATATGGCAAGGATGTACTTAATCCTCCCCGTCTTACCGTTCAGCAATGGACACCTATATTTAATGCACGCCTGCGCAGACAGGATTTTAGTGAGCATCACCAGGTAATATTTAACAGATTCCTTGGATTTAAAGTACATGTTCCTTGGAAGACCAAATCACTTGTACCATGGGCAGCGAAGAAGCAAGTTTCAGCTGAGTATGGTTGGTGGGTGAAAAGAACCAGAGAAGTAAAATAGGAAGCATTTCAGGTAAAGACTTGTTGGAACCTACAAATGGCAGCCATCGGAGGTGGTACATCTACAAATATTTTGAGTCACCAGAAATAATATAGGAGATGTATCATCTTTTCAGAGCCCAAATGTGCTCAATTTCGGGGAAGAAATAATTGAACACTTATAGATAGCACAATTCAGGGCCAGCCTAGGGCTCCGGTCCTCAAGTCGCAGTATCAATGTCCAAACTCAAGCTTTTCAGCTTTCAAATTCATTTCCAAGTTCCAAAAACTTCAATTACTTAGGTTTGGCTTCCAATGCCTTCAATAAGCAAGCCTTTTCTTTCGTTGTAGTCTGTAGCCTATGATACATTTCTTATTTCACTTGTATTCATTAATATAAGAGGTCAACATTGTTTAGTTGTGTTCATTTACCTTACTTTCCAATTCATTCTTCCAACAGGACATTTTGGTTCCTACTCGTAATTTAATTTGTTCACAAAATTTTAATGACCAAGGAAAAAACAAGAATCATCACTGCCTTCATGGTAGGTTGGGGCACAACTTTCAAATTAGAAGACAGCACTTAGGCCCTAAACTCAAATCTATGTTTGGATCATGTGTCAGTCTTGACACGCCTGTAAACACACAATCATTCACCCACCTCTTGCCAGGAGGTGAAATTCCCTGGACGTTCTAAGGAGGGAAAATATTGCCATTCTCGTTTCAAACCAAACTCAACAAGGTATCTCACTCAATTTTTCTCCTATACACCTTGTAGACCACGAATATTGCATTACTAATGCACAAAAACAATATTGAATCACACAATCCCATACATTGACTCTAACCCATGAAAATTAACCATAGTTCAGAGCAAATGCACAGCCACAGCCTCTCTTGATCTCTTCCCATGCGTATGCTTTCAAGGTGGAACATGTGCATTCATGTCATCCGAGCAACCCTTCTTTTCATCGCAAAACATAAAAAATAGTCCACAAATGGCATATGAGACGTGCAAACAGTAGGGCTTTTCTTGTAATGTGCACCTAAATTTCAGAGGGGCAAAAGACCCTACCAACGCAAGGTCTAGACTCAACCAAAGCAAAGGATTACGTATTTGTACCCACATTTATCTGCAAACTTTTCTTTTTTTATTGTACCTAAGCTTCACATAATGTAAGAGTAAATTAGATGCTTCCATCGTATTAGATCTCTTAGGCCCCGTTCCACTTTCCCTTCTTAAAAAAATAAGAACTTATTTGCAATTTTCAAACTTCAAAATAATGAACTTACAAAAATATTTTTTTGATTTTTTTGCATCGTTAAAAAGATCTAGTCGAGATCTAATTTTCAGATTTCAGTAAGCGCATTATTTTTAAGCTTGAAAAATTGCAAAGTACTTATTTTTTAAGAAAGGAAAGCGGAACGGGGCCTTACGAACATAAATCCTTGGCCTAGTGGTCAATGTTTGGGACTTGGGGATTTGTTCCCTCCTAAGATCTCAGGTTCAAAACCTCTAAAGTGCTATCAAGTCCTTTGGGGCGAGTCCATATGGGGCTTTGTCTCGTCGTTAATTGTGCCCTCGCTAGCAGACAATGGGATTGGTACCCAGTTAGTTGAGGTGCACATACACTGGCCTCGACACTTGATTATCACAACTGAATCTCAATGCAGTTCACAACTCACATAATGGGAACAAACAAACGCAAAATAACTAGAAGAGATGCAAACGGAAAAGAAAGAGAAACACACTTACAATTGGATGAGCAAGCAACTCCCCAAAGTTGTATATGTTTTCTCCAAGCAACGCAGCAAGGGACAAATCAAAAGCCAAATCCTAGAAAAGGATGGACAAAGAGAATCAATAACCACTCATGGAACAATGGGAAGCTCAACAAACCATGTACATGATATCCAAGAGAAACATCAAAAGAAGTTATATGCAGCAACCGATTAAGCTTTATTGAATGATTTTTATTTCCTAACAAATGTCTAACACGGATCTCCAAACAAGTCAAATTTAGCACATTTCATCATCATAGAGGAAGAAAGCACATTCTGGAACCAAATGCATTTTACAGCTCTCTTTTTTGCATGCAATAACAAGAGATTACAGTCTACAGAATACAATTTACCATATCGCATTTAAACAAGTGTTAAACATCATAATCCCATAGGGAAGAATGAAAGATGTCATGAACCTTGGTAAAGTACATCATAATCCCATACCAGCTTAAATGATTCTGATATAGACTCCACTGAAGTGTATGCCAAATAAAGTAGAGCACTTTTGTAAAATTCAGCAAATTCCTGGCGAGACTTGTGATATTGTGATGAAACCCAATAATAGCTAGCGTACACGGAGGGATCAATGTCAGTCATGCTGTCAAGTGTAGTCTTCCCATCTTCTAAAAGCTTTTTGCACTCTTTTTGGTCGCCTTTCTCCACATTGAAGATAGCTATTTGCATCTTAATGTAAAGGATTGGTTCCTCAATGCGCATCTCTCTAGTAGCACGAAGCTTTTCAATCACGCTTTCAAGAAAACTAATGGCAGCCTCTTTCTCTGGATACTGCCGAGAGACTATGACGGCAAAATGTGCAAGTTTGAGAAGATTGATCTTGGTTTCAAAGTCCGCAATGAAATTATGATATAACTGTATGAGAGAATCACCAGCCTGAACATAATGACAAATACAAGTGTCAAATGAACATAAAGAGCAGATGATCGCCAGTGAATGTTTTCAAACTGAGTTTTCCAATCAAAAAAATGAGGAAACATGTAGAAGCAGCCATGCTACATGTCAACCTTCACATCATAGTATAAAAAAATTAAAAAGAAAAGGAGTCAGTCATAAATAAGATCCTATCAAAAAGCCATTACAAGCCAAACAAATGACTAGACTACTGATGAATAGGGAGACAAAACCTCATCTTCCACAAAATTATGTTATGATAACGGTAACATAAGTAATGATTTTGAAGTTAGGGTAGCTCTCAGTTTTCTAATCCTACCTTTTATCCTCAGTGTGTGGGCACTAAAAGGCTCCATAGTCCATCCCAACTTCGAAACCCACTAGCAGCTGTTAAGAAGGGAAAGATGTGATTCAAATACAATGACACCAGCTACTTTGAAGTCAGTGCTACCATAAATATTTTACTTCGAGGACAAGCAGCCTTCTCGATGAGCAAATAATAGATTAGGATAACCACCAGTATTTCCAGATATTACTTAAATATTGTGCAAGATCTGCCACTCAACTTGTACTTAAGATTCAAAACCCTAAACTACCAAACTAGAGTAACCTGGATCTAGATTTCTTCCATTCTACACCCACAATGCATACTGGTCGTTAACAGATAAACTACATGTGGACATCAACCCAATTTCCAACAGAACCACAACCCCCAACTGACTTGGGGAGATGCGATACAGGTAGGAGGGACACAATTATAGGGGACAAATACTACCACAGGATGGGATTGTACTTTCCATATGGCAAGAGGTACTGTGTTAAAATAGGCTGAGACAAAGGGTGCAACTAGAGGGAGCCCAGGAAGGATTGTTTCAATAAAAACAGCGTTGAAGGGGAGACAAACCAAAAGATACTTGGGAGGGGTTGAATTAAACCCTCTTTCCATTGATTGGCACAGAATGAGCAATCCCAAGGTTGTGCCTTAGTCCTCAAAATAAACAAACAACAAGCTATCTTGTACCACCACTTCCCCAGATATGTCCACAAAGCTTTGAGTACCAGGCAATAAAGATTCCACCTTAAAGAGCCTTACTGCACAGAGTTCATTTCCCAAACAAAAAACAAACATCAAAAAAGTTTCAGATATCCAACAATGCATAACAATGCTCAAGCCATTGACTCCAAATAAACCAAAATGACGATAAGCCAAATCATCACATGAAAGAGTACACTCTTTATATACAACCTCACAGGCTCATCTTATTTCTCCTACGGTCCTACCAAAACTTCTACATCTTAATGTGCATGTTAAGGGAATCTATTATCTTCTCATTAGCTGGCAATGAATCAGACTTCAAGGCACTCAGTCCAGTTTCTGTTTGCGCCGAACACTAACAAGTCAAGGCCACTTGGATAAAGTGATCCACCAATAAAGGATTAACCCTGAATAACAGCAGCCACCTACAATCCTCAGGTATTGAACAAGACAAGGTGTAGCAGACGAGAGTTGAATAAAAGCCTCTGGGTATACAGTTGGCCCAACGTTATACAGCTGGACTACGCCAATGGGTCCCCAGGAATAGGATCTCATATAAAGTTCCACAAGCCTTGTTCTCTACGTTCTCTTTTGTTCTTTGTCCATTAAAGTTTCAGACAAGGAAATCACATCTTATAACGGACCTAAATAAATCCTCTGCAGTTAAGCCAGCTTGCCATCTTCAGAAACATAACCAACAAAACTAAAATACAAAATCTTCATCCCCAAGGAAACAAAAGCTAACTGGTAAAACCATTCTCAGGAAAACTGGCAATACTCTCCTTAAAAACCCAACTTTTCAGTCCGAGAACCTTAATGAGATCTCCAAACCCTAATTTCGGCACACAGTCAGGCTCGAACAAACCAACACCTAAAATTCCGTATTTCCCAAATTACTCAGAGCAAAATAACGTCTAAGCCGCAGATATATGAACATGTATATAAGTATCAAAATTGAGATTGAGGAAGGGGCGAAGAGAGATGGGGGACCTGAAAGGCGGAGAGAGAGACGAACTGCTCGAGCTTGAGAGTGAGCTGATGCCAGAGCTTCTTCTGGTACAGATCTGCTAGGGAATTGAACCAATCGTCGAGCCCTGGATGGGCATTGCGAAGGGTCTCCAAGTACTGCAGAGCGGCCATGGCTGACTCAAAGCGGTGAGCCCCAAGTCGCAAAGGCGGATACAGTATACAGAGAGAGAGAGAGAGAGAGAGAGAGAGAGAGGGAGGGATTGTGTGTAAAACCTCTCTTCTTGAATTCTATACTCTTTTGTCTTGTCTTCTGCTTAAAGAAAGGAATTCAGACGTCAACAAGATGGAGTTTTGAACCCGGCCACCCTGGTTTAGGTGAAACGACCTCCAACTTTGATGGGTTTTTTTTGCTGCCCTATAGTCTTTACCTACCTTGTTCGTTTTGGATTCTCAGAGAGGTCCGATTTGATAATAATAATTTAGTAAAATAGATAGAAAAAATTTATTGAAAATTATGTGCATCACTATTTATTTATTTATAGGATAAATTTAACATCTCCTGAGATTTCCAATAAATACAGTGACCTCCCCTGAGATTCTGATAATTGCACTTTCATCCACTACTTTACAAACTATTAGCAAGATGCCCCATTCAATTAAGTTTATTTTAACACTGTAGGGGTTCGATTTGTTGGGACCTCGTCCGCTGCTCAAGGTAGGTTTCCTCCTTCGCAGCCCCGCTCCCCTGGCTCTCTACCTGCAACAAGTCACTAGGGCTTGGACAGCCTAGTGACCCTTCAATGATTAAGTTAGATATCAAGGGAGGAAATTAGGTCTAGGGTTCAGGGAAGAATGGCATACCTCTCCAGGTGGGTCTCCTTTTGTATTTATAGACCTAGGTTTACTTGGCCTCCAAGCTAGCGCGTGGAGGGTATGCTCGGGTAACCGCCTCGGGTGACATCATACGTGACAAGAGTGATGGGACGGTTACGGAGCACATGGCCAGACCTGACCCCAATGATTACATCTGCCACATAATCCTCATGGTCCCCAACAAGCATAACAACCTCCCTGAGTTGGTAATAGGAACACCAAAACGAATATGCTGCATTCTGTTAATAGTAACCGAAGTGGGTACCGAAGGAATGTGGCCTAGCAGAAAATCGAACGATGTGCCAGGACCTCCGGGCTCTTCCAAACTGGATGACGACACCCCATGGGCCACTGGTTCGATTCACTTGGCTAGGTTTAAGCTAACACTGTTAATTTTTAGTCTCTCTCTAGCTTGCCAGTTTGCACCAATGACAGCGCAAGAAAAAGGGTAATGATGAGTTTTCATTGCGAAGGTAAAGCAAAGCCCTTTTGCTTTGCTCTTGTACATGACCTTGCCCTTCTTCTTCTTCTTTTTTTTGAATGGACGAGTGGATATATCATCCTTACTTAGCATGATTAAAAATCTGAATGAAAAAAAAAAAAAAACGAAATCACCATCATATTTTTTTTTAATTGATTTTTGCACTCAATGTTTTGCAGAAAAAGAAAAAAAAAAAACCATGGGTACAAACACCTAGATATTTAGGTGTTCTAAACAAGTCTTGTTCTCATTTTCAATTGGAGTTTCTAACATTAAAAGAACTAAGACTTTATAATTTTGATTGTATGTGATTGAATTAGTGTAATTATTTGTACATCTAATATCTTAGTAATTACTCCATCCATCTCTTTTAAGTATCTAGCTTCGCAACTCTAATTTATTAAGAAAACATCTTCATTACGTTTTTCACATCAACTTTACTTCCACTTTTCTTACTTATCCTCTATGAATGTATCGTCATTATACTTTTACTCACTAACTTTTTAAAATGGAATCTATTTTTAGGAGCAAAATGAAAAATACACCAACTTTTACCCACTAACTTTACAAAATGGACACTTATTAAGGGACAGCCCAAAATAAGATACTGGACTCTATAAAAGAGACAAGTAGTCTAGCTTTTTTTGTCATAAATTATATTTGTAAATTAATGTATCTCATTTTTAGTTTTTTGTTGCTAAAAAATATTTTTTGAATGAAATGTATATACAAATTTTTAGTTAATCATATCCCCCTTCAACAACAAAAAAGAGTGAAAAATTATCCTGTTTGTTTTTCGTAATGACTACCTCATTCTGATCCCTAACTTTTTTTGTCTTTTTTATTTTGGTACTTTTGTTCATTTTCTCTGAATGTTTGTTAGATTAGGATTATATTTTTTGAATTAATCACTCGTCTCGACAAGAAGAGTCTAAAAAGTAAAATATGATGACCAAAAAAATTCACTAAACAAAATGCACAAGTTACTGTATAATTTTGAGTAAAATATGTATGACCAAATTGCATTTTTATTTCAGTTCTAACTCTGGAAAAGAATAAAACAAACAGCAAAAAAAAGTAAATATTTTAAGTAGAACGAGAAATATTAAGTGATATTTATCTCATTTGTACAAGAACAAATATATTATTTTTAGAACTACATTTTATCCAATAAGTACAAACATTATATCTCATATAACCAAAAGTCTAATTTTCTTTTAATGTTTAAAATCCAATTAAAAAAGAACCAGACTTAGTTTTTTAGAAAACCTAAATATCTAGGGGTATCTCAGTCATTTAGTAGCCTAAAATAATGGCGTTAGAGTACACGGAATGGGCGAATCTTGCTAATAGTTTGTAAAGTAGGGGAGGATAGTGTAATTATCAAAATCTTGGGGGAGGACCCTATATTTGTTAGAAACCCTAGGGGAGATTAGTGAAATTTACCCCTTTTCCGACATTGTATACTTTGGTTTTTTAATCTATTGTTTCAATGGTAAAGGATGTCCGGGTCTTTTTACGAATATCTCAATTAATCACTTTTTTGGTCCAATCAAAGACGGATGATCTACACTAAGATTAGAGGATTTTCAATAAATTTCTTAACTGCAACCTGACAACAGGAATCGAACCATGGTCAAAATTGTGTGGAAAAATTATGGCCAATGACGTATTTTGATAATTAATACTCGTCAAAGACATTTTTAGTATTAATAAATGTTCTTAGCTTGTCCTTAACGGATATTAATTACCAAAACACGTCATGGGCTGTCACTTTTCCAAATTGTGTGGAGAGAAAGCCCACCAACCAATTGAACGAACCATTGGGGTTTTACCAAACATTTTATATCAACAGGGTTAACAACAAAAGGGGTTCAACATCTCTATGGATTCGATTCTCAAACCTTCCCCTTAAAAGCTAGGGGTATTAAACTACTAATAGATTTGCTTAAAGCCGCGCCTTAATTCTTCGTAGGACCATTAGCTCACACACTTGATAATTGCTCTGCGCTTTCGTTTCAAATCTTCCTCTGAGAAATTTTAGTACTTTGCGATAGTTTTAAAAATATTTTCACGTGCATCATGTGACATGGGAAGGACTAATATACAAACCTCTTATTTGGGTGTATATTATATGCAAACCCAAAATGTTATGAATTATAAAGAAAATGTCACGAATCGTATTGCTAAAAAATTACAAATCATATAAAGATTACGAGATACACCAAAAGGTTATGAATCATAATGAAAATGTTATGAATCGTACTACTGAAAGATTATGAATTCTAGAACAAAAGTTACAAAACACACTAAAATGTTATGAATGAACCATAAAAGCGGTGTGTATTATAGACTTTCCCTAACTACATTATGTTTTTCTCTTCTGAAAAGAAAAAACTAGGAGTGCTAAAAGCCTAAAATCACCAATTTCAAAGAAAAATTATTCAATGCTCTTCGGGTATCGTCACGTGGTGCCCCAAACTCTTTTTCAATCACATATTTGCGTGGCCTCCGTCACAAAGCATGCGGAACCTACACAAATGTATGGTAGAAAAAGTTTGGGGCACTGCTTAGAGTTCAAATAATTTATCTCAGATTCTCAATGGATTATCTTCACTACTTTGAAAACAAATAGTATGCGGTCGTTTCGATAAATACAATAACCATGCTTACAAAAGTAACTATTATTTAGACAAGAAAAAAAAAAGGAAATTTTCATTATAAAGAAAAAGTTACGTTAATAACCGTCACTTGGAAAAAAATTCTAAACTTGTGGAGACAAAAATATTCCACTTCGGAAAATGAGATCAAAGCCTGGGAGAATAGGGAGGATAATATTGTCTTCAAATTCTTAGATTCAAGGGGTTCGATAGTGATTTTCAATTTTTTTATAGTACAATTATTTGAACCTAATACCAATTAACTGATACTAACGGAACCTAACGATCATGGGGACATTGGTACTTGACTTCGAGGACTAGATACGTAATAAACTTAAAAATGAAAGAGACAAAGTGACAATCCATGTAAAATGCAGGACTGCAAAGTAGGTCTGCCCGCAGATCGGTTTAGTTTTCAATCCAATCTGCTCGCAGTGGGTTATCGCTTTTTTCATCCATCAACTGTCCGTAGCATTGTTAGGTTGGTTTGGTTTGGATGCAGCTTCGGCAGAATGGTTTCAACGGTTTAAGCTGATTTGAGCATGCAATTTATTTTTTTTATATACACCAAAAAATTGAAAAATAAAGTTCCAAAATTTCAAGTCCAATTAAATCTGCCACAAATTCAAACAAGTCTAAATTAACATTACTTATAATTAAGTTACATTCATCCACCCAATGTCTAAAGATAAACTATTAGATATCAATAACACTCGGACTTGGAGTTGGACTAGAACATAAACTTGATTCAGATTCTAATGTACCAAAAAAATAGAGAAGATTATGAACATTTTTAACATAAAACATAAAACCATCCTAGAATACATGTTTTTTACTTTATTACCTGTGAAATTTTGTTCAAATTACTCAACATCATCCATAAGCTTTGGAAGAGAAATAGGAACATTGCGGATTGGGCGGAACTGAACCAAACCGGATCTGTGAGAATTAGTATTTTTTGATCCGTATCCGTCCGTAGCATACCTCAGTTTGGTTTGATGCGGATTGACCGGTTCAGTTCATCCATTGGTGTTTATGAACAATTAGCTCAATCTTTGACAAATGATTGTGTGCGGGCGTGCCAAAAAAGAATAGAAATTATTCTTTTCAGATTAACTCAAAAATAGCTAACTTAATCAGGCAATTAAATTGACACACTTCAATCAGAGAAATTAGAAAAGATAACTGAATATAAGCAAGCTTGAATTCAATCGAAAGCAAGCTTATATACGATTACTCTTAGGATTTCAGCAAGAAAAAGACAGAACAATGTAAGATAACTTGAATTTAATCAAAAACAAACTTACATCAAATAAGTCTTTAAACTTGCAAAATGTTAAGCTACAACTACTTTAACTACAACTACTTTGAACTAATTCCTAAGTCCTAAAATTACTCTAGATCTTTGAATAACCATTTTGTATGGAATGTTAGATGATGATTCGTCGGGGGTTCTTCTTCAGTTGCTTCTTCTATTTATAGGCAATGGGGTTTGCCCATAATTCTTGTTCTCCACGTTTTCTTTGAGCGCCCAAGTCTTCTTTCAAATTTGATTTGAAATGCCTTGATTCCCTCCAAGAATAGTTGTAACTGTCTTCGAACTGCTTGTTAACTTGGTCTTCTTAGAGCATCCGCAATGTAATAATCAAAACTAAAAGGTTGCTAAAGTTAGCAATGTTTGCTCAAAAAAGTGCTCACATTGTAATAACCAAACTTAGCAATCTCTTAGCAACTCATCAAATTTTGGTCTTTGAATAATCAAAACTAACAACTTTTTGCCAATAATCAAATCTAATGATCTCCACATTTTCTCAATCAAATACACTCATCATTCAACAAAACATTCTCTCTCTCAACAATGTTTTCAAAAAATAACTTTTAAAAACTATTTTTTTAGATTTTTTTTTAAAAAACTGTTATTTTGAAAAACAGTTTTTTTTTTTTTAAAAAAAACTGTTTTCAAAAACCGTTTTTACACAAAAAAAATTGTTTTATTTTTGAAAAAACTAGTAATTATTTTCACTAAACTCTTTTTTTTTCAAAAAAAACTATTCAAATTATTATCACAATTCTAATTCTGATTCCATAGTTTTTTTTTTTTTATATTATTCTAATTCCATAGTTTGAGATGATTGAGAATGGTGATTTTCCATAGAAGAAAGAAAGAAGAATAAATAAGCGAGAATGGTAGTAGGCATGAAAGAATTGGTGGGGACGGGAAATAATTGGAGGGACAAACCAGCAGGAATTTTTTTTCGGATGAAATGAAGGGTAAAAGTTTGGAGGGAAGGAATAGTTGGCAGTGGACCCATTGATTTTGATTATGGGTACAAAATGAACAATATGAAACTTCACATTGCTAATTTTAACAACCCTCTAAATGAATAATCAAAAGCTGACGTGGCAAGTTTTGATTATTCATTTTTGAGTGTTCCATTGCGGATGCTCTTAGTAAACTCTTCCACTTTCCACGTTTGTTGCTATTAGTCATGACTAAATAGGTGGATCATGGGCTCCTATTCTTATACGGCATGGATTAGTGCTTCGAAATGAGTTGCTCAAATGGATGTAAATAAATATAACTGATTCTCCTCATAAAACGTCTCTAAATGACACCGTTCGATGATTAATGAGTTAATCAACTGTTATACTTAATCCTCCTCTTGACATCTATCATTAATTACTTTGGTTTTTGTTTCATGACTAAACGTGGTCGTTCCCAATCTAAACGATGCCGTATGGTACTAAAATAACATTATAATTAAACTCTTCAATCTCATGTATCTCATGTGTAATTATAACGTGCTTTGATTGATCCGTACACTATATAGTGCCACGTGTAATTTTCTTATTGGATAGTATATTTTTGGAGGTAAACAGTTGGACAGCCCTACTGCAAAGTATACTTTGCCTCGTGCCCTTTTGAGTTTTGGCTTTCTAGAAATATATACCATGTCACTAAATATATAAATTCCCCATAAAATGGTGGAAATCTATTTATCTTTGGGGCTTGTTTGGTATCCTTAATTATTTATTCATTTTATTTATCCTTCAATTATATAACGCTATTTTTTTAATCAACCTTCCGCTCCCTTTGTTCAAATAAAAATCTATTTATTTACCTTCTAATCTTCTACTATTGTAAATTAAAAATGAATAAATCGCCAATAATTAATCAGAAACTCTACCAGCAACTAAAGACACAATAATTAGATTTAAGTGATCGAAATTAACAACTAAAATGTCTTCCTCATTTATACACTACCTCGCATGTATGTACAAGTCCAAGCCATGGTACATTTTTGTTCTATTGTTGGGGGAGGGTAAAACTCATAAATCTCTTTTGAAATTCGCTACACTTTTTATCGTGATTTGGGTTTTTTTCTACTCTAGCATGCCACTTGCCTTTTTTTTTTTTAAGCTCTTTACCAGTCACTCTAAAATTACCACTACAACACGAAAGGACTATGGCAAAGAAATATGGTGAGAAAAATGGATTTCATCGCTAAAAGTACATTATTTGTGAGAAAATTCAATTTCGTCGCCTTTTTTAGCGAGGAAACAAATTTCCTCGCCAAAGGGCATTTTCTAGCAAGGAAAAACAGATTTCCTCACCAAAAGACCATTTTTAGCGAGGAAAAACAAATTTCTTCGCCAAAGGGCATTTTCTAGCGAGGAAAAATAAATTTTCTCGCCAAAAGATTACATTTGACAATGAAATATTTGGTCACCTTTTTTACAACTCATTAATTTTTGATATATTCTTCATTATTAATTATGTTTTTATGTATTTATAATATCATGATGGTAAAGACATAATAAACTGCATAGTTCAATACCATCATCAAATTTATTAAAATAAAAAGGTGATAAATGGGAAAAAACTATTTTGTGACTTTTCTTATTCTAATTAGTAATGAATGATATATTTCACAAATTCTATGCATTCACTTTTTTCATTTTAAATTAATTGTTAACAATGCCAGTTTATTCAAATTGTCATAAAATTTATTGTTTCAATAAATTTTTTTTAAAGACACGTTGAAAATATGTGTTATCTCATAGTAGTTGAGTGTCTTGAAGTGTAGACATTGATGATTTATCCCATAGTAATGAAAAACTCAACAAAAGACCAAGTTAAAAACATCTTGAAGTGATGTCGTATTGAAAATATCTCGAAGTTAGATTACTGCAAATCTATTTTCAAAACATTGAGATTACCTCTCTAAAGAATAAACAGAACAAATGTTACTTCCTCCGTCCCAATTTAATTGTCCCCCCTCCATTCAAATTTAATTGTCCCTCGTTCTATTCTAACTGACTAAAAAACGAGTAATATGTTTAAATTCATAATGAATTTCATGTCGAATATTGATCTTGTTTGATAAATCTCGATTAGTTCTATAATACAATATTTTCAAAATCATAGAAAACATTATAAATTACAATATATAATCAGTTGAAAAATGGCTTGAACTCCCAAAAAAGACAATTAAATTGGGACGGATGGAGTATTTTCAAAAGTAATTGAGTAATTATTGTTATGACTTACACCAGAAAATGTTATAATATGCATAATTTTAAACTAGCTCAAACAAGTTTAGGTCTACAAAGGAAGTAGCATTGCAGAGAATTATAATTAATGTGAAATAAACAAATTTAGAGAGCCACGAAAACTAAAAAAGGATATATATATATATATATATATATATATATATATATAGGGGCTGGTTCCATGGACATCAATTTTGACACAACTTTTGCCACTTCATCTCAACCCTTGAAATGGAGGGCTGAGATTAAACCTTAAAAGAGGATATTGTACTCAATAATTCTCCCCCTCTCTTCTCTCTCTCTCTCTCTCTCTCTCTCTCTCTCTCTCTCTC
>BPLS01000550.1:249756-315387 GCA_019656275.1 Rhododendron kiyosumense
ACGTTTGTCCATTTTGAAATGCAATTTTTTTGTGGCTCAACGTACAAAAAATGCATACACTACACCTAAACAATATTCCATCTATACTGCTCGATTTTGACGTGTTAAAAATTTTTAACCAAAGTTTAAATTGGGACCCACTAGATAGTTGCAAAACATAGCTGGACCCATAGCATTGTTTGGCTAAAAAAGCTAAGTGGCTTATTTTTTTGTCCTTATTCAAATTTTTTTCGCATTTATTAGTTTTTCGTCAATTTTTGGGGGATTATTGCTTTATCGTGACGAGAGGAATCTAAAAAGTTAAAAATTACGATCGAAACATAATTTTTTTAAATAAAGACAAAAATAAGCCAATAAGCCAATTTTTTCATTTTTATTAAAAAAATTAGATTTCGATCATAATTTTTTACTTTTTAGATTCTTTTACGAAGCAATAATCTACAAAAAAAAATTGACGAAAAACTAACAAATGCGAAAAAAATTTGAATAAAGATAAAAAAATAAGCCACTTGGCTTATTTAGCCCAACAACCCTTAGGACCCGTTCCAGAAACGAAATAAGAACTTATTTTTTGTGTAATAAGAAGGTTTGTTCCTGAAAAGATTGAACAATTACTTATTTTTTGAGAAGACAATTTCAAGCTTAAATATCACGTGCTTACGCAAATAATTTTTCTATCAATATAGATCTTATTTGATAGATTTCATTGAGATCTTTAATACGGTGCAAAAAAGATTGAAAAATTATTTCTCATTTACGTTATTTTTGAGTTTGAAAATGTGAAATAAGCTGCTTATTTGAATTTTGTGGAACAAACCTTCTTATTTTTCTTTGAGAAGTGGCAAAATAAGTACTTATTTGTTAAGAAGGTTTCTGGAACGGAGCCTAATGCCTCTTTCATTTCTCCCTGTGGAAGAGCATCCATTTCATGACATGGCTTCGGTGAATTGGACATCCGGACACAATGGTGAAATTACGTTTGGGATTTGAGTTGGAATGTCCAGATTACCCTTCTTTTGGTGCCAAAACCACTTTGGGGGCACCAAAACCATTCTTGGGGTTATTGCTGTTGGGTTTTCCATCCATGAATTGGATGGGAGTTAAGGATTGGATGGGGTGACTGGCGTTTTGAAAGTTAGAGGGGAAAGTCGCTTCAATTGGTAGTTGGAGGGGGAAGTAACTAAAATTAGAATAGTTGGAGGGGAAGTACATATTTAACCCTAGATTATTGTGTTTGGACTAACTTATTTTTGTTTGTTAGATTATTGGATTATTTTGCTCCAAACAACCATGTTGTGTCAAGAGAGAAAGTCATGGTACATCACGTAGCAGTACTCCAAACTCTTTTACATCACTCATTTGTATGGGTTTCACAAAATTTGTGACGAAAATAATACAAATGCGTGGTGCAAAAAAAATTTGAAGTATCACGTAACGGTAGCACATAAGCATTGAATAATTTTTCCTATTGCCTTGAGATAGATACGTATCTATTGCCTGGAGATATTATTACACCGCGCAGAGGCTATACCGCATCACCCTCTCTCTCTCTCTCTCTCTCTCTCTCTCTCTCGTCTGTGAGAGAGAAATAGACATTGAAACAGAAATAGAGGGGAGAACCAAAGGTCGGAGCACATAAGCACACCCTTCTGGGTGAAATACAGTTGAAGAGAGTAGACCCCCCAAAAATGGTGGGTATTTTTTCTAGATTTTCTGTCTACAGAAACGGTCACCGACGAACCCAAAATGCACTTGTAAGCCCCTCTCTCTCTCTCTCTCTCTCTCTCTCTCTCTCTCTCTCTCTCTCTATGCTTCCCTTTTGAATTCTTCATAGCCGTACGCTTCTTGGAATGATTGATCTGTTTCTTTGATCTGGGTTCCTATCGTCGTGTTATCTCTTTTCTTCTTTTTTTTTTGCCTACCGGTTTTTGTTTCTTCAACTGAAAGTAAGACTTTTGTGGTTATGTATATCAGTTTATGTGATGGAGATGGTTATGTATATGTATATGTATATTTGTGGTTACTTTTATGAATGTAGATGGGAAATATCAACTCTAATCTTCCTGTATGTTTTAATTCTCGGTTTGGATTTTGTGCTGTTTGAGGGAGTAATAAGACTTGTTTTGACCTTTTCATTCGGCTCTAGTTTGGTGATAACGCGATTTGGGCTCCTGTATCAATAATTTCTTGCACTGAGAGTTTTATGATGGTGTTAGTTCAGTAATTAAACTAATTTTCCTGGTCTTTGACCATTTTCTCTGGGTGCTAGGTCAACGAAATGCTTATTCCCTTATTGCTACCCTCCTCATATTAATTTCAATCCAAACTTAATCAAGTAGGCACATTGAGATTTTTTTTGAACAACAAAAAAAATTCATTAATCTTGAAATTGTTACGAGACTAATAGAAACAAGGAAATGACATCATGCTCGAGAACATTCATCTACCCAATCCGAGACCCAATCCCTACGTTTTGGCAAGAAGCCAAAACAAGGACACC
The DNA here is from genome assembly GCA_019656275.1 of Rhododendron kiyosumense. Taxonomy (NCBI): domain Eukaryota; kingdom Viridiplantae; phylum Streptophyta; class Magnoliopsida; order Ericales; family Ericaceae; genus Rhododendron; species Rhododendron kiyosumense. The sequence goes on from BPLS01000550.1 coordinate 252,257, forward strand.
CATTGGGCCGAAACCCACCTAAAAGGCAGAAGCCCAAACACTCTAAAGTAGGCACCTTGAGATAGATACAAATAAAAATGCATGATGTAAGAATAGTGGAGGTATGGGACTTGGTGGTTAGTTGTTGTATTTGGTCATGTTCACGTATTTTGTCTTTTTATTTTTGCACAGGATCAGGGCGAAGTACTGCCCCCTAATTCTGAGGCTGCAGAAGCCACTACAGTTACAGCTGCGCCACATGGTATCGAAGTTGCGGTTGAATTTAAGCCAGTTGAGTGCCCAACGGAGCCTCTTGACACTGATCGTCCGATTCAGTGCCCACTGCCTGAACCTTCGATTCGTAACGTAGGTTAACTTGCTTTTATTTATGTTTGCTCCCTGCCTGAACCTTCAATTTTTAACGTGAGTTAACTGGTTTTTAAACTTGGAGTAGTACATATACACCTGGATATATCTTTATGGGTGTTTGTGTATTTAGAAGGAGATGCCTTGGAACACATAGGATATGCAGCTTAGCTGTCCTGTCTTTTGAGCTTTTACTGTTATGCATTTCAGCTTCATACTCGGAGCTGCAGGAGCAGGATGTTGATTGTAGAACTAGAAAGTTATCCCATCCCATTACTTGTCTTCGCTGATTGTGATTTCGATGCTGTGCCCAATGTTACTTAAAGTTCATACAGAATGGACCATGAGGACCATTTTAGATGAAGTATGTGCTGGTTAGGATTAATCATGGTTCAACTACATGTGGGGATCAACATGTGATATATGCTTCATGCTTGAGGCTTTAAATAGGAATATAGGATGAAACACACTTCCATGTTCAAGGAACGCGGACGAGAACCGGTGCTTTTTAGACAACATGAAAGAATGTTCCAACAGAATGAACTCATTGAGGTGCCAAGCTAGTATTGCCTTGTAGAGGACTTATTATACTTGATGCAATTTCATACACGAAAACAATGGAAGTATAATAAATGAAGGGAACCTGACTCAGAGGTTCCTGTAGTTTGGCAAAATTCTACCTTAAAACTTTGGTTATAGTATCTAGAATTTTGGTTGGAGCTTTGTTTGTTTTTTTCTTGTGCTCACTCTAGGAATCAAGTAGTGAGACTCGACAACGCCTTAATTTCTAGTTTAGGTTTCCCATAGAACGTCAATTCTACTCGGACATTTTATTTATTTACATTATCAAAAAAATGATGTACGGAAGTTTGAGTTCCCATTATGCATATCAAGGATTTTTTTCATTTGTTTAGCTATGAAACACTTTTTTTCGTGAAGTGGACAAGTATGGTTTAAACCTGATAGCACTGCTTATTTTTTGAACAATGAATTTGATAGTTTCCTCCTAGCATGTGGTCATTATTTTGGAACTTGAATGGAGCTAAAGGCAACACATTAGGTGACAATTTGAGAATTTTCCGATGAGCTATTGATACTTAAAGTTCCTTTGATTCAGTAATGAAGCTCGTTGGTATAGTTTCTCCATAGCAACCTGGTGTCATGGGTTTGAAACATGGAAGCAGCCTGATAAGATAGCACTCATCTGACCCTCCAAAAGACTACAGTGATGAGAGCCTTGTGAACTAGGTTTACTTTCTTAGTTCATTGGTACATGTGGAGTTGTATTATCCTTACAGCCCCTCAAATGACTGTTAAAGCCTTAAAGGGAGAATTGGAAGGGAACGTCACTCAGAAAAATAGAGAAACTCACAGGTGCATTTAGAAAGAAAGATAGTGATAGCAGAGAAAAGATAATGGATATCAAGTTTTGCTCCATTGGCCAATTGGAGCTCTACCATTATTATTTCTGTCAAATTCTTCATTTGCTTGCCTAATAAATACTAGTTGAGAGTATTGAGACAAGTTCAAAGTATGCTGGAGGTTTGACATGTCCTTATAAATATAATGCTGGCCATTCCATTTTGGAGGAGGAGAAAAGAGAACAACAGAACGAAATGGGGGAAAAAAGCAGAACAGAATGAAGAAAATTGGAACAATCAGTACTACTGGATACACTCTGGATTTAGGTGTTATGAACTTTTTGGAGATACAATACCAAATTGATGGTGGAAACTTGCGTGGGAATTCTCGGCTAAAACAGCTTGGGATGCAATGTGGTTGGTTCATGTTGCGGTGCCTTCAAGCAATGTGATCTGGTTCAAGGAAAATGTTTCGAGGTGGGCTTCTATTCAATGGCTATGCTTTCAATGCAAGCATGCTAGATTGGATAGGGTGATTGAAGGTGGGGCATTGCTTCTGATCGTGCTTGCATACTGTGTAATGTTAGGACTGAATCGTATAGGGCTTGTTCTTTGAGTATGGTTTCTCACAGCATAGTTGTATGTATTTGCTGGTAAAAAAGAGAATTTATTTAAGAGGTCCTATGAATCTGGTGGGTCAAATAGATTGGGCTGTCCAAATTTGTAACAAATCTTTCAGGGCTTCAATTTTCAAGTTCTCTTAAGCTGCTACCTTATGCCATTACCGGATGGAAAAGGATTTGAGAATTTACCAGTACAAAGCTCTGGACTGCTATCTCTAAATATTGGTAATGATGTCAGACCTAAAATAAGTTCTTGGATCAAATGCAAATTCTGTTCATAGGTAGCTTTGCTTGTCTTGGAATCTCTTCCATGATTTTGCAGTACTCAGTATTTGTATGAGTCTCTGATATCTCGTGTACTTCCAAGGGGGCGCATCTTGTTTTCAGCTCACTATGGTTAGATTCTTCTTACCTAGGTATAGTGGATCGCTGCTTCCAGGCTCCTTGAGCCTTGGTTATGTTCCTTTTTGGTGCCTGGGGTGGGCTCCATTGTATTTTCAAACTTTGTTTTGTTAGATGGAAATTATGTACTCAATAAAAAATAATTAAACTGCGTTCTTCGACATCCTAACGTTTATTTCATTTTCTTCAAATTAAAGGACGGACGAATATGGAAGGAGCGAACATCTGCTGGGGTGCGGAGAAGGCCAGATTTGCCCGTAATGCAGGAGGAGACTGGGACCCCCACAGAATCAGAGGCCATGGGGAATGAAGAAGTAAAAAGGCCACCATCCAACCGCATGATCCTACCATCTATCAGTGCCCCTGAACGTACCCTCCTTAAACTGCTTGAAGAATGAAATGCATCTGGGAAGTAAAAAGGCCACCATCCAACCACATGATCCTACCATCTATCAGTGCCCCTGAACGTACCCTCCTTAAACTGCTTGAAGAATGAAATGCATCTGGGATCTGAAATCACTTGGTACTGGTGCAAATTCAAAACCTTTTTTCTTTCACTGTTTTCTCGTTGTAATTGTTGTAAAAGCTACAATGTACAATGCTTTCCCTCTCTGGCTGTCTCTCTTTTCGATCAATTTCTGGGAAGATTTATTTCTGAATGAACGCTTGTCGAGTCGGAGATTGTGTATGTATATCAACAGATGAGAAAGGAGATCAGTACATATCTTTACTTGAATAGGAAAATACACACTCTTTTAACATTATTCCTTCCAATCATTCACGGACTATGAAATTGTAGATAGAGCTTTAGTTTAGTCAAATGGGCATTATTGTACTATACATAAGAGCACTCCAACACAAGTGAGAACTAACACCAGAACACGATGATGCAGAATGTTAAACCGGTAATTCACGAACTTGGAACAGATGCTCAACCTTAGGATTGATAAATTGTTTCCGAGGCCCACGAAAGCTTCCATGATTCATCCACAGCTTCCTCTGCCACATCCTGCGGGATTCTCGTACATGCTTTTTGCCAACATGAGTACCAGCAGCAGAAGCTGAATGGAGCAATGCTGAAGAGAGGAAAATGAAGAGCAGAAGAGCAACTGAAGTGAAGAAGATCCTCAACTGCACCATTGTGATATTCTGTTTTGGTGGTTTATTGCAAGGACTTGGGAGTTTGGTGCTAATAAAGAGACTTTGCTTTGCTTAGAAGTCACTTGGGGAATCATTTTATCTCACTCCATACATTGGTTCTGGGCCCTTTGGTGGGGTTGGTTAGTGTGTGTAGTGGTAATGATTTTGTTGTGGTTGTTGAAATGAATAAATTGATTAATTGTATATAGTGTGCATAGGTATGAATTATGAGTATGACAGCCAGTTGCCAGTGATAGCGCTCACATGTGCCTAGAAAGTATTCCGGGGAAGCTTCCGCCCACATTACCATTCAATATTTTCTGACCCACGATTGCCTTGACTACTTGGGCATTAGGCCCAATGTGAATAGGATCGCTCAACCATGCTTTAATAGTTGAAGAAAATCAAAATTGGTCAAAAAGAAAATGTTATTTTGGAATTTTATCAACAATTTACTTGTGTTAGAAATTTGTTCGGTGCTTCATTAGGCCTTAAACGAAACAATTTGCGTAGACATCGGAATTACTCATTTAGATCCCATCACAAATATATAAGGTCTAAAAATCACTTTTTATTTTCTGTCTTTAATTAGAACAATCAAACCAACTTTTTTTTTTCCTTTTTTTTTTTTTTTCCAGCTTTTAGAGCATTGGCTTGAGATGAGAGCGGGATTTCAATATTGGGTGAACGAATTTACATACAATGAAAATTTGACTCCAAACATGTGATCTTGGGTGGGCAAACCTCTATAAATTTAATTTTTTTGGAAATAGTTGTATCATAGTAGTGAAGATTTTTTGAAACTTGGGGTAGGCAATTGCCCGGACTCAGCCGTTTCTCAGTCCGTCCTTAGCTTTGGCAACCATCTCCCTAACATGCATACCGAGAAAAGGTTTTTTGTTTTTTGTGGTCCGAACTTCATTTAATAAATTCATATGGCATCTACATGATTTCCATCCACATAAAGAGATACGAGAAACTTGTCAATCTAGAAAACTAAGGATAAACAATGCGCCCAAAAGGCAAACTAATGTCCTAATTACGAACAAAGCTCCCAACACATTATTGGGACCCCCCAACGACCAGCATAGTGAGGTCAAACAGTGAGTCGCCTAAAGAAGGCAAGCGTCCCGAATCAGAGGCAACAACCAACGCGGATGGAAATCAAACAGGCTGCCAAACAAGAAGGCAAGGAAATCGAGAAAAGGATTACTCAACACAATGTGAAACGAGTAGAAGAGCATTGTGCGGTTTTTCGTGTGTGTGAAGCTCACAATCTATGCGTCTTTTTTTATATTTGACTTTGGACTTGTCCTTTAAATTAGGGTCGACTGATTGAGAGGAAGCAGCACACCTTTACTAGTAGTGGTAATTGCTATCTGTATTTCATTTGGCCAATTATTGGTAATTCCAGATTATCATGTGGTATTCTCCATAAATAAAATATCGCAATTACACAAAGTGGATTACTCCTTGTCTTTAAACCAGTCTATAAAAATAAATGATATTGTATTTATCGCATACTTTGTCGCAACGTAAATGGTTGGGAGTACCACGTAGGCACCGCCACGCGATATTCTGGGAACGTTGAATAATTATTCATTTCATTTCACTCTTATAGTCTTATGTAATCTTCTTCTTCTTCTTTTATGATTATCACCCTTTAAAGTTGGACATAAGTAAGATAATGTACGTGAACACATGCCCGGATGGGAGCACGAGCACACGTGCTAGAAAATTAAAATTCACAATAGTCAGACCAAGAATTGAGATTCGGAGCGGAGGAGCGAAGGACACTATTGAAGGATTATGTGACTAAAATTTCAACCATTTTTATAAGGTGATATTGCTATAAATCTACACATATAGTAATAGCAGGGATTTCAGGGGGGGGGGAAAAGTTACTACAATTGTTAGCTGAATTCCAACCGTGTAACTGTGTAAGGTAAGTTTATTAGCAATAATGAAATGGGGCCCACTACGATAAATAATACAATAACACATAGATCATTATTTGTATACTCAAAAATTGTTGAAAATATAAATTGGTACTTGAATTTTGACTGCATGAACGCAAAATACTACTCCATCCGTTCTATATTGAGAGTCTCACTTTTTCTCTTTTATCATTTTTCAAATCAAAAAATCAACTTTTTCGGTGCATTATTTTTCAAATATTTTCGCACCATATTAAAGATCTCGATTAGTACTTTAATTTGGTGCGAAAAAATTTAAAAAATTATACATGGAAGTAGTTGATTTTTTTATTTAAAAAACGGCACAACTTTTTATGGTGGACTGTCAATTTGAACGGAGGGAGTAGTATTAAATATGCTTAGCGTCGACGATGAAAGTCTCTTATGACAAACAGAGAGTCCAAAGAATCTGACATCCGATTGCAACACCCACTGTAGCTCTGTCCACGAATTGCATTCCCGCCGCCATTCTGTACTCCCAACTCTGAAGGTAGTACTTTCTTTCGTACCTTACCCCAATCGTACCCATTTCTCTCGTTTTCCTCGCCTACTTTTGATTCTTTTTTAATTGTCGTGTTTTAAAGGTTCCGATCGTTGTCAAAACTGGTAATCTGATATGCGTCTCTTTCGATCGACTGATCGATTGATGATTCAGGGCAGCCCCATTGTCGGTAAATCGTTCCTATTTCTTGTTCTTGTTATTGGGTAATCTGGAATTAAAGGCTCTATTTGGCTTAGACTTGGATTTCAAATGAAGGGATATGTGACAATCTTCATATAAGAATCATCAATTGCCTTTGGATGGAGAGCTTTCATGAGAAAAGAAAGGAAACGATAATGGTTTCTCATCAAATCACTAATTTGAATTGAGCATTTTGGTGATAAATGGAGAGAAAAGTGGAAAAAAATTAAAAATTTTGATTGGCCCTTCTCCGTTCTCACCCAATCTCACAAAAAATGGTGAGATTTTGTGAGAAATGACTCTCCTTTCTTATCTTATCATTTCTCACCATCCAAAGGGGGTGGTCTAAGACTGAACTTGAGTCTTGAGAGTCTCGGAGTTTAATCATTATGCATTTGGTACCTACAGAAAGACAGGAGTGGTTATTCTTCTTGTGATGAAATCGAACATCAAATCTATGAAATCCACATCTATCAAAACGGAGCCTAAGGATTTTTCTAAATGAGAGCTATTTTATCATGTAGTGTGTTGATTGTGATAACTTTGTGTTGCGTTGCATTGCTGTTGTGCACTGGTGGTTTGTGATTCTCCTATATGTGTGTTGTACATGACTCGCCCAGCAATTTGATGTGGATGTTTATAAATGGGATTTGGTTCCTTTTCATTTTTTTTTGAGCTACTGATCAGGGATGGCGATAATACATTCTTGTACTTGCAAATTGGAACTTAGTTATATTATTTCAAGAAAATGGTTAAAACATAATGGAAAGAGCATAAATTTGTTGATTGTCTGCCCTGATGAAGATCAAGCTGAGACCTAGCTACCTAGAAAGTCAAATTACGAAATTATAAGACGTTGGAATTAATAACCTTGGCAATCTCTTCATGCCAAGATAATGATAACTGTAAAAGGAACATATATAAGCATATGTTGACTCCTAGCATTCTAATACACTTGTATCTAAGGCTGATAAACAAACCAAGTTACTTGAGTTTGATTTTGTGTTCGATTGATAAAGCTCGTGTTCTCACGCAAGCAAACAAAACTTGAATATTTTCCAAAATAAGTTAAGTTTTTAAACTAAGTTCGAACAAGATATTACTCAACTCACCCAACTTGTGATGTCTTAAAAAAATCAAAATACTAGAGATCGTCTGAGGTCGGATTGCGTGATAAACAAGCTAAGCATGAATACATTTATTAAGCTCGATAACTTTTTCAAAACAAACTTGAACAATGTAGCAATCAGATACCCGTATCAACTCTGTTGAGGCATTAGTGATTGTGCCAGAGAGAGAGAGAGAGAGAGAGAGCTACATGTACTACAATAACATGTTTTATTTATATCACGTCCACAAATCCAAATTTCAGGCTTACACTGTGTTATTATTTCTTACCTCTATGAAGTTCACAAATAGCCATATAAACCACACAAAACAAACAAAAAAACATGTGTTTATCAACCAACCACACCATTATTCAGGACTCCAGATAATTAAAGATAGTTTCTAGGCGCCACCACTCGCGGCAGTTTGAAAAGCTCTCTGGAAAACAAGCGGGGGCTGGCCGCCACTAAGCTGCAACTTCCCATTGATCTGCTAAAAGAATAACGTCGGTCATTGCACTAGCATAACCACGTAACATAATCCCATTGGAAGTTAAATAAGTAGATGCGATATTTTAATCACCCACCACATAATATGGGACACCTGTGATATGCTCTGGGAGTACTTCTCAAGCTCCTCATTAACCTTCAACAGTTCAAAACGAGCAAGTTCAATCAGGGGGAAAAAACAAACCAGAAAAGGGTTCTTTTTACTTTTGGCAGCAGGGGAGAAAAACTTGTGGTATGGTTTCAGATGGAATTTGTGTTTAGAGGTTTTGATAGATTTTCCTGAGTTTGTTTGAAGACCGAAGAACAAACAAGAAAAAGACCAATGCAGTGCTCCATTTGGCCTCAACACAATTACAGATTAACTGGCGCTACTGAGACACCCACCACTGCATCTCTCTCTCTCTCTCTCTCTCTCTCTCTCTCTCTCTCTCTCTCTCTCTCTCTCTCTATAAAATCAGCAAAAAGCACACATTAACTAGAAAAAGAACGAATACAAGCAGAGCATATGGACTATTATGATAACAACAATTGCCAAGGATGCTCAACGCTATAGTAGAACGTACAATCCCTGACAAGTAAATGCTTTTGGAAGCCCGAAAACAAGCTGGTAAGATACCAACAACCACCAAGACAGAGAAAGAAAGACCAGAAGCTGCAGAACAAGAGAACAACCCAAAGCTGCAGCAAACCAGTTGCAAAAAACTGCATCAAACCAGTTGGTGCAGCTATCAGTTGCAAACCACTACAGCAACCAGTTGCCCAAAAAAAACTGCAGCAATCAGAAATATTAAAGCCCAAAAACAAGCCCAGCCCAGAAAAACAGGCCAACCCATGCAACAAAGGGCCAAGCCAACTCCCTAGGAACACATTCCAAAACTTGCTAGTTTTGAAATTAGAATTTTCCATAAATCTAGTCAAACACTCGGATTGATGCTATCCCAAAAAAAGACATTAGTACATACAACGAACCATACACCCACCCAAAATGGTCAAAATCGGTGATACAACACATAACATGGAGAAACAAAAAAACTAAATGGAAATCAATAAATTATTCCCAACTTTCTCATCTGCTTCGCACCCGATGATGACTATCATGCAGAAGGGCCTCGCCTCTTTCTCAATCAAAAATCAAATTCCAAGCACCCATGATGTCAGGCAGACATAGATGTCCTTTGAATTAGATAGCCAGACACTGCAACAGGGAAAAACTCATCTTATACTCATTTTAATATCCACGTTCACCCCCCACCCCACACACACGCACACACAGAGAGCTACTACCTGTTCATAATCAATCATCCAGGTAATAATAGGATCCGGCAGATTTTTGCTCCCTGTCCTTGGTAGATTCCAGTTTGTTGATTCTCGGGCGATAATTTGTTGGGTCCCGCCTAAATGTGATGTTCAAATGCTAACAGAAAAACAAAACAGAATGCCGGCATGAGGAAATTGGTAAATAGGAGATGACCAAAACAATTGCAAGCACAAAAATCTGTCACCTAACGGTGAACAGAGTTAATTTTCTCCAGTTTCAAGTGGATTACCAGATGAGTGATATTCATATTGCACTAACCCTTTTAATCTATCTTTTCTTCCAGCATAACAATTAGATTGGAAAGAGAGACAATAATTTCCCAAAAAAACACTAAATAACCACTTACAGATAAGAAAAGATTCATCCCGGTCAAGAGTGATTGAGGCGCATTTGCAGTACAATCTACTGATGCCTGCCCCTCGTACACAATGACCCTATCTGCCAGATAAGTTGCCATAATAAAATCGTGCTCCACCACAAATGCAGTCTTCTTCGCATGGAGGATGAATCTCTTTATAACTTTTGAGGCAACAATACGCTGCTCAGAGTCAAGATATGCACTAGGTTCGTCGATCAGATAAATGTCCGCAGGCTGCAACATACTCGACTCACGTCATATGTCAGATATTAATGTAAGCAGACAGAAAACCCCACAAGGAATCCAAAAGAAAACCATGCTCACAAGCCAAGGAAAACACAGGCTCCATAGCCAAATAAATGGCCCTGAATCTTTTTATAAGTCCTAATGCCTTTTAATCTATAACTAGGAACTACCCCACAAAGCTTTTGTCACGTGACGGTTGTCAAGACAATGAAACGTGTGCTTCTGTCACTGGATGCTGGGGTTCTGCACTGAAGGGTAGGAGTTCTAGTTTAAATTCCTGGTTTCGGGACAGCAGCCTCTGGTTTTGCCTTTAAGACGGCAATGTTTAGCATGCCGAAGAAATTGTGTGCTTCTATTGTAAAAGGGTTTACGGGATATGACTGGGTACACTGCTGACTATTTGGAAACTCCGACCCTCTACAATGGTCCCTGGGAGTCCTAATGGCATTGGCTGGATAGTTGGCAACATAACTTTCAAATCGTGAATCAAATAAAAAAATCAGTGGTCCTTTTTTCTGAATTCTGAATTGAATCAAATCTTGAATGCTCAGATTCGCGCACAAAATGTGTCATATGTTAAAATTCATATCTATACCTTCGGATTAGAAAGATGAAAGACTTATCTTTGAAGTAATTATTTTAGGCCTACATCAATGAGAAGCTTGTCCTAAGTGATGAATTGAGAATCACATGTTCTAATAGGGAAGACCCTAGTATTACACAGAATGTGAATTCCATTAATTAGATTCTAGAAGCCCATACAATTCTACTACTCACCTCAAAAGGCTTTCAACACTCAGATCGCCACACTTATTCAAGCATCTGACTTTTTAGCAGAACTTATCGCTAGTGAAGGATGTTGATAAAGTGAATTGATTTTTTGGTGCATTGAACCGAATCGGACGTTTTGTAGCTGTATCATACAGATTTTTTGTGTTCTAGCGATTTGCCTCACCAAAACGAATCGATAGCTCAGTGTGTCTAACAGAACCTTAGGATAAAAGTCGAGAACCGTAGGATATGATTCGCAAACCAGACGATAATAAAGGTTGGGGGTGGATTTCATACTTTTCCCCTGACTTGAAGTCGCAGATCATTGATAATCCTTGTGTTGCGGGCTGTGCGAAGAATTAGTTTTGTTAGGTTAGGTTAGGTTAGGTTTTTCTTCCACCACTCATTAGTGGGAGCTAGACAGATAGAAATCCCAATGGACGGCACGCTTGTAAAGACTTGGGGCATTGCCCCTTGTGATTATGTAATCATGGTTTCTTCTCTCTTTATATAGAGCTAACCCAAGTTCAACCACTAAGAAGCAATTTTTGGGGTGGCTCCTCTAGTGCCTTCTTCACACCAAGGCATAGAGGAGTAATATCTCCATGCAATGAAGGCATAAATCTTGCCCACTGACTAATTTATCACATAGTAGGGTTCAATACTTGCCAAAAGAGCTGGTCCATTAGAACAAAGAACTCGTTGAGAGAGATATGTTGACATATACAAATAAAGAGAAAAATAAACAAGATTACTGCCAAAAGTTATATACTCCGTATTTGGCAGTGCAGCACACTGCAATGAGAAAAAATACCTTTCCAAGGCACAGAGTTAATGCAACTCTTTGCAACTCCCCACCAGAAAGATTCACTACTTCTTGATCCATTAACTGCTCAATCTGAAGAGGCTTCATCACGTCGGACACAAACTGGGGATGCATATAGGAATCACGTATTCTTTGATGTAGCAAGTGCCTAACACTATGTGGAAACTTTGGACTGATCTTTTGGGGCTTGTAGGAGACATTAAACTCAGGTATCTCCACATCAGAATCCTCTATGACATCAGGTTTCAATAAACCAGCCTGCATATTTTGCCAGTTAGACCACATCACAATTTTGGCTATGAATTGAGTAGAAAACCAAAAAAAAAAGAAAGTTTACCAGCATGCGGATGAATGTTGTCTTCCCTGTACCATTCTCACCCAACATTACAATAATTTGAGAATCGGTGAACTCACCCTCCACCACTCGAAGCCTAAAGTTTCCCTGAGTCTTAGTCATCGTCGGGTACCTATAACGTGCATATGTTTCAATCTCCTCAGCACTTTCTTGCGGAGTTTCAGCAACCTGTGGGAATCAAAAACAAGTGAACACTGGGTGCTATATTAAGCACTACACAACCAAGATGTGTCCAATTTACCTTAAAAGTAAGAGATTCATCGCGAAACCGCAGATTTTCTGTGGGGACAAATCCCGCCAAAAATATGTTAATTCCTTCTCTGACAGAAAAAGGAAGGGTAACAACCCCATATGCACCAGGCTTCCCATAAAGACAGCAAATGAAGTCCGACAAGTAATCTAGGACACTGAGGTCATGCTCCACGACGATTACATAACTGAAATTCAAATATAGATTTCTACTTTATACGAGAAAGAAATCTCATAAACATTCAGATCAATCAAAAATCAAGACAACATATACCTGTTAGGCCTTAGCAGAGATCGAACAACTTGGGCAGCTTTAAGCCTCTGTTTTACATCAAGGTAACTCGAGGGTTCATCAAACATGTATATCTCTGCATTCTGTATGGCAACGACAGCAATAGCGAATCTCTGAAGCTCTCCGCCTGACAGATCCCCTACGTTACGATCCAGTACCTGATTCAGTTCAAGATCAACGCAAAGTCGTTCTTTCATCTCTCTTTCATCTTTCTGTTCGAGCACTTGCCCTACATTGCCTTGCACTGCTTTTGGGATGTGATCAACATACTGGGGTTTAATGATCGCCTATGAAACACAATTACATCAGAGGTAGGATACTTAACAAAATGACACCCTCTTGAGCAAGCACGACGAAATGTCAATGTCACATAACTTATATATAAACCCACTCTTCTTTGCATCACAGAAAGTGTTGTGGCTTGTGTCACGAGAAAGTGTATACAAAATAGTTGGAATGAAAGGGAATGGAAAAACCTAGCATTGATTATCGAAACATTTTCCTTCATGTGTATCATTATGTCCACGGTGTTTCCCTACAAATTACCACATAAATCATCTTGTGACATTTTCAAATGGCAGCTTTTCCGAATTCACCAAAATTGACATAAAAAGGTGAACAATACCCTCTTCATCTCTTGACATCTTCTAATGAGCAATCATAATGATGCCATATTTTAATGAGCAATCACAGGATAGATTCACCTCAGCAGAGTGGCTAAGGAATAGATTCTGTTTTAAAATGATTTCGATAATCTTTTTGCATAATATTACATACAAGTTCATAATCAATAAATTATGCATAACCAATCCAGATATCATACTCCATCAAACATTCTATATTTAATCAATAGGTGGAACAGGCAAAGACATGATAAAGACATCCTAACTGAGATAGCACCTTCAAATTATCTTCCAAAATACGAGTGAAATAATTCTGCAACTCAGACCCCCGAAAATATGTCAGGATTTCTTGCCAATCCGGAGGATTCTGCAAAAGAAGCATCCACATGGGTAAAAAATGAACCCAAATAGAGATACCAAAATATGTAAGAGGAGTACCTTGAAACGGCCTAAATTAGGTTTCAGCTTCCCAGCCAAAACTTTAAGGGCAGTCGACTTCCCAATTCCATTTGTGCCAACCAAGCCAAGAACTTGCCCTGGCCTCGGGACTGGTAACCTGTAATTTCAAAATTGCAATTGTATACTTTCTCAAACAGGAAGTAAAAAGAAACCACTACGCAGCATAACTGCACCTACGAACTAACCTGTGTAATTTAAAGGTGTTGGGGCCATAACGGTGAGTTGTGTCTTTATCCAAATCTTTCGGTAGGTTGATAATTTGAATAGCTTCAAATGGGCATTTCTACACAAACCAGTAAAAAAATGGTAAGATGCACTAACTAACAATCCACACTCTGATAAGCTACAGATGTAGACCGAAAATGCTCATTGAAGTCCACAAACCTTGACACAGATACCGCATCCAATGCACAACTCCTCAGAGATGTAAGCAATTTTAGATTGAGGAGTGACCTCAATACACAGTTTACCTGCAAATACAGGTGGACAGTGGTGAACAACACTCTCCTTTTTAAAACCCATAAATTAACCTCATAAGTAGAGTAAAATACTTTATACAAAACATAATTGTAGTGGGCCGAATATCATGGTTTGGCAGAAGGCCGGCACCGATCCCTTTGATCTACCTGTCGATCAAACCCCTGAACGGGCTTATAGGCTCGGCATCAGAGTTCGACCACGGAGGAGCCTGGTCCGACATCTAAGGGTTGTTTGTCCGTCTATCGCAAAGTTTGGCTTGCTGGGTCGGCCCAATGTTCAGCCATGGCCCAGCCCTTCCTGCCAACTCATCCCCATGCTCCTTATCTAGTGTGACGGGTATGACATCATCCGCAACAGTTATGCAACAAAGTAATCATGAGCACACATAGGGGTGACAGCTCACACATGCCTTATCGGTGACGTCAGCTGAGGCGTGTGAGGCACATGCCTAAACTTGGAGCAAGCAAGGACGCTCTATATAAAGGAAGTAAGGCAACCATAAAGAGGTACATCATCTTCTACACTCTAAACCCTAGTACTTTCCCTTCCTTCTCTGCACGTGCTTACTCTCTCGCCAGAGGACCATTCCGGAGTTCCTCTGACTTGGTCTGTAATCGTGCTTGCTTGTGCAGCCTAGGTGAGGGTGAAGGTGCAGCCGGAACAGAGGCTCGAAGGGTTACCTAGCCAGAGATCTAGTCCCACAATATTCAAGATACAAAGCTCCTAGAACCCAGTTCGGCAAGATTATTATAAACCCACAGTAGCAGTCCCACAGATGAAAAAACATCGTAGAAAATCTCTAAATCTGGTTCAAATGGGATACCAAAAAAGATTATTCAACATCCACAATATAAGTTACAATTCACATCAGATGCTTCTAACACTCCACTCTTAGTATGGTCAAACCAGAGAGATCTAAGACAGCCAAACGATGTGTTTTAACAAAAGACAATCAATATTTACTAATAATTAAAGCTAGACCAGCAACGAAGAGTGGATCAATAAGGATGTAAAAGGAGACAACAAAAAGTATAAATTTAAGGATAAATAAACAAAAGGCAACTATAACAAATCGAAAAGAAGACGTTTTTGCTTAGCTTACCGGTTTTGACAACAGGACAGCTCTTTTTGCACTCCTGACGACACTTCTTGGGCTTGCATCGATCGGAGCTGACTATGGCTATGCGCGTTAACCGATCCGACATTTCTCCCTGCCTCTATCGGTATGTACGTGTGTATATATGTTTCTGCGCGATATACAGAATCAGTAGGAAACAAAAAGCCAATCAACAAGCATAGAGCAGTACCCTGAGAAAGGTGGGAGCTTTCGAGAAAAGAGGATTCGTTTCTTCGTGTGGGAGGGAGGAGGGAGGTTAGAGGAACAAGGCGAAGCAAACCCCCACCGCCACAACTAGTAGGGGTGTAAACGAGCCGAATTGAGCCGAACCTTGCCATATTTGGGATCAGTTCGCTAAGGTGTAGGTTAGGCTCGAGTTCGGCTCGGGTTTGATTCGAGCTTGGACAATGGAGCTCGAGTTAGGCCCGTTAAAAATTTTCGAAGCTCGGGCTCGGCTCGTTAGGGAATTCGGCTCGGGAGAAATTTTTCCCAGTCCCAAACGTCATTTGCACCAAAAAAAAACCCTCTCTCCGAAATCTGAACACAAACCCAGAAACCTCAAACATAGAATCAATCCTCACAGAAGCTACAAATCAGAGCTCAAAATCAAATCCAGGCGACAAATTGAAATTGAAACCCACAAAGTCGTCGGAAATCGGAATTGGAAAGACAATAGAGAGAGAGATTAGTGGCTCGGTTCTTCATCAACCGTAGATCGGCCTCGGCCAAGTCCCTCGCCTCATTCCATCCTCGCGAGATGATGGACGACAGCGCCGTCACCGGCGTCGAGGTGCACCCGCGCGGTGAACCGCCGGACTCTGTTTGTTCTGTGAAGAGGAGATGATGCTTGTGTGTGTGTGTGTGTGTGTGTGTGAGAGAGAGAGAGAGAGAGAGAGAGAGAGAGAGAGAGAGAGATTACCAGTGGGAGAGGTGCGGCTGTTGTTAGGGAATGACTGGTGCGGCTATGTTTTGTTATGAACCCTTGTTGAACCAGAACATACGCTATATGCCTAAAATATATATAATACGGAGTACTTTCTAAAACTAATACCTAAATTATATATACACCCTTAAAATAAATAATATTTATAGATAAACCTCTAAAGTATTATTAATTATATTTTAACCCCAAGTCCGAGAGCCTAACCGAGCCATATACTATTAGGCTTAGGTTCGGCTCATTTATGGAACGAGAATAAAATTGAGGTTCAGGTTCAGTTCGTTTAGGAGACGAGTCGAATTCGAACGAGTTTTTACCGAGCCGAACCTCGAACTGTTCGCGAACGGCTCAATTCATTTACAGCTCTAGCCACAAGTGAAGGGAAAGCATGTGACGTTGTGTGGACGCATTAAGTAACTTTCTTCTAGGGTTTTTTTGTTTTGTTTTGTTTTTTCTTGCCAGCTGAGGAGGTGTATTTTTGTATCTTTGATTATTACGGGTCACTCCTTCAAATTCCAACAATTGCATTAATCACTATTTTTATTGTGTTCATGTAATACCTGTTCGCGATATATAAGTATTTTAAACTCATGTTTTAATTGAATTATGTGTTTATAGAGTTAATTCATATATCTAGTATATAACTAAATGTTATTGGTTGGTGCATGCTTTAAGAGGTGTTGTGGATACACCAAATTATTTTCTCAAGATATTTTTGGGGAGGTTAGATATTTCTTCTTCCCTTTCCTTAAGAAAGAAAGACGCCAGGAGGAAGAAGAAGAGAGGAAGAGGAGAATAAAGGAGAAAACCTTGGATTGATTTTCCTAGCTTGAATTGAAGCACAAACTTGGTAAGTTCATGTTTCCTTTACTTGAATTTTAAGTTTTGTTGTTGAACTTCGTGTTTGGATGGTGAATTCACGGGTTGGTGGTTTGGTTGAGGTGGAGTTGGGTTTTGGGTTGAGTTTTTGGTAAACTTATGAACCTAGTCTTGAATCTTTTGATTTTCATGTTTGAAAGTTGCTTTAATTCATGGGGTTTGATGTTCTTGGAGTAGCCCTTGAGTTCTACGAGTTTGAGCATAATTTTATGATGTTTTGTTGAGTTTTGGTTGTGTTTTGAGTCAGGGGAAAGGTTGGGAATCGGAAGGAAAGAAAACTGAATTTTTGCTGAAAACCCAGTTGGTACCTGTACCACTTTTTGGTGGTACCGGTACTGGGAAGGCAGAACTAAAACATTTGTGTCGTTTTTGTGGGTACCTGTATCGAGTTATTGTGGTACGTGTACCTCTTGGGTAATTTTCAGCAACTGTTGTGAAACTTCAGACGATCATATCTTTTTCATCTGGACTCCGTTTTGGACAAATTATACATTGAAATTGATGCACTAAAAACGTACTTTCTAATGGTGATGGTTTCATGACCTAATTCTAATCCTAAAAGAAGTTATGGTCAGAATACGATGAAATGATTATAAGTCGCTATGCAGATTTTGGGGGTTAAGTTGCACTCAAACTTTATGTATGTTTTGGTACACATATAGGTCTTTGAGATGGACATGTTTGTATTGTTGGGCATTGTTAATTCCTAGTTAGCTTTGCAACTCGAGATTAAATATCAGTTTGAATGTCCTAGGGGACGTTTGGTGGCCTTGTTAACCTTTGGGCTTGTGTTAGCATGGTAGGAATGTTATAGGGAGTTATTATATATTTGCTAACTTATTTCAAGGGATAAGTGTGCTAATATGAGTTAGCTCGTGACTAGGTAGCAAGCCGGTCAAATGGGAGGTGCCAAAACTGTAAGTTTGGTGTACCTCGATCGATACAAAGGTGAGTGTGTTTGATATAGTTTTTCCCAACAAGATATTGTTGTAGTGGTAAGTGTATATCCTGCTAGTTGTGGTTTAGCTTTCGATTTGATTATCTTTAATAAGATAACATTGTGGAGGTGATTGTATATCAATGATATCATGCTAATCGAGGTTTGGCTATTGATATGGAAATATGTGGTGGAGATTATATATCAGGCTATATGTTGTTTTAGCTAATGGTATGCATGCTTGTTGTATGTTGATTGTACCCGTGAAAGGATTGTGGAGTGAGTCACGCCATGTCGTATGTCATTCCGTCTAATTAACAGAGGTTGGGAGCATGGTTTGTGGGACACAATGCCTTGGGTGCATGGGAATGTGGCAGACGTGTCACTGCATACTTGGGTGATTTATATTCATGTTGTTGTTTCAGTTATTGTTGTGTAGTTGTTTATTGGATAATACTGCTATGTTTGGAGGGGGTGGTGGTTATAACTATTGTACTCATACGGGTATTTCAGTTATGTTGGTGGTGAGTGTTCGTATTGATATTCCTTCGGGTATTTTATGGTATTACGTTGAACACTTCTATGTCTTGTACACTCTGATTTTCCTTTCTGGATTGCTAGATAGCAAGTGGCTTAGAGCGGATTCACTACCGGTCAACGTGTTGAGGTGTATTCGAGCGTTAGCCTTGAGAGATGTTGATGGTCGAGTTTGGTGTAGGTAGTTGATGAAGAAGTTGATTTATTTAAGTTGTAATTAAGTTGTCGGTAAACATGTTGAAGTATGAAATTTTCTAAAGTATTGTAAATTGAGGTTGTAGTTGGTTGGTCGATACGTTGATTCATTTTATGTTAAGGTGTTAAGTCTTCCGTTGGGTGTTTATTCTGTCAGGTTATGTTGTGTGGTTTGGTCTTCTTTGTGGAATGCCACGTGGTCGCACTGATTCGGACCCACTTTGGGTGCTGTTTGCGGGGCAGGGCATGACAGTTCAACTTTTATTTTTTGCCAATGTAGAACGGGGAGTTAGTTAGTTAATAATAGGGAATTCACTAGCTATTCATAGCCCTGAATTCCAAAACCCCTCTAATGACGAGGCTCGAACTCTAACCTTCCTTGTGGGAGGCTCAGGAGATATTCTATCCGCCATAGGTGGAAACCCCATGGTTTCCACCACCGCATGTGCAGGATGGAGCTAGAGAGAGGCCAGTAGGGGCAGTCGTCCCTGCAAGAAGAAAAAGAACACTACTATTATATGTAAAAAAAATTCCTATGAAAGTATATAGGCTCGCCCCTGTATATATAGGCTTGCCCCTACGTGGTTAAATTTCTGGCTCCGTCCCTTATGTGGGCCCTACAAGACTTTTTTTGTTACAATTCGAACCGTTTATCTTGTAGAGCACATAAAGTAATATACTCATAAAAAAAATCAACTTGATTGGATATCGATAGGTATATCAAAACTTGAATTTTGGTTTACAGAATAAAGGGTCATAGATTTTGAAGTTAAACTGTTTATGACTGTCCATTTCCTAAACCGAAATTTAATTTTTAATATACCTGTTGATATCTGAAGAAACTCATTTTTTATGTGCATATACTATTTTGCGGGTTCTACAAGATAAACGGTTCAGATTATAACAAAAATTACTTGATGGGACTTGTAACAAGCTGTGGTGGAAAACCAATGAGGAAAGAATTTTAACTCTAGGAGATAACCGATGGGCTTTAAGCCCTTTGGTGATTGAAGTCGTTCTATTTTTCTTTTTCTTATTTTATCAAGCAAAAAACTTTACTTTCTCCGTCCCTAAATAAGTGTCTGACACGTAAACCTAGGCTTTCAAAAAGATGCATTTGTTTCGTTAAAAAAATCAAATTTTTTTCACAAATCATTAGACAGCAATGAGTTTTATTAGATTGTAAAAAAAAGTTAAATTTTTAATGAAAAATATGCATCTTTTGTAAGGTTTAGCTTTGCGCGCCAGACATTTATTTAGGGACGGAGGGAGTATTTTTATTATTGCACATAAATGGATGTTTGAAAAGCTTGCATGCATCTTAAAAATTTTAGAGTTCTGGAATTTAACGATTGACAAACCTTTAGTGGCCATAAGGTTTGAATGTTTTGTGATCTCTTCGGGGCGCACCTTATGTTCCGCCAAGGATTCTTAAAAAATAAGTGATTATTTGCAATTTTCAACCTTAAAAAAGATTTATTGAAATAATTTTTTTGTATAATATGTTGTTAGATAGATCTCAATGAATTCTTTTGCACGGTGCAATAAAAATTGAAAAACTATTATCGTAAATTTATTATATTTAAGTTTAAAAATTGTAAATAAATACTTATTTTTTAAAAAACCCTTAGCGATAGCAGGGCTTGCTTTTCGCCAAACCCCTTAAAATTATTGAATTAGAGTACTGCTATATGTACGTAAGGATTTTGTGGGGCCCACCTCGAGTCCCACAAATATTTTTTTTAGGCCACACAAAATCCATATGTACATAATATGTACAAGTTCATATGCATCCATAGCTTTATTTTTTGGATCAAAAAATATGACGACGATTAAAAATTTGAAAATAGTATGTATAATTTGGTTCAGTTTGGTTTTGACCTCAATAAAACCGGAAAAATTATATTTCAAAAATCAAAATCGAACCGAATCAAAGCTATCCTTCGAACCGGACTGAATTTTTCGATCAATTTTTTCAGCTTTTCAGTTTTCAGTCTTTAATATCACCCCTAGCATGTACATTCACATATATGTAACTATTTCGGGCACAATATTAAAATGTGTTCCTATGGATTTTTTCAGCTTTTTAGTCTTTAATTAATATCACCCCTAGCACGTACATTCACATATATCATACTAGCGTTTGTGCCCGTTTGATGCACGAAATAAAAAAAATCACACTGATTTTTGGCCCCGTGTATCAACGGGAGATGACATTGGTTTTTTTGGCCTTGTGTATTGAACGGGCACAACGATAGTTGATAGAAAAGAAAGTTTAATATTTTTTTTCAATTCCGTATTCTATGTACGCTAGCATTGGTCACATTTCATGCATTAAAAAGATATTTGTGATGAAAAATTAGTTTGGGGTACCACGTGATGGTACCCGAAAAATATACTCCCTCCGTCCCTTTTTTAGAGTCCGGTATTCCATTTTGGGCTATCTCTTAATAAGTATCTATTTTGTAAAGTTAGTGGATAAAAGTTGGTACATTGTCTATTTTGTCCTTAAAAGTAGATTCCATTTTAAAAAGTTAGTAAGTATAAGTGTAATGATGATGGTTAAATAGGGAAAGTAGAGGAAAAAGTTGATATGAAAGGTATAATGATGATGTCTTTTTAATAAGTTGGAATTACGAAGCAGGACACTTAAAAAGGGACGGAGGGAGTAGAATGATTTTTTCTCCATATTCAACCCCCCACTCTCTCTCTCTCTATTTTTTATAAACAAAAAAATAAAAAATGTAGAAAATTAGGATTGAAGGTTTGGAAGCTTTTGAAAAGAAAACACGTTTCTTTAGTATATAGAAAAAAATCACACTGGTTTTTTGGCCCCGTGTATCAACGGGAGATGACATCGGTTTTTTTGGCCTCGTTTATTGAACGGGCACAACGATAATTGATAAAAAAGATAGTTTAATATTTTTTTTCAATGCCGTATTCTATGCACACTAGCATTGGTCACATTTCATGCATTAAAAAGAAATTTGTGATGAAAAATAAGTTTGGGGGTACCAAGTGATAATGCCCGAAAAATATAGAATGATTTTTTCTCCATATTCAACCTCACCCCCCCACAACACACACACTCCCATGTTTCCCTCTCTATTTATTTTTTATAAACAAAAAAATGTAGAAAATTAGGATTGAAGGTTTGGAAGCTTTTGAAGAGAAAACACATTTCTTTAGTATATAGATAGATAGATAGATATGTAACTATTTCAAGCACAATATTAAAATGTGTTCCTATGGGTATATGTCCATACATTTATGTCAATATACCCCATATAAATGCATTTTGGACCCGTTTCTAGGTTCTACAAAAACAGTAAGTCTATGAGTATAGACATTCATGTACATACATCACGCATTTTGGATTTGTCTCAGGTCCTATAAAAATGAACTGAACTGCTCATTTTGTTCAAAATAGTTTATTTACGGTCTTTGTAAAAAATTAACTCAATCCGATATAGGTAAAAGACGTTTATGAAACATCCAACTATATAATTCAAGCTTGTATTCTGTAGCAAAGGTGAATGTATCCTAAATGCCTTTACTAATATCGGATTGAGTTATTTTTTTTAAGGGACTGTAAACAAACTATTTTGAATAAAATGAGCGGCTCGGATTTCTTTTGTAGGATTCGAGACAGGTTCAAAATGCGCATCTACATGAGTGTAGGTATTAGTAGCAGGTGCCATTCCGCTTCCGCTTTGTAGAGACCCGAAAATTTCTTTAAATATTGAAATGTTTGTTAAGGGCAAATTTGGAAAATAAGATTTAATTGGTGATTATTTGATTCGAGGACCGAAGTGAAAGAAGTGAGACTTGAGGGAGTGTTTGTGTGATTTGAAAATGTGGGAGTATAAATAGTGGGTGGGTGTGTGTAGGGGATTATTTCATCCCCAAATATCTCTCTCTCATCCGTTCTCTCTCTCTCCTCTCATCTCACACAAAACTCCACTCCATCTCTCAAGATCTTCAAGAATCAACCTCCCTCCGGCCTTGCAATCTTGTTCCTAAGCTTGAAAATCCTTGGGTTTCACCGGGTAAGGCTTGAATCGAAGTTTTGAAGTTCGCGGAGGCTAGGGCTTGCTCAAACCTTGTAGATCTCGGTTATCGTCGCGAGGTAGGGACTTCTTTACCTCTTTTATATGTTTATATGATGATTTGATGCAAGAATCGAGCTTGGTTTGTCTCCCTTTGATCATCTCGAACGCTGTCGAAATCTGCAGAAAATCGCCCAAATCGCGTAGGGATCGATCCCTAAACTTGGGGGATCGATCCCCCTTTGTTTTCTGGTCCAGTAAGCCCAGGGATCGATCCCTGGTGATGGGGGGATCGATCCCTCCCCTCTCTGGAAGTTCTGCCCGTCTTTTGAGTTTCAGCCCAACTTCAAACGGCCATAACTTCTTTGTCCGATGTCCATTTCATGCAAATTTGATATCGATTCGAAGGTCTTGAAGTCAGCTTTCCATTTCCACCAAAATCACCTAAAAATTCCAAGTACACAGAAAGTTATAACCATTAGAGTGGAGGTGTGTCGGTCTCCCAACATCCGTTGGCTACCCCTAAGATCCTCATTCTATTGTTTCGACTTCCTATGATTAGTGGATGATATTCGTGACCCATTGGCCTTCCGTTAGTGACTAACGACTAAGGAATTACTAAGCTAAAGCTTCGTTTAAATACTTTCTATTGATTGTTGACACTTGTGAATGTTTATGGCACATTTGTGATAACGTGGCATATTGTATGAAGTCTCACCTATAAATGTGAACATGGGGGAGTCTTAACTTGCATATTGTGTGAGAAGGTAGTAGTTTGAGTCGGAAGTTGGTTTAGGAAGTCTCGTAACGCAAGGGGTGGTAATACGGAGACTTAGGCGGGTCTCGTAACGCAAGGGGTGGTAATACGGAGACTCAGACGGGTCACGTAACGCAAGGGGTGGTAATACGGTGACTCAAGTCGTTAGGGATCACTGTGACGCAAGGGGTGGTAACACGGTAATCCTCGTGGTGTTATACGGTAACGCAAGGGGTGGAAATACCGATGGTGGAAATTTGGGATAGCAAGTCGTGTTGAGGTAGTAGAGTGCATGAGTCTTGTGAATTGTGTGGTCATTTGTGATAATGGCATATCCTTAAATGATTGAAATGAATGTCGATACACCTACGAGTTCATTTTTATCTCTTGATTGAACTATATCTCCTTGTTATCCCATTTGCACTCGGCTTCATATTTATACATAGAATTGGTAAAGATTTTCCTACTGGGCTAGTGTAGCTCAACCTAATCCTTCTTTTCAGGTTCAAACACTGGACAATAGTCTGCGCGCATTCATGTGCTTGGATGTGGAAGACTCTTAGAAGCTAATTTTATTGAGTTACTTAATCGGCTTTGTAATGACTTCTTTTTATCAAAATGAGTTGTAACTAATTATCAATTTCTTTGGATTAAATCGTTTTGTAACTTAGTAATTGGTTGTACGTGTATTTAGACTTGTTTGGGGCCGGAGTGCCAATGTAGTATATTTTTTAAACTTGGGGACTTGTTTGTAAAGTTAAACAGGTGGGAACTCTTTTGGGTATTATTTACTTTATGCGAGTATCTTTTATTGAAATGAATTATTTATTTATATTGAAAATCGAGGGCGTGACACGCTTTCTTTTAAACGTAATTTCAAATTTAAATATAATGAAAATGAAAATGAAAAAGTAATTTTTAAATTTTTTTCGACGTTTAAAAGATCTCAATGAGATCTATCAAACAAGATTCATATTAGTAGGAAAATTATTTGCATAAATATATAATTTTTGAGCTTGAAATTACCTTCATTTTCAAAAAGTTCATTTTTTTAGAAACCGAAACGGACCCGCAGTCTTTTTGGCCTTGTTCGTTTTTATACTTTACTTTATTTTCCAATCATTACCATGTTTTTTCAATCACTACCATAATTCTCCAATTATTAATTTTACTTCTCTCTCTATCTCTCTTCACTTATTATTCATCTTTCTAATCATTATCCTATTCCTCTTTCCACCTACTGCCAAAACTAAAATACTCCTACTAAAAAAGTTACGGAACAAGGCGTTTGTAATCCTCAAGATTCCGTGCGCCAAGAGCCGCGAGAGTATTGGAACCCAGAAGCGCACGACCACCGGAGAATGATACACCCACCGAAGGGAATCCCACCGCATCGCCCATTGCACGCTTGCTGGTCCACTTCGGCCACCGGACGGCCGATCCGAACTTCAAAAAATCAAATGATCCGAGCCATTAAAAACTTAAGTTCGGATCGAGTACTTATATACGTCGATGCCGTTAATTCTCATGAGGGCACTGGTTTTTTTTTTTGGAATTTTTGGACGGTTCGGATCGATCATACGGTGACCAGAATGGGCCCGGCAAACGTGCGGTGGGATTCCTTCGGTGGGTGTATCATTCTCCCACTACCACCTGACATTTCCCCTACAGAAAGTCTACAGTCACCGACTGGGAGGGTCGGTGACCGGCCACCGACCGCGTGTGGGGCCCACTCCGGGCTCCGCACGAATGATCCGAGCCGCTCAATAATTTTAAAAAAAAAAACCGAGTGGGCCATGTGAAAAATAAGCTCAATCCGATGTGTGTACGTGCTTGATCCGAGCTGTTCCAAAATCGGATGATCCGAGCCGTTCAATAATGAAAGTTTGGAACGAGCACGTACGCATATCGGATTGAGCTTATTTTTCACGTGGCCCACTCGGTTTTTTTTTTTAAAATTATTGAGCGGCTCGGATCATTTGTGCGGGGCCCGGAGTGGGCCCCACACACGGTCGGTGGCCGGTCACCGACCCCCCAGTCGGTGACTGTAGCATTGCTGTTTCCCCTAGCTCCTCGCAACTTTCCGACAATTCAGTGCCGACAATTTTCCACCGATTTTCGTTCAATCGATAAAAATTTCTCCTCAATCGAATCCATATTCTGATTGCGTTTCTTGTTCGCATAATCGAGGTACGTCGCATTTCCATTCACAGTTTCGAATAGAATTGCCGTGTCATTTCCGATTCCAAATTTGCTCTTTTCTGCATCACGTTCTTTGTTTTTGGAATTCGGAGTTTTCAAGACCTTTGTTTAGCTACTGATGAGAAAAAGAAAAGAGGAGAAAGATGATCAAACTTTTTTTTAACTATGGGCAAAATTGTCTTAACATAGGATTTAGGGTTTCACTGCAGAACCACGCTCCCATTGTGGAAATATAGGATTTTCATTGAAGTTTGTTCCTTTTTTTTTTTTTTTTAAATTATCTTTTCCTCTTCTATGAAATTTGGGATTGTGATTTATTCGCTTTTGAAGTTGTTCACGGTCACTGCCTTCGATTTTCTAATTGTGTGTTTGCATGTTATTTCAACGTTTGTAATTGCTTACCCTGTTTGGTAACGCCCGTCAGTTACCGGTTCTCAGTTTGTAAGTATCAGGAAACATGTTTTTCGTTAAGAGGGTTAAGAGAGGTCAAGTGTGGCTGGAGGTTAGGGCTGCAAACGATTCACCAAGCTGGTTGCGAGCAGCTAAGGGTCGACTTGTTATGGGCACTGCTTGGCTCGTTAGTAAACGAGTCGAGCTCGAGTTACTTGTAAGTTGTAACTCAGCTCGTTTGTAACACTTTAAAGCTCGGATCGGCTCGCCTGCAGCCCTACCAGCGGTGCTGTTGGAGGGAGGAAAGAGTGAAAAAGTGTTAGCAAATTCTTGGAAATGAAAACAGCCACAAATATGTTTCCCCCCTCCCCCAAGATTTCCACTTGAAATGAACAAAAAGAGAAATCAAAAGCGTTATATAAAAACTTTAACTGATACCAATAATTATGGTGTTCTTCCTGGCTTATCAGGTTTGCGACTGTTGTAAATGGATATTGATGAGATTTTTGGCAACTCCCGTGTTGTGAGTCCTCCAACCAAGAGTGCAGTATATGTGTGGGGCTATAACCAATCTGGACAAACAGGCAGAAAGGGTGAAGAACGGAACTTGAGGATTCCAAAGCAGCTTCCTCCTGAGCTTTTTGGATGTCCCACAGGTTTTAATCACCGTTGGCTGAACATTGCTTGTGGTCGGGAGCATACTGCAGCTGTGGCCTCAGACGGCTTGCTTTTTACTTGGGGTTAGTCTATTTCTTGATGTCTTCTCCTTGATTTTGTTAGGGCATTTCCGTGGGTTAGAGCCAAAAGCAATGTCTAACATTCATTTTTTTTTTGGATAGCTACATTGTCAAAAGGTTTTAATTGGGGATGTTGCTCCAAAAATGATAGATACTTTATGGAGAGAAGAAATTTAGCTGTAGCCATTTCTGTGGCCTGGGAGTTGGGGGAGAGAGGGAGAGGGAGAGGGATAGGGAAATTAGCTTGAGCCCAATCTTGTGTCAAGGAACAAGGTTTGGCAAAGCTATAATTTGGAAATTGATTTAGCAATCAATTGGAGTTGAATTTTTGAGAAATCTTGCCAAATTATAACTCAGACATGAATTTGGTCTGTCTTTTTGAGAAATTTTTTTCCTCTTTCCTAATTTAGTTCTTAAATGTTTGGCTATCTGGGTTTAATGCATCTACCCTACTTGTCCTGTGACTTCTTGTGCTTGTGTGAGATTTTGAATCTTTGACCCCATTCCTTGAACTTTGGTTTTTTTTTTTTCTAAGCTGATGCTGTCTGATAAATTTGAAAGAGATGACAATGATTTGCTTCCCCTCAGTTATTTCCACGGATCATAATGCTATGCTTTCTTCTATTCCTTCAGACCCTCAATTCTCGAGTCCACTGCCAATGATTTGCTTCCGAACTCTGAGTTGATGTGTAATTATGACCAGTAAACTGGTTTCATTAACTTGTTTCAAATGACAAGTAGTTTATCTTGTTAAATATGTATAGAAATTTTGGCGGCGATTAATTCTGCATGGCGTTTGATCTCATGATGCAAATGTATGGTAAAAATGGTGCGGGTTTTGGAGAGTTTTTCTTTATTCCTAAACGTTTCTCCCCGAAAACATTTCTTAAATACTCCCTCCGTCCCATTTTCATTGTCCTTTTTTGATGTTCGTGCAGTTTTCAATCGCTTATATCTTTCAATGTGAATCTCCAAAAATATACAATATGGATCTTATTTGATAGATTTCAATTTGTTCTATAATACAAAGATGTCAAAATCATGAAAAATATTATAAATTGAAATATATACGCAAGAGATAAAAAAGTGAAAAAGGAATAATTGACAATGAAAATGGGACGGAGGGAGTAAAAAATACTAGTCTTACAGTTAGAGCACATTCTTCTTTCTTCCAAAAGGCAACATCCCGAACATCTGTCAACTGTTGAGATTATGAAAAAATCACTGAGTTTGACAGGAAACAAAATTCAGTGAAAGGTAATTGATGTCTGGTATTTGCTTCACAGGAGGAATATCAAGGGAAAAGACCGAGGATGCTTGAGATCTGTATCGATACTAAAGTGGCTCTGAAGATGTTTAAATAAAATGTTAAATTCTTTTTGTATTTTTTTTTATGTAGATTTTGTATAATGACAAATAGGGGTCTAGTAGTTTATAAAATTCAGTGTATTTTAGAGTTAATGTTTCTGAAATTCTTTGAAAAATCGGGGCGTTACAGGCTGCTTGTTTCTTGGGCCCAAATGGAAAATACTCATGGCCCAATATTTGCCCAATCAATTACATAGCTTTCGGCCCAATTTAATTAAGGAACCGATTAAAAGTCCAATCACGGCTAGCCCCCGATCCGTGGTGTCAAAAACGGGTATAAATATTGTCCTCTTACACCTTGATTCTGTTAAGATTAAGGCGTTTGGAGAAGTGTAGTTTTTGGCAACCATGCAAACATATCTTTTTTTTAGAAATAATTTCAAACTCTATCTTACGAATTGCTTTACCCATCGTTGTCTCGTCAACGTGGGTTAACTTTTAAAAAAATCATTTACGAAATTTTGACATTATAGTTTTTCATCCTAGTAAAGCATAAATCTTCACGTACAAGTACAAGAAGCGTAGCGTGGCGTATCCATCAAGGTGGTAGAGGAGATGGCCAAAAGAGCATATATGGGAGAAAGTCCCTCCCTCCCCATGGAGTCTTGGGCCCTTGTACAAGATTCTATATAAGAGGGCCTTTAACTCCACTCACACTTTAGTGAGTTTATGGAGACAGACTGTCTTGCTTCTTGCTCCAGACAACGATTGATTTGTAGGAACGCTCTATAATGACGATCTTAATCGGGACAGGGCAACATAGTTGAACATTTTGCAGTGGGTCACGACCATGAAGGTAAGTTACAATGATTGCTCCTTCTCATCCATTCTTTTGGCTTAGAAAAAAAAAGAAAAAAAAACGAGAATACAATGTTGCAAATCCGAAAATTATTTCAAACAAGTTTTTCAAGTACTTATCTTTTATTTATTTAATTTATACTTATTTTTCTTAACAGAACGGGTCCTTAGTTTCTTTCATCCATACTTTCGAAGGAAAACAGTTGATTTAGGTCCCTTTGGCCTAATTTCCTTATTATTTATCTTGATTTTCAAATTTTTCTTGTTAATTTTTCCTTGACGACAGAAACCTTAAAAAGTAAAAAGGTTAAGGCTAGAAGTTGCTAATTTTGTTCACTAAAGACAAAAGCAATGAAAAATTGACAAATTCTTTATGCATTAATTTTTCCAATTCTAGATTTATATCTACTGTGATTATTTTCTTTAGAGATGATAAATATATTTCAAAGATAAACTCTCTCTCAATTTTAAAATGTATTATACAAAAATAAAAAAATAATTCTAAGAGAGAAAGTAAGTCAACGACTACAGCATATCTCAATCTATATGACACATATCTTGTTTACCCATCGTTGTCTCACCAGCCGTGGGTTACATTTTTGATAAATCCCTAAAAAAATGAGTTTTGTACCCCAAGATATGCCAAAACCAAGGGTGCTATACGGGTTTCCAGAATCCAAAATATTTACTTATTTTTTAAGAAGGTAATTTCAAACTAAAAAATAATATGTTTACATAAATAAAATTTTTAGTAATATGGATCTTGTTTGATAGATTTCATTGAGATTTTTTGAACGGTGCAAAAAAAATCCGAAAATTATTTTTCATTTACATTATTTTTAAGTTTGAAAATATGAAATAAGCTGCTTATTTTTTAAGCAGGTTTGTGGAACAAGAAACAGTACTAATCTACAACGGTTAGGGATGTTCGGACCAGTTTATGCGCTTCTCGAGTAGCTCACTCCCCGATTTAGTCAAAGGTAAGACCATCACGTAAGAATTGAAAAATTCACAAAATAATTGTTTCTTATGACACGACTAAAAAAATCGAATCCTAATAAATTGTGTGTGATAGACAAACCTTTCAACCAAAGAGATTTACCATACAATGAACACTGATCTAACCAGAGAAAAACATCTTTACTGAGCAACCTGTAAATAAATTTTACGATGTTTAATCGCGCGCGTATAAAAGTGTTTTGAACAGTCCGGAACCAATTTTGATCTTACTGGTCACAATCGAAAAGCAAATCTCAACCATTGATTGTTGAAATGGACAGTCCAAGATTGTGCGGGCCGTGAACAAATTTCTCTCATCTAACTATCCCGCGTTACACACAAGCAAAGAGAGTATAGTGCTTTCTTTACTCTACTCTCTCTCTTCCCCAGTTCAAAAACTCTCTCTCTCTCCCTCTATACTTTCTATTTCAAATCCACTCTCTGCGGAAGTTTTTTCTGCAAAATTGCCGTGCCACCGACACCATGAATAGCCGCAACGATCCCAACCCCTTTGACGAAGAACAAGTCAATCCATTTTCGGTAACAGCCCTGCCCTCTCACTTCGCTAATTTTTTCCACATTCATAACCGCACCGTGTATCTACCGCACACGTCGCAGATCTAGCCACATTTTTGCTTTTTAATCTCATTTTTGTTGATCTGTTTTTTATTACCGCATTTGGTTCGGTTTTTCTTACATGGACACGTGTATCTTGATTTGGGTGGGTCGATGGGTATTCTGAGGTTATTTTAGGTTAGACATGGGTCTAGATCTGCAAAAAGGTAGCTTCTGACTGTGGTGGTGAAAATGGTTATGAATGAGATTGACTGAATGAATTCTGAGTGCAATAACATTCACCCACCTTATAAGTGGATGAAGAAAATTAAACTCTTCAATGTCTGCATAAAATCGGGTATGCTTTGTGGCATAAAGTTGGGTACGGGTGGGATATTTTTTATTCCCAACCGTACGATAAAGGGAGTGGATTTGGGTACGTGTTATGTCCCACGGCACAACAGAGGGTGTTATGCCCGCCCCGTGCTCATTCCATTGCAAACCGTTCATTTTGTATGACCCAATGAGTATCACATGAAATCCAGGTTATTTTGAATCCGGTCACCAGATAATCGTATCATATTTGTTTTTATGGAAATGGTGAAAATTATGTTTATGATAATTGATGTTTACTTTCTAAAGATAAATGTCTTTAGTACCCATATTTGACTAATATAATCATCGGCATGGATGATCTACTCATTGGCTATACCATAGGTCCATATGAACGGGGAAGATTATGAAGGCTTTGTTCGGTTGTGGGTTTAGAAAATTTTTGGGTTTGATTTTTGAGTAATGAGTGAAAAGTGAAAATAGGGTAATAATTAAGGATATAGGTAATGAGTGGAGAGAGATAGAGAGAGAAATAAGATTAATAATTGGATATAGGGGTAATGAGTGAAGAGAGAAATGAAAATAATAATTAAAATTATAGGTAATGAGTGGATTTGGGTTTCGAAATTTTTTTCCAAACCCCAAACCGAACAAGGGCGAAGTTGTGCCTGGGATAGGCCCCACAAAGGGTACATCACCCCCATGTTGTGCCCAAGCAGGTTCTCCTTGGGCTTAGGGTGTGATGTGTAAAAATTCAAAATATTTGTATAGAAGTCCGTTCCATTTACATGAATATTCATAAAGTCAAGGCAAAAACTCATAACATGCAAATACTATCGATACAACGTTAATTTTGTAAGTTTATGTGCAATTGTGATGATATATTTATGATTTGTCGGAAATCTAGTGGGTGTGATCAAATATCAATGATGTTGCGTGTTTTGTTATGTTGATTTTGGCGTCTTTTTTCTTTTAACAGCTTTTATTTTTTATTTTGGGGTCAGTTCGATTTTTTGGATCTTTGTTGGTGCAACCACTAGAAATAAAGTTGTGTCAAATTCTAATACCGGAATTATCTATTCTAATATACCAAGGGAGAACGCCTTTTTATATGAACAATTTTGTTAAGTGGAGTTACAAAAGTGATTTCCATGATTGCTCAACAAAAAACCAAGGAAATTTCAACTATCTTATTGTGGCATGAATTAACCATTGGGAAAAATTATATAAGAATTAAAAACTTAATTAGAAACTCCTCACTAAGCAAATAATTGTTTACGGTTGTAAAAAAAGCTGTGCTGAGAGCACATGGAGAATTCTTATATAAAGCAATAAATAATTTGCGCCATCTAGTTGTTATATGGAACTGTAAATGAGATCATTTTGGTGCAGATGTGTTGTCAAGTTATGTTCTATCAATCTATCTGATGTTCTCGGAAAGGTGTCATTAGAATTATAATTGCAAGAAAACTGAAAAGATTTTGAGGACAACCCTCGATGGTGAATGCAACATTATTTAAGGTTTGTTAGATAGCTTCCGAAAAGGGAATCTGAAACAGGGCATGGTGATAGTCGTAAGTGAGGTGGTTCGATAATATGATGTCAATCGTGCATAGATGGGCAATTTAGGATCGATTATAAAGGTGTTGGAACATATGTGAAGGATTTGAGTCCCACATCACATAAATAGAATAGGGTTGGACCTTAATATATTATTGGGTGGCTCACCACTTACAAGGCTTAAGCTTTTAAGTGGACTTGAGTCATTCAATGTTCATTGGGCCCAAGTGATGTGGTGTGGAATGTGTGGATACTCCCCAATGGATTGGGCCCACGCGCACATAGGGTGAACCTTTGTGGATCAGACTCCTTACAATAGGAAGCTATTCTTTCTGTTGTAAATTACAATCTTAATTTGTGAAGTAGCAACTGTAGAACCTTTGGAGAGAAGTTACTCTGGGGAATCGTGATCATCAAATCTCTTATAATTGAACCGTCAGGGTCACCACCTTTCGAGTCTCATATTAGATCAAAATCATGTAATACCACTTTCACCATGACCCTCTCGAGCAATCATTTTGCTGCCACTATTGTTTCTATGCCAGACGTTATAATCACTTGTCATGCTCCTAGTTACCCTGAACTAGAGAGGAAGAAGGCCAGAGGATTAGTGTGGGAGTTTGGCCCATGTGGAGATGAGATTGACCCTTAGTTGCAGGAACCTTCAACTATGCCCACGTTTCTTCGACGGAAACGCGCTTCCGCGTCCCCGTCGAAGGAAACTCCAAGAAACTCGTCCCAATGACGACGGGAACTTGTTCCTTACCTATACGGGAACTTACACCCAAAAAATGGTTGAGAGACTTACGATTCAAGCTACAATTGGTACCTTTAAAGTTATTTTGTTCTTATTGGTGTGCACATATGATCTTAACCTTCTAGAGTCATACTAATGCCTTTACCTTTTATGCCTACTTAATATGCACAAGAGCTCTATTGTGTAATCATATGTTACAATAAAAATGTTGAAATATAACTAGAAACTTATAATTTTAATAGTAATATTTTATGTGGTAGAATAATATTTTTATATTGACATTTAACAATATAAAATTTTAAAATATATTTATAATTTTAATAATTTTTTCTAACCGCTCCCAATGGCGCTTCCACACTTCTATAATCATCCGCTCCCCCGTCCCCGCCCCCGCCCCCACTTCCGCTCCCATCCCATCCCCGCTCCCGCTTCGTGTAACTAAGGATTGACCAAAAGATCCAAGATTGATATAGAGATGGAGCATTCAGCACAATTTTCCATTTGGAATTAGAGACCATTTGGAAAAATCCTTCTTAACAAATATAGTTATATAAGTGAGATCTAAATTCCAGCAATGGTTTTGCACTACATATATCTAATGCTCCATAGGGAGAAGCAGGCAACAACAACCTGGTGCTATGAGAAGGAGCTAGGGCAAAATTCGTTGGTGTCCTTTGCACTACTTATAGGTTCCAGTTTTTATGACCCATGGAATGACATGTTTTTGGGTCAAGAAAAGAGAAACAGGAAAAAAAGATCTCGAGACATGAAAGGTGTCTTTTGGCTGGAGTGCTTGTTTGAATCTCGGTAGTCCCACTAAAATGGAATAAACTTGTGCTTTATATGCGGAATGGCTACAACCTAATGAAGAAGTCTGAAGCAGCTGTGGGAGGCTGGGAGCTCGCTGCTGGTGAGGGATTTAATGTGAAGAAAGCATTCTTTTATTGATTCCTGTAATTAAGTCAATGGCATGCTACAGGTTGTCAGGTTATCTACGGGTACAAAATCATGCTTTGGGGACCCAAATGAAATTAGAATTTGGCTGCTCAACAACAGTTGGACCAAAGTTGATGATAACTACGAATTAACGCTAACATAGCTTAGATTTTTTTTATCTAGAAGTCTATGACTTTATGAAATAACAAATGGCCGTTTGTCAAAGACAAACTACTGATAACACGATATATGCATCTATAAACGAGCATGTATGTTTGGTTCCCTACGTTGAAAGAGTTGGAAGCCCGGGTGTTGTTTATAAGATGCTTTCTCGGGTGCCAAACCACAATGGGGACATGGGAAAGGATGACTTTGCTTAGATGAAGCTCATGATCTTTGCATTGCTATTTTTTCATATATTGTAGTTATCAACTGGAATACAACAAATTTATTGGCAACTTTTTACGTAATCATGTTTGGTAAGAGGGAGAATAGCTTTAGGGATAATGTAGAAATGTGGGCCCTAACAATAACAGCATTTAAGAGGGTTGTCTGTAACTGTAACAAGACAGAAGTTGTACGATTGGATAGTCTCCTTTCTCTAGCTGAACATCCCTGCTTTACATTTTCATGTTATTGTAAAAGCATTTGTAGATTCAGGATTTAAGAGACAGAAGAAAGGTTCTAGATTTATGGAACGAAAAGTCTGCTTGTATTTTGAAGTTGTGGTTTTCTGAAAAATAGGCACTGAAAGTTTTGATCTACTAAAGGTTTTTTACTGATTCGTTATGGAGAAATGGCATGGTGTTGTAATTGTGAAGCTTTATGAGGACTTGAACAGAGGTTCTGAATTTGAAATGGTTTTGGGGTTTTCCCCGGGGGAAGAAAATGGAATATTGGAACCCCAAGGAAGTTGAGCTTTCATTGTGGTTTTGGGTTGCTAGGGTTCAATATTGGCCCACATATGCATTGTTATTTGTGAAACCTTAGTTCAAAAGTCAAAGGAAACCATAGTTCACCCCAGGATTATCTACCCATTGCAGAATGTTTTAATCACCAAATCTGAATCACACTTTAAAAATTTCACGGTAATAGTAATGTAAAAATCGTTGTCAAAACTGTTTTGTGTGCGTAGTTGAGTAACTTTTGCTTTTAGATGTTGAACTGCAGATACATGCATAATTACATGAACTTGTGATTGGCCCTGGGCCAGTCCTTAGTGGAGTTTTAATTAAATTAACGGACGAAAACTTGTTATTTGTTCTCTCTGTAAGTAACTAGTTGATGTATCATTGCCTAAGCTGCTTCATAGAAGTACATTTTGATTTTTAATCTTTTTTTTTTTTTTTGGAATTCATGGTTGAATCGTGCAATTTGGATTTAACTTCTTTTTTTGCATGTTGTATTCATTTAATTGGATTATCATGCCATCCAAACTGTCATTGCAGAATGGCAGTGCTGCTCCTGGATCAAAGTCACGCATTCCCCAGATGGTTGCTCAAACTCTGGGTTTTGGCCAAAAACATGATGCAAATGTTGATATACCATTGGATACAATGAATGTAAGAAATGTTAGACTATATCATAAATTTTCCTGTGATTGTATTGTGAGCACTGAGCACTGAGTTGCATAACATGTGGTGCGAAATGGCAGGATGGTAAGAAAAAGGAGAAAGATCTTGCTACTTGGGAAGCAGATCTGAAGAGGAGGGAACGAGTTAGTTCTTCAGTCCTTCTATTAAGCATATGTTGCCAATGTAACTTGTAGCTTTGTCTTTCTTTTCTGGATTGCAAATTGTCTCACGACCTTAAGAATAGCAACCCGACTACTTTACAAAATGATGATGACTTATTGAGATGTTTCCATATATCTTGGTCACGCATTTGCTCTGTAGTACATGGTACATGTCATCTCTAAATGTTACAATTCACCCGCATAGGACCTATGTTACCAGAGAACGCTATTACCCTAGCGATTTACGTTTGGTATGAACTTTCCAAAACATGGTACACTACCATTCAGCGATCCAAAATGATCCCACAATTTTCCCCCAAATTGCTATTACAATGGTAAAGATCGAGAGAATTTGGAATTTCGATTAGAGAAAATGTTAAAAGTTTGGTCATTATGCTCCTAGAACTGTTTTTTGTATGAAT
Source organism: Rhododendron kiyosumense (assembly GCA_019656275.1). NCBI lineage: Eukaryota > Viridiplantae > Streptophyta > Magnoliopsida > Ericales > Ericaceae > Rhododendron > Rhododendron kiyosumense. Next base: position 288,582 of record BPLS01000550.1, read on the forward strand.
ATAATTTGACAAATAATACTTAGTTTCTCTAGGTGTCTTTCGCTTGGAAGAGTTAGTTCTTAGTTTTGTCATCTATGGAAGCCTACCCCTAGCGTACCACAAAAAAGCATGTGGCGTAGCCCATTCCTGTTCCCGTTCCTCATACCGATACGATTCACGTTCCAGGTAACATAGCCTAGGACACTCAAGTAAGAGTTTGAGATATGCCTATCAACAATTAATTTCATTAGATACCTTTATTTCAAAAAAAAAAAGTAGAGGACCAGAGAAGAAACTAAGCGTGTCCCTCATCTGATGATGCAGGGGACGGGGCCAACACTTTTAGTCAGAAACATTCACCTTTATTTTGTAGCCCAGATCATGATTCAAGTTTACAGTTAAACGTCGTAAAACACACATTATGCATGGAATATCTATGACGTTGTAAACAGCATTTAACTGCACAGAATAAGAAATATATAGAGTATATGTTTTCTGTTTCCGTATCCTTGAGATGGAAATTAGATAAATTTGACACTTATCATGTACCTGAACCCAACACATGAGTTCATGTAAGATAGCTTTTAAGAATATATATACTTGTCCTAGGTAGAAGTAGAACTGATGTGTCATGTGTGTTATGTTTTCCAGGAAATTAAGCGCAGGGAAGATGCTGTTGCCAGTGGTAAGCCATGAGATTAAGTCCAAGTGATGTTCATATCTTTGAGAGTAGTTTTGTTTGCTTTCCTGGATGGTGGTTTTTCCTAATTTGATTCTTCCTACATTGCGTTTCAGCTGGTATCCCCATAGATGATAAGAACTGGCCTCCATTTTTTCCAATCATTCATCATGACATAGCCAATGAAATCCCTGTACATGTTCAGAGGTTGCAGTATTCGGCTTTTGCAAGTTGGTTAGGTATGGGATCATTGCGCTCTTTAGATTGGTGCATTTGTCACTTGGATTAAGTTTCTTCCCAATTTAAATTAATCTGAGATAGTTCCACATTGGGAGTGATTGACAATGGCAAAATTTTCAGCACATTAGCATCTTGTTAGTTATTTTACATGTCTTGTTCAATACAGAATTTGTATCCTGGAAATTCTTTATCTTGGCTAACTTAAATGCCTTCTTCATCCTGCATTTTTTGTTATATATTAGCATTCTGTTTGTTGGTTATTATGAAGAGTTGTGCAATCCACGCTTCCCTGGAAATCCTTTGCAGCATAAATGTTTTCTGCCTTTTGCATCAGCTATGACAATAAACAAGCAGATTATTGAACTCTATATTGTCAGTTTGTTTAGTAGATTATATGTCTTCATTCTGGATTATTTTTTTTTCCTATTTTGTTCTTTCCGTTCTTCATTTTGGTATGTCATCTCTGAGGCTGGATCATTCAAATTTGGATGATAAGCTTTGGTAAAAAAAACTTCTGTAGTATCATATAATTAGTCCGGATCCAGTCCGGGTTCCACTCTATTTCTTATTCAAGGATGTTCCTGGATTTTCATGACACTTCTTTCTATCTGAAGAGATAGTAAAGGGGGATTTTGAATTATTCACTTAAATTTTGATAAACCTCTTTTCGCTTTCAGTAATTCATGGAAGGTTTTTCATAATTTCATTTTTTGATTATGACTTGAACAATTGATTCGTCCGTGCAGATAGATGCCTTTATCAGCAGGATTAACTTCATTTTATATGTTTCGGATCTATTTACTTACTTTTGAGGGGCATTTCAACTCATGCCTTTCTTCGTTCATGGTTCGATATTTTGGTGTCCTAGGTGTAGAGGAACCACACAATCTCCCGAATATGGTGGTTAAACTGGTTCTTTTGGGGTTACAGTTGATGGTTATTTCTGAATTCCATCTCTACTACAGAACCGGATGTGAAGAATAGGGTTTTCTTTGGTGGCAGCGGATAATTCTATTTTGAATAATATTCTTAATTACTATATGTTTGCATGAACAAACTATCCCCGGATCCTGACCATTCAAAACACAATCCAACGGCTAAGGAAAGAAGTCCGCACCAAAGCCCAAATCCGGGATCCCTGACTGGATCCGGACTAATCATATAATACATATAAATTTGTCTTGTTCCATTCTTGCCCCTTCCGTAAATTAATTTTCTCCCTTTTTCACAAATTGCCATTGCAGGTATAGTTCTTTGCCTTGTATTTAATGTGGTTGCTGTGACAGTATGTTGGATAAGAGGTGGAGGTAAGGTTTTTATGTTTGATTTCGTATAGAGTTTGGGCATCTAAAAAATATTGACATGATACAATATAGAGCTTCTGAGTTATGAAATGGTTTCACTATCTCCAGGTGTAAAAATCTTTTTCCTGGCAACAATCTATGCTCTACTCGGATGCCCCTTATCATATGTTCTATGGTATAGGCCACTTTATCGTGCAATGAGGTATTCAACTGTGCCTTCATTTGGTTTTTCATTCTCTGACTTCACCTATGCCACTTCTGGAGATTCCAAATTCATATGTACTTTATTCTTTATTTGTAAAGGGGCTGTGGGCGGCTTTCTTTATGATTGAAATTCATCCATGCTAAAAAGTGGTAAACTGGCAGGTGCCCCCTGCCCGTAACCCCCTCAACCTGGAAGGGGCTCCAATGGATGCAGTTCTAAGTATTGAAACTTATAGCATTTATAAAATATCATATGGTGTATCAATATGGGAGCATATGGATAGCTACATGATGATTAACTTGTTGAAAGGTTTTTATATTTTGATACAACACGAAAGTTCTGGACGGAGTGCTGTTAGATGTAGAATGTGACTCTCTGTTTCCACACTGCAGGACGGACAGTGCACTAAAGTTTGGCTGGTTTTTCATGTTCTACATGGTGAGTCTGGTCATGGACTGATATTTTACTGCTACTTGAAGTTTGACTCTTGTTCTTTTGTGTTTGACATTACGGGAATTTGCAGCTTCACATTATCTTTTGCATATTTGCGGCTATTGCTCCTCCTATCGTCTTCCACGGGCAGTCATTGACGTAAGTTCTATTGACTTCAGTTTTTGAGTTTAAGGAACTAATTTCTTAGGAGGTGATCTGATAGCATTTTATTTTCCAGTTTAAGCATTCATGTTGATTCATTGTTATATTTTTGTTGCGATTTAGCTGGGAGTGTTTCCTGCTTAGTATTTCAAGTTCATCATCAGAACTCTAAGCAGTTCTACATGTTGTGTCTTTAATGTCTTGTGGTGTATCATTGTTTAATTAACAGATAACACAACAGATGAGGCAGCAATTTTATGGTCACTGTATTTGAAATTTCTTTCTAAAAGAGAAAGGGAAACATCCTTGTTCGACTCTCGGTTTATTTCAAACTGTGTTTTTTCTTTGTCGCTCGTCGTGAACTGAATTCTAGCTGAACAAGATCTAATAATCTCAAGGTTTCTGATTCTTTAAAGGTGTTAGTTGTCAGTTTTATCATGATAGTTTGTAACTTTGTCAAAACTTACCCAATACAAAAGATTTCTACTATGAAACCTTTTCTTCTTTTTACCAAATTAAAAGTGCTTTGGACCTTTTACATATGCCTTCTGGTTATTCCGTACTTGTGGTTCCTTAGTTCCTACCAATGTTGATGGGTTAAGGGGTAAGGGCCCATAGCCCCATACTCTTTAAGATTCAGTTTGCTAGGCGTATGCCATAAACTGCTCCTAGTCCTGAACTCTTGATTCTTCAGTCATTTTGGGTTCTTCAAGAAGGCGTCATAGTACTTTAATGTTCAGAGACAGTCGGTGATTGAGCTCTGTGGCCAACCCAGTGCATCGATTTAGATGCTGAATTTATCTTGCTTTACAAATTTGTTAGTCTTGGTGAACAAAAAACTAGAATAAAGTTTTGTTGGTTGGAAATACAAACGGGAACGCTTTTGGGATTAATTCTTCAGTATTATACTCATTCTGCAGCTTTAATAATTACTTGTATCAAGAATATGAAATTTTGTTGCTTACTCGTGTCCTTTGATCTTTTTAAGTAATCCATTGGTCTCTCCTTTTCCAATCTCAGGGGAATTCTTGCTGCAATTAATGCCTTCTCTGACCATATTTTGGTGGGGGTAAGTTATATTATGAGCCTGATAATATTCGCTTTTTCTTTTTAATACAGTTATGATGTATGTGCTCATGCTCATGCAACTTATTATTTTCTTGCACTTGGATCTTTTCAGAGTGAGATATGGGTATGGCAGATGGTAGCACTAAGTGTAGGAATATACCCAAATTGACTTTGGAGGCGGTAGTTTGAGGAGACCTAGGTTTCTTGGATATCACGGAACACGAAACCCTTGACAGTACTCAATGGAGACAACGGATTCATGTAGCCAATCTCAATTGATTAGAACTTAAGGCTCGGTTTGTTTTGGATCTGTTGTAGAAGCCATTTTCCCCCCTTTTGAATGGCTACCTCTTGTTGCCCCCTTTCTAACAAGCCTGTCTATTCATGCAATTTTTTGTAATGCTGGACAACGTCTAAGCCAACATGACTTGATTTCGTTTATTATTGTGCTTAGAATGCCTTAAACGATGTAAGGAATTAAGGTCATACGTGTTTTTCTTTTTGCTTTTCATGCTACGACTTCTCGTATTTATTGTATGGATACAGGTACAACTAATGTCACTTTGTTTTCTTGCAGATTTTCTACTTGGTCGGATTTGCCCTGTTTTGCTTGGAGTCACTTTTAAGCTTGTGGGTTCTTCAGGTTAGCTACAGAAAACTTGAAATATCTTCAGTTGTAAAACTCTTAGCTATGTGCACATTGTGATTTATTTAATTTTCCTCCATTGTGATAGTCATGAATCATCTAACAATTCCAAGAATTCATAGATAGGACTGCCCTAGTCTTTCTGACAACAATATCTTATGGTACCCATTAGGAGATATTTGTGTATCAGTGAGTGAGGGTAACTTAGTCTTAGTCATTTTGTATCTTGTACTCATACACTATATATATCAATAGTATGTGTGTTAGGTTAATTAACACACTAAACACTCTTCTCTCAAACAACATGGTGTGAGAGCCAAATCCTAAGCTTAATCCACCACCCTCGTCGATGCCGTCACGATCCACGCCACCATAGCCCTCGGTGACTCGTGACGCATACAGTAGATTCCTTCTCTCTTCGGCTACCAAAAATTAGTTTAAGAATATGCTTATTAATTCGAAGTTCATAAAACAGGAAAATTTTTTACATAAAGTTTATCTAACCATGAAGGCAAAATCATTGGTGTGTACAGAAATGCGTTGCTGTGATACGTTTCCACATTTGAGTTATTGGTTTGTATAGTTGATTAATTAAACTCTCTCTTGTTCTGTTTTGCAGAAAGTTTACATGTACTTCCGTGGTAACAAGTGATGCGTGAACCTGGGTCGTGTTGCATTCAGATGTTTGGTGTTACTGTTTGTTGAGCTCTTCGGCATATTCCTTCCATCCTCCATTGTCATCCTTTCATCACCGAGGTAGTTGATTGCCTTTGAGAGAGTGATTGACGTGGTATATATATTATTCTGTTTTCATGTTACATTCGAAGAATATTTTTTTGTTCAACCATTGAAGGACCTTGTGTGTTTTCATTTTTTAGGTTCGCTTCATGCTTACTAGTTTTGTTGCTTTCTTTCAACACACCATTGGTACAAAATATTATTGGCCGCAATTGATCATGGCGTTAATGGATTCTTTGATATAAGGTTTTTGTTACTTTTTTCCCTCATATTTGTAATGTCTGATCTTCTTCAAAACATGTCTTTGGGCACCTTACTCATATTTCTGTTTGGTTGTAAATGATGGTTACTTCCATCCATATAACTGCCAGCATAATATACCAGGAAGGGTTAATTGCGGATTAAACAAAATGCTAAGTTTGGACATGCGGTTAGCATGTTGGTGTGAATTTTCCTCGGAAAATCTTCGAATTTGAAAAATCATTCACTTTGACAAGGCTTATTGAGGATTACCATTTGTTGGATCTTTTTGTTTTAAGTTCTGCTTTGAAGAAATCGGTTATAGGACCTATTTACTCTTTCCTTGGAGAAGTAAACAGTTGTATATTTTTGTCCTCAACCATCCCTCTTACATTAATGGGCTTCATGCTGGGTGCAGCCTAATATGCTTGTCTACAGTTCTTCTAGTCTAAAATCTAATCCCGAATTTACGGGATAAAGGTTATAGCCATGCAAATGTTTTTAATTAGGCTCCCTGCAAGTGGGTGACAGAATTGGTTCTCCAGGATTAGTCCAGGTGCTCGTAGACTAGTCCGGACACCCGAGCTATCAAACAAAAAATGAAGCCATGGAAATGTTTAGCAATTAAAGCAAGGTTAAGCACCTCTGGATACCCCTTGTCCTCCTTACCTCACGAAACTCTACTTTTTGTTATCTTTACTCCGGATTCACGATAGACATTACTGTTCATCTCGTAAGTCCCGTATGTAAGGATATATGCATGAAATATCAATTTGAATGAACACCAATACTGAAATACACAATTTGTTTAAAAATTCACATTCTTCAGTCAGTCAAGAATAAGTAAACCAAATTAGGATTACTTCCTCATTACCATTATTTTATTCCTAATCCTTTAGAGAGATCAAGACCGAGTCACCCAAATACCGATATATGTGATATATGAATTCCATGACAAATGATGAAAGAGACTTTGTGGCCCATTCATTTCGGATATGACACTTTTCACTTGTACTTATTTACTCATTTTTACTTGTTATTGTCAGAAATCTCAAGGGAGGTCAGTAAAATTTATCCTATTATTAAACAATCCAATTTTACTGGATTTTTCTTTCTTTCTTTCTCAGGCTATTAATTAAGGCTTGAAGTGATATAGATGTGTCTATATGTATTTATGTATCTGTTACTACGTACTTGCTTGGGAAAAAGTTGTAGGTAAAGAGGGGCAAATTTGAATTTCAATCTATACATACTCTTTCATGGGACAATCCATATTCCTCAGTCAAAAGAAAGACAAGATTACAGTCACTCTCGTATACTGGTTCACTTTTTCTATCTCCAGAGAGAAGCTATTTCCTTACCATTATAATCTAGCAACCAACAAAACCACAAATAAAGTAGTAAATCTTCACTGAGGCTGTTCCAAAAACACAAATGGAAAACAGAGTGTAGATTTGATGTTGTGGGGTTATCCATCCTTCCATTCATCAACGGGTGAATGAGCATGTCCTAATCTATCCTTTCTCCCGTGAGAGCTAACAGCGAAACGAACAACATACCTTTCAGGTTCCATCTTGTAGCAAGGAGCTTGGCCTGCTAGCTAGCATCTTGTGCCTGGCTCGTGTCCTCATAACAGCTTCGTAGTTGTGACGTCATGCATGACATTGCCGAGTGCCATGTTGGCAGTCGACACGTGGTTGAGCTGTGCCACCCTGGTAGCCACATGGTGCCGACTAGAACAGATGTGCACGGTGGACTGCGTTTGATCCAGTAGGATTCGGCCCAATAGCCCATAACCATGGACTAGGCTCGCTTCCCCTGGCCCAGCCTTGTGCGTGGCTCCAGGCAAAGCCCCGTCAAACGTATGTCGGCCCATCAACCTGTGATGACATGGGCCTATTCACTTGCTCGGTTCATGTACCCTTTATTCGGCCCACTACAGATGTTCATACCAAAGTGCTGTTCGTTTCTCTCAGGTTTCTGTTTTGGAGATGGATGGCCAATTTGACAGATTAGATGAGCTGATTTGCGTCGAGAGCCATCTCAGTAAAATCTCCACCAATTTCTACAGTGAAGTCACTCAACAAATGTTTATATAGAGGTGGATTTGTGAAACAACAGCGGAAGATGGATCAGAGGTAGAAGAGATGCATTTTGTTGGGATCCTTGCATAACTACCATTCACAATGTGAAGGATCTTAATCACTTCTTTTTAGCAGTTGTTTCAAAATCCATCATGATAAAACTCCCGAGCTCAATGTCGAAATTCATATGTGGCCTATTAAATCTGATTTCAATCTATTCTTACTGATAATGTCAGATCCCTTCATTTTCTCAGACGACTTAGCGGTAAACTCTAGAGAAGTTTAGGTACTAGACCTGCTAAGATACCTAGGCCAAAGCACATATGCAACCATCTTCGCAAGTTCTCAACCATTTGCCAACTAGAGAGAATCTACATCACCGAGGGAAATCGCAATGAACACGCACTAGAATTCACAGCAGCAGTATGAAGAAAAGGTAATAACAAAACAAGATGATGCATTTTCTACTACCACATAACCATAATTGATGATTCAATTCAACAAGTTTTACCACTTTGCTCCTACAGATGACAAATAAAACATTGATAATGTGGTCATTCTGCAGTTTTTCACGTCATAACCGGGGAATCATACATTGAGCAGGCTTAATAGTTACAACTTAGACTAGAAGACGGCATTTATTGAAGTTGAAACAACTGTTTACTTAACCAATATGCTTTTGTCAAATGCTAAAGCTCAATTTATAAACTTTTATCTGGCATATCTCACAAACAAAACACAACTTTCTATGAAATGAACGGCAGGGCTTCCCAACAAATATGCTAGTACATCATCAAAGCTATAAATATCAAAGATTTTCTTTTATCAACATGCGTCTAGAATCCTTTTTACAATGCTGGAACTCGACTCAAAGAAATAATGATTTACCAACGAGCATACAATTTGAGGGGCTGATTGTTTTAACCCACAACTGCAAGCAAGCTTTGTCTGACAGCAGGGACTGAGCATAAAAGAGAACCAAATATACCAGTGAGAGCATAAGCAATGGCACAAAACGGGAGAGCCTCAGGTTCCTTTGCTGATAATGCTGCTGTTCCCAGTCCATGAGCACTGAAACAATCAGGAAAGAGCCTAGTGTAAAAACTACTGGCATGAAATAAGAACCTTTCCTCCCTTGTTTTGGTATTCCTTCGCTTTTTGGCAATTTTCTCTAGAACTAACCGAGGGGTGAGGGATAAAATTTCCTCTCTTTTTGTATAGATCCTCTGATTGTTGAATCTGAAATCGTAATTTGTTGCATTTGGTCCAAACTAGCATATCCTCAGATAGCTACACAGTTCAATAAAATGGAGTTGCCATCTCTGTGGAGAAGTCACATACCTAGATGCAGTTGCAATGCCTCGAGCAATAGGATCATCAAAGCGGAGTTTGTCCAGCATTGCTTGCACAAAGTTTGCTCCAACCAGACCAGTTAATACAACAACAGCAGCTGTGAGAGACGAATTGGCACCTAAAACCAAAATGGGAAAGAAAGCAATACAAATTAGAAAATATGACTATCATTTTACAAGCATTGCATCCAGTGGTATGCTTCAAACAATTTCATTATCAATTTACGTAAGAGGAAAAATAACAGAAATATTACAATACCATTCTAGATCATTATCAATTTCAATTATAGGAGCAAAATTAGTCACTGACCTTCAAACAAGGACACAATGCTGAGGGCTAGGGCCACTGTTATACATCTGGGTAGAATTGAAATTGTTAAAGATGGTTCCAACCCAACTAGACGCCCAATGAGAGCAGTTGAATACAATGAGAATACTGTTGAAATGATGACTGATGTGAAAATTTCAGCTGAATGCCTCTTAACAAGCTGAAACAGTAAACAGTACCCGATATCACTGCATAAAAGACCTTCATATCTACTTACAGTAAGAATATGTATAGTCCTGAAATTGGCGCTCTAGAATAATCTGTAGTAAACACATTAATGACACTACATATTTCGTATATCTGAGCTATATATGTTACTAAGAGGCAGAAATGAGCAAAAAGTGCACAAAAAGAAGCAGGGCCTATGATTCTTTTGTACAAAACTTGTATGTCTTGCATTACAATTTACCATCGACTTTTTTGGATGTTGCTCCCCATCCACCCAACTATTGATTGCTTATAGGCTGGTGATGGGTGGTGACTATGATATCAAAGGGGGAAAAAAAAAAAAAAAAACTACACTTGGTTTAGTTCAGAGTAATCGGTGACGGGGAGGGGTAGATTGCTTAAAGACCTAATATTTGGTGTTATATACATTAAGGGGCTGCCCTTAGGATGGAAACCATTATCCCAAGGTTAGTAGGTCGAGTTTAACCAACAAACCAGTTGAAGGGCAGTGGTAGGTAGAACAAGGGGGTTCTCCCTAAAAAAACTGCAAATCACGTCAAGTGTTACGTGTTAAATGAAATCTAAACCTGCCTTAAGCTTCTGAAAACAAGAGAAATAAACCGTTAAGACTAATCAGTTACCTTTCTCTGTTTGAACATAGAGAAGGCAAAAGATAAAATAACTGATCCCAAAAATCCCATCAAAATGTCACCAGCTCCAGGGTTCGATGAGACTTTCGTAAGGTAATATCCTGCATTAGTTAAAACGGATTATTACGTAGAAAATAACCATGTAACCATTATATACAATAGTCAATGAAGTAATAAAATTTGAGTCCTCAAAAACAAAAGGGATAGAGAACTGATTTGGATTTTGTAAGTATTATTGTTAAGGGTGAAAGAGATGAACATGGATTTCAGCCCTCAAATGAACTTTAATTTCTATATCGTTCAGCTTCAAACTTAATCTGAGCTTGCTTATTAGTTCAGATATGGCTGTAGATTGAGGGAACAATACCAGCTAGAGTTATCACGGGTATATGAATCTGATTTTTCTCACTACTCGGAAAATAATACCGGAGGTCAGCTGCAGCTTTCATTCATACCCGTATTGAGAATGAAGACGACAGCTGGTTTATCCCTAGTCTCCACTAATAAACCAAAACATGAGATCCATTGTACCAACAGATGAACCTAAATCCGATAAATGTCCAACTTAGCTATATCATATATGGACGAAAAAAGGCGTCATTATATCCAGTGGACACAAATATCCTTATCTCAAACCTTCACGTTAGCTATTTAGGAACCTAGTCAATGCCTCACAATCAAGTTACAACCATTTCAGGTTTTAGTTCTGAACATCTGGTCAGAGCCTTTATGATTAGACAGTAGATTGCACAGTTCACACCTCTTTATCATCTTCTCAAGCAACTCATCGCATCCTTAGGTTCCAAATAATCAGCCCTTTGAATAAGCAAAGCTTTCCCGATAGAAATATTCACATAGGATGCTAACAAGAAGATGTGATTTCTACCATGCATTTAGATTGATACCTCATATCAACTGTGCGACTAGCATTAATAGCTCCACATTGTGCCGCAAGAGTGTAGGTGTGCACTGTCTATAGCATGCACCTACTTGCAGTGCCAGGCGCATACATTGTTGCAAACTTGGTTATTTGTTGGCAATAAATTAAGCCTTTACTTTTTCTCTCACTTTCCAATGTTGACACTTTCATAAGGCAAGTCACAGCTTTCTTTAAGCCATTTTGAAAACACCCAACACTTGCTTCAAATAATATAAACTTTGAAAATCTTTCCAACATGAAATAGCTATGGTAAGATTCTGTTTAAACCATTCCACTATCTTTTTGCAACTTGAATTTGTACCTAGAACAGGATCAATTCCAGAGTTGGAAAGATAAGCAAAAGCCAAAGCTGCTATATCCGCAGATAGTGCACAGCAAATAATTGGATGGAAGACCTTTTTCAGATCAGATGGCAACCTGAAAGACAAAATTTAACAAGGTGATGAAGCGACACTTCATAACAAGAGAACGAACTAATTATACTTCGACAATAATGTAATTCATTAGATCTGCTAAAATGAGAAACTGCATTTTACCCGGAACCAACCATATAGCCTAGCACAGTAGAAGCAAGTAGAAATGGAAGGCATGTTCTTGCGCCTGTTCCGAGTGCTGTAGGGTACAGAAGTGAGGCAACAAATGACACAAGGAAAATACCACTCCAGGTCTGTATCTCTAAAGAAGAAAAAGGAGGTGGTTTTGACATAGGCTCAGCAGGTATCATTTCTGTTTTTACCATCTTTCTCACAGCTATAGCTGTAAAACCAGCCACAGAAAGCGAAGCCAGCCAGCCTCCAACTGCAAGACATAAGGAACAGTTATACATTTAAATGAAAAATGGTTTACATCACGCTAGCAGAGAGAGAGAGAGAGAGAGGTTTGCAAGATGACATACAGTTTTTGTATGCTTATGTCTTTCCTGAATGGACAATGGTTTGCCTTACATATTCTTAATTAAAAAGCTGAAGCTAAGTAGAGCGAATATGGCTGAGTTTTCTACTAAAACTGACTTACTTCAAGCATTGATGAGTAACCAGCACCAACCACGAGATAACATCATATTTTTTTCCCTGTGGCAGAATAATCAAATTGAACAATTTGAATTGGGTTTTGTTCCTTAAATACACGACTAATGGGATACTTGGCAGTTAAATCAGATATAAAATCAAAGCGAGTGATTCTGGAGCATGAAAGTCTTCATAACTGCATTCACTTGTTGATATGCAAATACTATTCATCGGGGCAAACCTGCAAATGAGGACTTTTTAGGTTTAAGTACCACACCAATAAGCAGAAGTCTTGAGCACATATAGTTCCAGAGCAACATCATGATCCTACAGCACCTTGGCTTCGTTCCTAATTTAAGACTTTATTTGACCAACCATTGGAACCAGATCTAGGCAGAGCTGAGTTGTGAAACAGGAGTCCATATAGGAGATTTACGAAGTAGCTGGAAGACTGGAATAAGGGATTTGTTTAAGTTGAAGAATAGCAAGGCAAATGAAGGCAGAAAAAAAAAACTGGTTTTTATTCCTTATCCTCAGTGAAACCACAATTCCAAATACTGCTACATCAAGGAGTAAGGAAAGAAACTGCACAATAGTCCGCTGCTCTGAGAAAATTCTCAACAGTCGTTACATAGCTATTTTAGGCATTCAGCTGATGGATACTCCAAACATTCTTCAAAGCCAACAATTTTCATCCTCTATGGATACTGGCCTACAAAAATTTGTTGCACTCGATCCCATTGCTACATGAAGTGGAGGAAACAAAGAACTGGTCTAGTTACAGATGCTAAAGGGGAAGTAAGGAGGAAACACGAGTCAAGTGGTGTGACACGACATGTGATATGATGCTAAATCTTGCAAGATATAGGCTTCGCGTGTTTTGTGGATCATAGTGATTTGGTTGGCAGCCACTGGACATTATAAAACTGACAATAATGTGAATTGGGTACAAGCAACCTAGTGAATTAAGTATATAATGGCAAGTAAGATGATGGGGCACATGGGCTTGGTAATTTTGTTTAGCTTTGATGAACTTCAAATCTTGTTCAAATCCCTACCATGCCTTTGCTAGACCTAACACTTCTGTAAAAAGAACTGTTACCCAACTTCTCCACCAAAAGACCATTTTTTCAAATCCCTACCATGCCTTTGCTAGACCTAACACTTCTGTAAAAAGAACTGTTACCCAACTTTTCTCCACCAAAAGACCATTTTATTTCGTAGGTACAAGTAACCTTACAGAGATATGTTTGCCAAGCACATATAAAATATTACACAAGAAGTTAGCCCAGTTTGCCAAGCCACCAAAAGATTACACAAGAAGATTCACATGCCACTAAAAGAATGTCAAAATACTCCATACAATTCAGAACCAAAAGTTGACCTACCTATAATGAGACAGATCTTAACCCCAGAAGCTGCGGGGATATCTTTAACTGCAAGAGGCAAAACCACCAATGAAGGAACATAGAACAACGGAAGCCACCTCTGGATAAACAAAAGTGCGGGCTCAAAGAAGTTCATCAAACTAGTGGCAGCAGCCGGGATGGTAGAATCAAGAACCATGAGAATGGTGAATATACAAAACATTCCAAAAAGGGCGCTTGGGAACTTAATGGCAGCTGCCACAAATGCCTTCTTCAATACCTTATCCATTGCCAGTATAATCCCTAGCGAGACAACCAAATGCAACACCTATAGGCAAACATATAGAACCCATCACAACCAACCATTTATCAACAAAAATAATAAAGAAAACAAAACAATCACACAACACGTGAAATACATACTTTAAAATAAAATAAAAAACACAAGACATAGAGATTTTTATGTGGTTCCCAAATGTGTAGTTGAGTACATCCACGGCCGACACCAGTTTCACCATGTATACTGTAGTTAGTAAATCCACGGCTCACACCAGTTTTCGCTATGTATCAAAATGAAGGGAGTACAAGTTACTGATGCGTATAACAAGTGTTCATAATCTAGGGTTTACATCGCCCATTGCCGTGATACCCTGTCAAGGTAATTAGGGTAAGCACTAAGCACGACACATATCGAATTAGGCTTCACAAGCCCAACAATACAAAGAACAAATCCACTAGCCCTACAATACAAACAACAAATCCACTATTAGGTAAGAAGTGAGAAAACTGTTGCTAACACTTTGAAGGCTTCTGGAAGAAAAACTACTGTCTGAAGACTCTGAACCCATGGATTTGGCCTGAATCCTCCTAGTTGAGTGGGTGTTGTGAGGACCCAATTGCAAGAAGTGCGGATTAGGTCCCAATGCTCTAGCGGGTGTTTTCACAGTGTCGAGGGGATTTGTCTGGTTATGTGAGATACGGACGCCATTGAAAGCAACTGGGAATATCTTTGGATGGATTTTAGTGGGATACTTTCTAGAGAAAGTGAGATGATTGAGTGAGAAAATTGTTGAAGAGTGGGGATTGGTAAGAGAGAAAGGGGGATTGCGGGGAACAGCGGAGGGGGCAGCCATGGGGAGAGAGTGAAGGGAAGAGAGTGGCAGCGTTTCCCATTTTGTTGGGGGTGTGGAGTTTGTTATTTGTGTGGACATGAATGGCTGTTCGAAGTAAAGAAGATGACTCTCTCTCTCTCTCTCTCTCTCTCTCCTGGGACAAGTTCTCGCGGGAATTTCACAAGTTAAACAGTTATTTAAGTTGGGTCCATGGCTTCAGGGGTCCCAAAAGGTGGAAGTCACAGTACAGTAATTTGAACCATATACCAGACCAGTTTAACAAAAAAATATCGTAAAATACATTTAAAATTTACATGTAACTAACTTACTCCAAAAAAAACGTAACGTTGTACACCTACAATAGTTGCGTCCTTAATTATACAAAATTGTGTGTGGTTTAGAGATCCGAAAACCCTGGCATGCAAGAATAAACTCTTCTTCGAAATTTTTTTATTTGAATTCGGATCGTTGAAAACACTTACAGACGACTAAGATTTGCCCTGCAAAGATCATCCTTGCAGAATCCCCAGGTCCGTGGTTTAGGGTGGTTTAGGGTGTTAGGGTGAGTATGGACAAGGTCTGCCTAGTTTGAACTTCGGGTTGGTGCTGTACAGTGAGAGCATCGTGCTGCACATCTTTGAGCTGTTAGAACGTGCATCCAACGGCTTGAATCTCATTTCGACAATCAATGATTGAGAGCCATTCATTGCTGAGATAAGACCCGAGCCGTCGGATGCACGATCCGACGGCTCGGAAGTGTGCAGCACAGAGCTGCGTACACCACTACACAACACCATCCCCAATTGGCCTAGTCTATACTACATTATTTTCTTTTGTCGGCACCCTTATTGTGGGGGGGGTGGGGTTTTTTCTTTTCAATCGTGGCACCCTAATTGTTCATATTCATAACACAATTGCTCATGAGTGGTGACTGAGATTCTTGAATCTAATACTTACATAATTTTCGCATAAGACAATCATCATACACCGAACTATTTATTAAATATGTTACCTTTATTTCATTTTTTGATTACTTAAATAATTATTTTATGTAGTGACACTACATAAGTTTGGTGGTGAGGTTTGAAAGCTAAGAAAGTTGTAATCTCAGACGGAGGAGCATGCATGGGGTCAATATGAAAGGATATTGACGGCTAAAGATTTTGTTTCCTGTGCATATCCCAAAATTATGGCGTAGGATCTCCACATTAGATTTTAGTCCCAAAATGCTTTGCCTAAATAGGAGGGGGGGAAACCAGGTAATATATGTGTAATAAGGGCAAAGGTGGTTTTTTTTTTTCTTTCCCTTCTAAACTTAACGATCAAACTTAACCCCTAAAAGTGACCGGGATGACAAATTAAGTAACTGAATTTTGTGTGCAAAGATATATTGGGTGGACGAATATGAAAGGTGTTGAGTTTGGAAACAATGGCGTGGGGAAAGTATATATTATCGTTGGTTTTCCAACACCTAGATCACTCTTTCCATAATTTTCCTTGTCTGGTGGTACTTCTATAATGTTGAACTTCAAAACCTTCCCGAGCTCTAGATGTTCATTTTTCGGGGGTCTGGCTTCAAAAATATTGTTGAACTTACCATCGTCAGCAAGTTTCATGGACGAAATAGGTTGTGCAGTTAACAGTTGCCACTCTGGGTTGCATTGCGTAGAATGATGGTTTTGACATTTTGTTAGGAACGACCTGCAGTCATTAAATGTCTACGTTTAATTAGAAGTATGCAAACAATGACAGATCGAAGGGCGGATGAGACCGGGCAACTGCCCTACTCAAGTTTCAATTTTTTTTTAGAATTATAGTTTTTGGCTTAAAAACGTTATATTAGTTTGGCTGTACGTCCAACGTTTTTTTTTTATTTTTAAATCTAACATTGGCCCTTATATTCAAGTCTTTTTTCAAAAGTTCATAAGCGTTCTCTTAAGATTGTATGCATCTATTAAAAAATAATAATACTAGATTTAATCCTTTATCTTTTGAAATAGCTTATGGGGCACAATATTATATACATGCATCTACAATTATATATGTCTATATTTTTATAATTGCGTAAGTTGATTGAAAATATTAGGACTATTTCTTTAGTCTTTGGAACATGTATCTTTTGTTGAGAGTTAACATGTGACTCTCTATAAATCTAGAATCATCCAACATTGACTAAAGATGGTAGAAACTTTACTATACGTTAGACTTGTGAGAAGAGTTCCGAAATATTATAACCATGTGAAGAAGAAAATATATCTTCTTGGAGGATTTTAAAAGGAGAATGTCGGCCGTGGGATGAAAATAATTCTAGTCCTTCATTGAGGAGGTTGATGGCTACAAAAAGAAGAATGTGCACCTTTGTGAGTGTGCATTTGTGTAGACTATTTCACAAGTTGTTGGACCAATAAAATAATAGTATTTTTAATATTTTCAAACTCAACTCCTTTCCTATGTGATAACAATATATATTTAATATTCGTCCACCCAACTTAACATATCTTTGCACACAAAGTTCGGTCTGAAGAAGAAGAACAATATCCCCATGGAAGAATCTCCTAGCTATCGACAGTTGTTACATCACTGATATTTTGTGTTGTCTCAGAGCACAGAGTACTAAAACTGAATAATTAAACTATCAATGCCTAATTTGCCTTCTCCAAGCTCTGGCAAATTGTATCTGCTTTGTTACTTGATCAGCTGCTCCAACAGACGAGGGAAAAACCAAAGCTACAAGCCTATAATTAGTTCAAGCCTTGCGGTTTGACCTACCTTGCTTCATTGTTCAGAGTTTTCCATGTCATCATGAAATAACAAAAGGAAAATCTGCCTTAAGATATGGACATCAAATATAACTAGTCGGCTAACTGTGGCTAAATTTTCATCTTTAAAAGGTAACAAAAACAAGTTCATTCCATAGTTATAGCAAGCACAGCAGTGATTACCGGTCCTGCTCAATGAATTCATATCTGGCTCAAGTCTTGACTAATGGCAGCTAGAAGATCCAAAATAGGCAATTAGACCAAGAGGCAACTGCATGGATCGATAAGTTGTGCACATCATGCCTGAAAGCCCATTTGGTAACTAACTCAAGCAAAGTATAGTCTGTTACTTTCATATCTGAAGCCAAAATTGAAAGTTCGAGTGCAATTGACCGCAAAAATCTCACTTAAATACGTGTAGTTCGTACTAAGAGAACAAATTCAACACTATGACCAAAACGGCCACTCAACATAACAAATCCACAACCCCTACCCGACAGGAAAAGAACAACTCAAAAACTAAACACATGAAATTGACACAACAATAAGCAAACAAAATTACCAAACCTATATGGGTTTAGCTTTGGAAAAAAGCATACCCAAATAGAGCTTTTGACCCAAATTTTTTCTCCGTTTTAAGTGGGCTACCCCTTTCTCGACACTTTAGATAACACGATGCCTCAATTAAATTGCTTGTATTGTTTATCTATTCATTTGAAATACTGACCCTCATTGTGGTTTTTTGTTTTTTGTTTTGGATCGTGGCACCCTCGTTGTTCATAACACAATGGCTCATGAGTCACGACAGAGATTCTTTTAATCTAATATTACATAATTTTTGCATAAGACAATGATCAGACATCGAACTCTTTATCAAATATACTATCTTATTATATTGAATTAATTAAATAATCATTTTATGTAGGGACACCACGTAAGTTTGGCGGTGAGAGTTTGAAAGTTAAGAAAGTTGTAACCTGAACCTCAGAGGAACATGGGGTCAACATGGGAGGATATTACAACTACATATTTTGTTTCTTTTGTATATCTCGAAATTATGGCGTAGGATTTCCATGTTAGATTTTAGTCCCAAAATTCTTTGCTTACATAGGAGGGGGAAAAAGGCAATATAGTGCAACAAGGGTAAAGTTGGTTTGTTTTTAAATTTAAGAATGAAAACATAACCCCTAAAAGTGACCGCGATGACAACTTAAGTAGGTGTGAAAGTACTATTTAAGTACTACCCTTCTATTTGTCTCTAACTTTCTAAATTTAAAACGTTTTTAGTCACCAAAGAACATAATTTGCCACCATCACCTCTACATAAGAGAGAAATTTTAACGTAATTATTTGTTTGACCAATACATAATTTGATCTCGAGCGCATTAAATGTGTTGTTCCATTAAAAAGTTAAAATAAGTCAACTTTGTAACTTTTGTCCTTAATAAATTATTTTAAGGGAAGTAATTTTACCAATTCCCTTTTTCTGTAACAGCGTTCTCATTTGTGTCTCTATTTGATGCTTTATTTTGTGAGAGAAGAGGAGTGTGTTAGAAAAAAAGGAAGTAACAAAATCACACATAGTCAATTCAACAAATCTAGTCCATACTTTGCCCATAGTTAAGGTGAACTCAAGGTTCCACCCTTTCCGTTTCATAGACATTGCAACAGCTTCTTTTTTTATTGAATATCCGGTTCAACTTACGCACACCTTTAATATGCAATGACATCTTGACTTCAATTTCCAATAATGCACTTGATTATATTGCCAAATACATGTTAAACAGGAGCCAACAAGGATAGTTAAGCACTCGATAAATTTACACAGTGCCCTGACAAAAACTACTCCAATACATGTGTTCCTCACAAATGTGCAGACATTCACAAATTAGAAAAGCCTACAACTCAAATTACCAGTTTTCAAGAAAAGCATAAAAAAAAAAAAAACATTGACATCTGTGCACTAGCAACCAATAACTACAATCGGATATAAAAAAAAAAAACCAATAACTACAATTGAAATGAGCACAACTCTGTTATAGAAAACCTTCCTAATATTCGAAACAATGGTTAGCATTCTGTGATAAGGGAAGCAAAAGCCAAGGTTTACTTCAGTAACGATAGCCATTCGAGGACAACTCGGCTCCGTAATGAAACACATCATACGGATGCTGCTGCTCAACTTCGTATTGATTGACAGTGTAGTTCTGCTGGTCAAGTTCGTACTGGTGGGTCACCATATGGGGAGGTTGATTTTCGTAGTTATAGGCATGGTGAGGTGAAGATGGGGAACTTAATTCGCTGGCTGAGGGACTGGGAACATGATTGTGGGATCTGTCTACTGAGGTACTGGGGATTTGAGTCTGGTTCTTGTCAACTCTAACCTCAGTTAGCTCGACTTCTTCGAAAGAGTGGAAGATTGGGTGCAAGTATGCATCAGTCAGGTAAGCTTTCAGATTGACGTCTGGTTCAAAGTCACGGTCCTCTAAATCCTTTGCCATGGCTTCCTAAAGAGGAGGAAAAAGAAGAAAGATAATTCTTTTAAAATGTAACAAAATTAAAAAGCTCTTCAGGAATTTAGGATTACAGAGCTCATAAAATTTCTACAAGAACAAGAATTATGAGCTCTGAAAATTTTATGCAAGATAAATTCCGTTAGTAGTTGGAATTTTTGCTTGGCACGTACTATTTCTCTTTAATGTTTTCTCCAGGCAACCATCGCAAAAAAATGCAACAAAGTCAATTTGTGAAGGGATTTGTGGAGGAAAAGGAGAGCATAAAAATGGTATCACAGATCCCTTTTTGTTCTTTCCCCTCAACAAATTCAATATGCAAACAAAGCCTGGTCCGCCTGGAACATTTCTTTGTGAAATAAATAAAATGGAAATTGATAAAGGAGGAACCACGGGAAAAGGAAAAAAAAAAGGAATGGAGATTCGCTGAAATCTAAAAAACCATGTGCATGTATAGCCAAGGTTAGCAATCTCAAATTATACCATGAGAAAGGAAGAATTGTTAATAACGAAGAAAAATGAAGAAATCTTTTCTAGTGTTTCTATGTCTAGATTGGAGCTTTACCTCAAGGGGGTACTTTCTGAATGCCGGCTCAAAGCGATGTTTGCAGTACTTGTGGAATGATAAAGTCAATATAGGTAAAGCAACAAGCAAAGGAGTGGAATTCGCAGCCTTTTTTGTGCTGAGCAGACCCAATAATAGAAGCTGAGATATCAACAAGCTTGCTATTATCCGGCTGTGAACTTGTGGCCAAAATGCAGCAGCACTCTCATATCGTTGATTGTACACATTAATTACCTGCGTGATCAAGCAGAGTACAAAATTTTAGCCACAAGTGTTGTGGGAATCGCAGCATGTGCACACTAATATAGCCTCGGAATATCAATTATGGGCTGTAAATCATTTAACCCTAGGGAGCAAAACAACCGACACCAATTAATTTGATCCACATAATAACAGAGATGTTTTTATTTGGCACTAGTTGACAATTGAAAGCCTAGCGTGAAATTCGATCGTTACTTCATAGAATTTCAGAATAACAATTCCATCCCCAATTGGCCAATTATTAGTTCTTTTTGGGTATTCATGCCCACATTCCAATCTAAGAATAGTGTATGTAAATAAGTTTCTGAACCTCTTTAAACCAATTAAAAGTTTAAATTCAGATCTTCTGAATGGTGTAAAAAATTCCAAAATTACTTATATTCATATATTAGCTTTTTATCCAAGCGTCGCACAGCAGCCCAAGAAGGACAAACAATTGGGGACAGAAGGACTATGTGCTTATATAACCTCCATTGCATCAACTCCCCCAGTCCATCTTTTATGTGATTCCTTCTATTTTATGATATTCTTCTTTGCACACTATCCCAAATCAAAGCATAGGACCACAATTTTGCTAATGAACAATGGGTTGTGATAAACTCTATCACTATTTTAGACGCTCACTTTTGAAGATTGAATGTACTAAATTCAGAGAGTAACTAACCTGATGACGATAAACAAGGTACGCGAAGGCAAAGAAGACTAGTATGAAAGGAAGGAGGATTGGCGTAACCACGGCATATACAATTCCTAGAAGGAAGTAGAGTTGAAGGCTTGGAAGAGTCTCTGGAAAATCCACACTCCCAGGGTTCATAGCCTTCACTCTGTCCCTTTCAGTTTTCACCAACAACATGTTCTTAAGGTGAAAAATAACCAAAGGCTTCAACCTGAGAATCTCACTTGCGATGCCAGCCCAACCATCAACCATTATATATGTGATAAAGAAAGTAGCCTTCATTGGTATCGAAACCCCAATGGTTCGAGGAATCCTACAATGAAATACGAGTTATAACTAACAATAGTCACATAGTATCCACAGAGTAGAGTCAAGAGAAAAATATCAACCAAAGTTAAAGATGAGCTCCATCCTTCATTTAGTTTGTATCTGCTTCGCAAAACTTGTATATTTTTATTGCATAGGGCGAAACTTGTACTATTTATCACACTCTACTTTGTTTACTTTTAGGAACCAATGAAACATACAAATTTTGCCATTTTAAATTCATATCAGAGAGGTGTCCTCCAATCCAAGGCAACTCAGTCATCCAGGCAGTCCGAAGCCTGGATAACAAAGGAGTATTTTATGTTGGGTAGCTAACAGATGGCACGTAAAAGACCTTGTTAGATCCTCGTGACATGAATCCAATTACAAAACCTAATGTCCTCGACAGAGAAAACCTATTCATGTAGCTAGACCACAATTAATTGAGACTAAAAGCTCGGTTTGGTTTGGCTTTAGTTCCCAACAAAACAATAACCCAAAAATCACTATCAGAATTCAATATAATCTCCTTCCAAAAACATAGTTCAGATCACAAGCCTTTTTCGACCAATGAATTGTACTATTCCCTGCTGCCAAAACTCTGCAAGCACTCGTAAAGATATACCGAATCATTACAAAACAATATTTTTACTTGGGTAGAGATATGTTGGATTTGAACATATAACAGAGAAGTTTAACGTTGACAATCTTTGGCGAGGCAGGAAACAAAAGATGCGGAAAAATTAATCAATGCCCTTAGGCACCACCACGTGGTACCCCAGGCCCATTCTCCACCACACATTGTGGTGGGACCCCAGGCAAAGTGTGTGGATCCCACCACAATGTGTGGTGGGGAAGGGGCCTGGGGCACCACGTGACGGTGCCCCAAGGGCACTAAATAATTCCTCACTCATATGATAAAGCAAATCATTCACATATACTTTTCAATAAGGACCTCATTACTGATAATATGATGAGGAAAACACATACTGTGACAATATACCAAGATGTACTGCAAAGTGCAGATAGCACCAAGATTCATTATTAATCTTTTCCCCCACACTGATCGCCTAAAGAACTTTTTCAATCTCTTCACACCAGTTTTTTTGATCATAGACATTCAGGCAAGAATCGAGGAGTGCTGCCATACAGCAAGCTGTACCTAGACCAAGACTGTCACTTTCATAAATTATAGACCCGTTACAAATTTCAAACAATTGACTAAGGAACCTAAACCAGAATGCGGAACAAAAAGCATGGATCAAACATAGAAAGCAATACAAAGACATTATAGAAACCATTATTACAGCTTAGAATAGGGATGTGGGACGTTACTGGGTGGGCGCCTGGTGAAGGAATGCATGAAGTTGCTGGAAAGCTGTTCCAGTCACGATGCTACCCAAGAAAACATTCACCAACATAAAGTAGTAATATTTTGCTGATGCCCTTCGCTCTAGTACTGACAATGCCACGTGTCCCTCAATTTTTGACATAATCATCAAAACTGTGGGAAGAATGTACAAGAAGATTTTGAGAGCTAGACCAGGAAGAAATCCCTGTAGGAATGACTTCACAAATTTCCTGCCAAAAGATTTTTTTGTTATAATGATGACCAAATACTTAGAAATATGTAATAGAAACAAGACCATAATGATCAAGTGCAATAGAAGTTGAAAAACATGATCCTAAGACCAAAAAAAAAAAGTACAAATCTTCACTTACACTTCAATCACAGGTCTCAAAAAAGGAGCAACTTTTTCAAGGCCCTCCAAATTCGCAAGTGATTGCACAAAAGCAATGGGTATCATGTAAAAGAACACCAAAGCAAATACGGACAATGATATCACTAGCTTTCTGATGCTAAGAGAAACAAAGGGGATTGCAAGGTTCTTCCAGTATACGTCACGGGGTTCAGGGGCCCAATTCGTCAACCAAAGTGTTGGGTTCTTGCTTTGCTGAGTTTGTGCACATACAGCAGCACCCCACCTTGAATTAAATGAAACAAATGCAGCCGACACAATAGATTTTGGGTCCTTTAGAATTCTCTGGCGCTCCATTGTTAACTAGCACAGTACGAAGAAAATATTGTTACAAACTTGCAAGGGAGAATGAGTTAAACACTTATGCCCTGTTTGTTTGACCGGATTAACAACGAAGGTATACATAATCCGGAAGGATGACAAATCCCATTAGACTAATAGTAAAGGCATTAACAATACCACATGTCTACATGCCCCGTTGAATTATATATCCCATGTTTTGATGGATATACTATCCAGGAGCTATTTAACCCTGACCACATAAGTTCAAATAAAACCCCGGAAATGTCGCCCCCTCGGATTTGTAGTCTTCTAAGGTTTATAATCTGGATAAACAAACAGGGCCATAATTCAAAGAAACAATATCAATTTGAACCAGCACAAAATAATGGATAAAGGTAAAATAGATGGATTGCTTTTGATGAAGTAGCACCCCCAACTTACTCTTCTATCAAGATCATTGATCTGCTTTTTGTAGAAGTCAATAGCATCAACTTTTTCACCACAAAGCCCAAGGAATCCTCTCTGAAGGTAAAATATTACAGGATATTAGAACCAAAATTCAAGACAGGTGAAACATAATTTTCAATAACATCTGAATTGGCTTATGAAATTGCGTCTGTTTCTTTCTTTTTCAACAAATTCGGTAAAACAAAATGTTCAATAACATCTGAATTGGCTTATGAAATTGCGTCTGTTTCTTTCTTTTTCAACAAATTCGGTAAATGTTTAAGAGGCCCTAAATAAATAAATCTCCAAATATTACAATTGTTGAACCCTAAAACCTCAAAATAAATATTAATGCCTCTAAAAAATATCTATATGCAAATAATCCTTTTCCGCTATTTCATTTGACCAATCACCACTAATCTGTCTCAAACCTAAAATCATAAATTATGTAGGAAGTATACAATATGATAGAATAATAGCTCAAAAGTGATGGAATTAGCTTAATCAACAACATAACTGGATTAATCATACGGGACCTCATACCCGATTCTCCTTAGTAAACAAACAGCGGCTGGGCCTCACCCCCTCAACCAAGCTCTCTTTGGCTTTCCGAAATGTAGCGGTCGGGCTATTAGCCGTGCCCACTCGTTTCATTTACAAAGTAGTTCCATGGCATTCAGCCACATTTTCATATATTTAGGCAGTGATTTCTACACTTCTTTTTTTGATAAATGCACTCCATTTCTCGTCTTTTAGTGAAACTTTTATGTGTAATATTTTCACTAAAAGACAAGAAGTGGAGTGTATTTATCAAAAGAGGGGGTGTGAAAATCATTTCCCTACTGAATCATATCAATGATTCATGATTCCAAATGATTTCAAATAAGACTACATGGAATCCAATGATGGCAAGCTATCGATAGAAGAGTACAAGATGGGGATAATAAAGAAAATACTACAAAGATTGGGAGCATGACGTATGCTTCCGGAGTTAATTTCACCATTGATCTTCATGATCATAATCTACCATCAAGTATCAAATTTCTTGGCCAAAAGGCCATTGATTCTCATGACCAAGTATTCTAACTATGGTCAACAACACCTAACTAAGGATATTTATAACATTGGTTTCTTCCTCCATATAGTTCAACTAACAAAGCCAACAATGCCATATCCGCTTGCAACTCTTACCTATATCCCACCCTACTTCTTTCTCTCTCAGTAAAGCAATAATCCTCCTCACTCCAATTATCAGTACACTTGCATAATATCACTATTTATCCTTCCTTTAGCATCTCCCGAGCCACACCACATGCACACATCTTTCCTCCCTTTTTTTTTAAAACCTAACGATAATGGTTTTAACCTCAAACGCAAACAAAATATGGGCTATCACATAAAACAAGCTACCTTCTTGGTTGGCCTTTTGTCTGGATGTCTTTCAAACTTAAGTTGGTTGTAGTCCAGCCAATTTTGGATCCTCTCTCTTTTTCTCACAAGTTTGGCAAATTTGTTGGCATTGTACACAGCCTGGATAAAGCATATAAAAAGAATGACATGACATAACTGAAAAAAATGGATTAGATCACCGAAGAAACACCAATAGAAGTTTCATATTACCTGGTGACAGAGATAGTGATCGGGATGATTTGTTTTGAAGAAGTTGTCCACACTATCAGATATTGAGCGACCAGAAACATGTGGTACATTCCTGACCAATACCTACAGATCATGCAGATTCAAGAATGTTAAACCTAAAAAATTAGTCAAAACATAATTTGTTTTGCAATAGAAGATCACAATTTTCCAAATTCACGTACAAAGAGCAACAATGGCCACAGGTAAACACTGAAGAAAATTACTCATGCAAACATGTAAAAATAGTCCCCCAGAAAATGCATTCTGTATCCTTTAAGCAATGCCCTAATCAGATTTTGCATCAGAAACAATGACAGCTGTGAATTGGGTGAATGGAGATGGAGAAGGTAGAGATAACCACACAAGTAATGGCATGTATGCCAACAGAGCAACTACATCAGCTCTACCATAACCTGGATCAAGTTTTGCTGAGAACCAAGAGAGAGGATGTATTACCATCAAGATGCAAGTGCATAGAGGTGCACTGTTAGCAAGTAGTATAAACTATAAAGCAAATTGTTTAATTTGTTTCTACAATGCCTTATAACCTTCTTGAGCACACATTTTAGAAACCTAGGTGTTGTGTCAAGCCCTGGAGAGTATTTAGCAGGAAAGAACTGACAAATTCATGAAGGCCCATAAAAGCGGAGCAAACCATATTTGATCGGACAAGCAATTATTGATACTGTTATACCCCTTGTACTATAACTCTAATAAGGCATAGTTTGCATCCAATCAAAGTGAATTTGGTAAGCATGCTGGATGTGAGCGAGTGCAATCTAACAAAGACCTATGTAAATAATGGGTGTTGCATATAATTATAGAGTGATTTTTTGGAATAAAAACTTGTTATAACATTTGAGTTCATATCCTTCCCCCTCCCTCCCCACCACGCAAA